>AP025059.1:956124-1225265 GCA_036186865.1 Eustoma russellianum | reverse complement strand
AAGTACCAACGGTAGACTTCTTTCATTGGCGTTATCATCGTATAATAGAAAGAGTTTAAATCTTTCTAACTATCGCACGCTTTAACTATTTTTTTTTATATAAGTCTAAGGTGATACCCCTTTCTATAGTTCCGGAATTGCGTATAGAAAAAAAACTACTAGACTAGCCTCTATTTGATGTCGATTTATCCACACTTCCATTCCTTGTAGAGGAAGGCTAACTGTTTGCTGGCTGGGAGCTGTATGAGCGGTAACGTTCACGTAGGGCTCCGTGAGAAGGGCGGTGGACAGAAATGGCCTTGTTGTACCTCACTCTCGTCTTCAATGGGGTTTGCTCTTTTTTTTTTGGGAGAGTATGCCAATATGAAAATTCATTCGAATCGTTATTCTACACTCTATTCTATATATAAAGATATATCATTTAGTCTAATAGGAAGGCAACAAATATAAATAACTTGTTCTAAGCTCCGCGTGTTCTCAAATTTTATAATGTCATCTGTCAAAATAGTCCGAATCAGGGGATAGGATCCCCTCACCGCAAGGGGGTGCGGTGATGCGTGACCACGCGACATGGGACAGCAAGTGGGATTAGTGAAGCTAGATACAGGTGACCCTCATCTAGCCTCACCATCCACCCTTGCTGCCACGTGTCGCGCGGTCACAAAGGGGTGAGTAAAATAAGGGTGAGGAGATCTCAACCCCCGAATCAGGGGGTTGGGGCGATTATCAAACACATGACAATTTCACCATAGCTTGAGCGTTTTTCTTTTTCTTTTTCTACAAGTAACGGTAAAATTTACCACTATAGATATCCATGCCGATATGCCTCCAGCCCCACCTCCTCCCTCCCCATTCTCTCTCTCTGTTGGATTTGCATCTAGCTGCATACATACGCAGTCATTTTTCATTCTTCATGAAGTATCTTTTTCTGTCTCTAACATTCCATTCTCTCATTGCCCGAAGACATCCACATACAATAACATGAATGATGCAAACAATAAAAGAGTGATGCAAAATAACACAGGAAACAACAATACCCAACCCACAACAGAACTACAACTGCACTCGTGAAGCCTGCCAAATTAGGTTCCTACTTTTGGAAATCTGCAGCCGCCACAGCAAATGGAACACGATTTCTAGCGGAAAAGAATACCAGGAGAATTTGGCTCATGTGGACAATATGTATACAAAAGCATCAAGCGAAATCGCATGCAAAGAAAGACCTTAACCGATTACAAGGTCAATTAGCCCATATTGGGTGGAGGGGGCGGGTGCATTCCTTGGCCTTTGGAAGCCTTGCGGAGCCATCATTGGAGGCCTACCCAGTTGTGTACCAGGAGTGAAATTTGACATCGAGCCGTTCACCGGAGGGGGTGGGGGAGCAGGAAGATTTCCACCTGGAGGCATAGGCCTTGGACCATTTCCCATAGGAGGCGGCGGCGGCGGCATAGAACCAGGTATTGAAGGCGGTGGTGGTGGTGGCAACACACGAGGTGGGGCACCAGGAGCTGTGGTTCCACTGCTGACAACAGGTTGGGGTTTGTTTGCTTCTGGCGGCTTTGTCTTGAAGTATAATTGCAACTGCAATCAACCAATTAAAAATTTTAGTCACAGTTCACGAAAACTGAAAAACATTCCAATGCGAGAGAAAGGGTCAGGACAACCTCAACAAACCATGCATGACGACACAACAGGAAAGATGTGCAAGTTTAACCGAACAAATGATAAAAGCCACCAATAAAATCCATAGATCATGAACCCGATATTAAAAGCCGGATTTGCACAGCCTTATGGGACAAGCGGAATAATTGATGCCAAAATCCTGACTGTTATGCCTGGCAGAGGAGATAAAAAAGAGAGAAGAAGAAGAAGAGGAAAGGGAGAAAAAAGAGAGAGGGTGGCAGGTTTGTCCAGGACTACATAAAGTACCAAAGAAAGATGAAGAATCAAAAGGTTGTTCCCCTTAAAGATGCAGCACTAACGGACTTGCACTTGAGAACATACGACTGCATAACTTGGATATTACTGAAGTTTTATGACTTCAGACAATTGTCAATACAACCGCAATTGACAATTTATCCTCATAATAGCTGCATCCTCAAAAACACAAATAGGAAAGTTTAACACCAGTATATGCAACTACATACCGTAAACATTTTCGAGTCTGGATCCCAGTGTGAGAAGAATTTGGGAGTTGATTTATCAATCTCTGTGCTTGGTACCTGGTAACTGTTTCAGTCAGAGACGGCTAGCAGAAAACATAGACCAATTCAAAGCACTTAGGTTATTCATTAAATTTACCTTAAAAGCAATGATCTCATATGGTTCAGCAGCAAACAAGAGATACTGATATTTCTTATCAAAGGCTTCAATTTTCTGCCAAGGGTCGTTAACAAAACAAAAGAGAAAACTCAAATAAATGAAACAACGAACTTCCCAAGGAAACATCTGAAATTACCACACACAAAAGAACCCCACCCCACCCCACCCCAAAAAAATAATAATAAAATTCAACTTATGTTACCTGCTCAAAGGATGACATAAAGCGATGCCTAGGTTTTGTGTTGTCCTCAATCTCAGGGTACTCAATCTGAAACAATTATGACATACTCATTACAGAATTAATATATATATGTATCTTCTACTAGTTTTACACAGTAAACAAGTTATTAAATTTCAATACAGCAAATCAAATCTCCCATTGGACATGTATTAACTTTCAGGACAAACGAGATCATTTTAAATAATATTGAAAGCAGTCACTAGAAACACCAGATGGCTATTCTGATTGTATTACATATAAACATCTCACTCCCCACCCGCCTGCTGGACAAATAAAATTTCTTTGCACTCCTGAAGACTAAATTTGGATTGACAAGGTATCTTATCTGTTGACATAGCCATCTTTTGTGAAGGACAGACATTAAGACAGAAAGTTTTGTGCCAGTCCAATTTAACGGACTATTATTATTATATGTGATCGTTAAGCCTTTTTTGAAAAATTAAGTTGCATTACTTTTGTTGTACTATTTTTAATATGAAACAACATCCTGAACTCTAAAACCCTCCCTTTTTACCAAATCCATAAGACCATGACCAAATGGCAATACAGGCTAATCCAGCATGAAGTTTGGCAATATACATGTGATGAGGTCAAATGAGCATAATTACATAAAGAGGATGCGCAGCGGAATGGAGTGAGAGGTGGGTTTCTGTTCTTGAACACGTCCAAACTGGTCTTGGAAGAATCTTTGCTCATATCCAAAAATATTACACACGGTTCCAAGGTTTGGAGCAAGTCGTGAAAATCGGCTAAGGCAATTTTGGAAGAAACGTTAGAACAAAAGGAAAAGATCGAATCTTTGCATCCAAAAGACGCATCAACAAGCTTCAAATCATACTGCAAGCAAAGCACAGTTTAGATTTAATCCCCACCTCCACCCCCAACAAAAACAACAAAATTACAACACTACCTTTTCACACATCTTAACGGTTCATGCTAGTCAAATTAACCATTATAGTTATAAGAAACAAATGAATACCAAGGATTATGCATGATTTATGGTATATAGATTAGTAGACCTCCTAGTTAAACCTATCTTTTAGAAAGAGATTGACTATAGCAACCCAGTAGTACGTTGTTATATCAATTACTACACACATGCAAGAAGCAACTATACAAGCAAATACATGTACTAACAACATTACAAGCTTATCCATTATATGCAAGTCATAAAGCAAACCCATGTGACAAACCACACCTTGAAAAGAATCCCACAAATGACTAACAAACTAGACCAAATAAGTTTAATATAGCAATTTTACCTGAAAGAGAAGAGACCTTTGTTTCGTATCCGGATCATACTGCTTGGTTACTCGATATCCAGGTCTACCAATTCTTACTATAACAATGCCACAAAAGATAAAATTAAACAAACATGAAAAACAGAAAAATGACTACATAAATGAAATCATAGTTTAACAATTCTTTTCTTTTCTTTTTTTTTTTGTTTTTTTTTTGGGGGGGGGGGGGGGGGTTATTGTTTCACAACAAAGAAGCAATGGTCAAGAGGACATGGATTTGTAATTCAATAAGAAAGCAAATGGAAGAAGAGTTGTGGAGCACATAATCTCAACCAATTATATCCCCATTGAATACCCAAGCAGAGTCACAGACAATGCCATGATAACACCGCAATCATGTTCCGTACTGACATATAAATATACACAATAAGAAAAGGTCCTAGCTTGTGAGACAACCTTACTCCAACACGAATCACCTCGATCACCAGCAGAAAAAAAAAAATTGAGGTTTGAAAGACATGGCTGTTAAATTCAGGCCAAGCCAAATGCTAAATCTATTCTAAAGTCTATTCTAAACATACCCTAAAATCCTATAGCCAAGTTGAACACAGAAGCCTACTAAAAGTTTTATTACTCTGTTCCGGACAGTAAATATGAATTAAAAGAGAAACCATGAAAATCATTTTACCAGATTTCTTGAGCGACACCTTGCGCTTGTGAGGCTGGGGCTGGGCTGGAGCCTCCTTGGCCTCGCGTGCAGCTCTCTTGGCCAAATTAGTCTGGTGACGCTTCCCTTGTGTGTGAGCCAAATAGTTCCCCTCGTTGTTGTGTAACGTTAAACATAGCTTGCATTCATAGCTGAAACAATCTCAAAACAACAAAAATTTCAGCTCAGATAACTCAAATTGCAATACAGCGATGATGGCTAAAAAACCCTAAAGAGAGAAAAGTCCAAGAGAAAAACCTTCCAAGGTGGTTGCGCATGAAATATGGATCCTTAGCAAGATCGATCGTCTCAAGGGCAAGCCGGCGCAACCGCTCACGACGGTCGATGGCTTCATTCTGAGCGGATGCGGCGCCTCCGCTTCCCGGCTTCGATCCCCACTCTCTATCCATGTTTTCCCCTGTAGGACCTCAGTGGCAGTACTCAATTTACATATAATTAAATCTTCTCACATGAAAAAAAGAAGACGACATGGAAAATACCACAAATTTTGTCTTTGTTGATGTTGATCAATCATATACAAAGTAAATTAAATTTTAACAGTAACAAAAATGTAAAACAAAAGTTCTGTTGTTATTAATATATTTTTTATTGATTGATTAGTAACTAAAGAAAATACTACACGTTAAAATGCAAGGGTTTTTCTTCTTTTTTTCAAAAGCAAATAAACAAAGAGTCAAAAATAAAAAAGCATGAATTTTTTGAAATGAATTTAGTTAAATAATTCTGTTTACTTTATATCTTTTATGTTGTTGTTATGTTTATTTTTATTCACCTATTATATCATATCATTATAACATTTTTCACTTTTAATATTTGGCAAATTACCTTTTCGTTTCTTATGTTGAAACACTAACCTCTATAACCCCATTTAATTTAAAAAGTTGAGCTTTTACTCATGGTGGTTTTCATTAAATGTAAAACCAAGTTTTCTATCAAAGTTGACAAAGAAATTTTTTCTATTTTTTAAACCTTTATAGTCAGACAAATGATTCTAACACAATATGGTGTCAAACTTTGATCATTAAAACACGTCTCTTAATTTGTATTTAGATTGTATTAAATGACATATATGTAGCTCAAACAGAATTGACCGAGTTTAAACCTCTTAACCAATGCAATACAGTTGTTACATGTTGTAATAATAATTTTGAATACAGTTTGATACGATCTTGCATATTTATTTCAAATGATAATTCTTTTATTAGTCAATTTGTCTCTCTCGTCGTTATGTTTGTGACAAATGAATAATCCCTTTGTGTTAAACCAAATTAGATTGATGAACAAAAGAAAATATTTTGATATCGTTTGTAAAGACAAAAGAAATCTTATATAAAAAAAGAAACATGATAACACGATATAGTTTAAATATTAAATTTCAATAATAATTAATATTTTTAGAACCAAGGAAAACGAAAAGTTGATACGGTAGTATTGCTTATAGCGATGTCACTAAAGCCAAAGAAACGACTTTCCTTAATTTTGTTTCCTCACAACCCATTACATACATTTATTTATTTATTTGCCTATTAATATTTAATATAAACGCGACTTATTTAAATTAATAAAATTAAATCAAATAAATGTATATTGAAGTTCCCCACCTCATTTCTCACCATCGAGGATGCCGTTGAGGCTGCACCACTTTTATACCATTGGGCATCGAACGACACTTGCCCTCACTTTCACGATGGAATCTCAGGCTTTTTCTATTTCTTCCTGTCCGAGCTTTTCGTAAAAGGGAAAAAGATACAGATTAGAAAAGAAACGAAGAGAAAAGAATGGAAACGAATCGCCATTATCTTAATTCTGACTGATTCCTTTCTTCTCCTTTATTTTATTTTACTTTATATAGAGAGAGATATACATACTATATAATAGTAAAAGAAGAGATGGAATAAGCTTTACTCTTGCTTTTACGCCATTGCAAACTGCAAAGTTGCAGTTTCTCCATTGTTGAACGCTGTCGGCAACATCGTAATATATAAATAGGCAATTAGGTATAAGTAGGTGTTGAAGAGCTGAGATTGATTGAAAAAAAAAAGGCGGAGGACAGATTCGGAAGCAGTGGAATGGCGGCAATCGGACAGAGTAACAGTAATAGTGGGAGCAGCTACGATCTGTCGTTCAAGATCTTGCTCATCGGAGATTCTGGAGTCGGCAAAAGCAGTCTTCTTGTTTCCTTCATCTCTAATTCCGTTGACAACCTTGCCCCTACCATCGGTATTTTTCTCTTTTCTCCTTTTACTCCATAAAGTAATTATTTTCATTTATATGATATGTTTATATAAGATATGTAAAAACGTATCATACTAAAAATAGTTATCTTATCATATTTGTATATCATGATATTTGTATGGTATTTTTTGAATATGTTAGAAAAGCGTGTTATATGAGTGAATATAATTATTTTAGTATATTTTGTACCATGATATATATCCTTTATCGACCACTTGGTCTAAAGTAACTAAACATACTATGGGATCGCAACAGCAGTTCCATAATCTTAATTACTTCAAGGATGCAGGTGCACCTCTAGCCGTGCTGGTGTAAATTCTCCCCCGTATACCATACGAGAGCCCAGTTAACATTATTTTATTTCAGCATTGCAAAAGAACGTAAAATATTAAGATGAATTAACAAAACTGTTATTGGAATGACGTAGTACATATTTCATTGTATAATTTGTTGGAAAAGCACATAAAGTGTTTTAAATAGCATTTCAAATCCATATAAAATATGTTAGAAGATTGAATTAGAGAATAAAGTGAAACATGTATTAAACTGAATCCACCGAACCTTGAATGTAAAAGTTGCCAAATGTTTAGTGAAGAAATCAGAGTTCGAAGTAAGAATCAGAGTCTCAGTAAGCGCTTGACTAAACGGTTTGGTGAAAGTCACCGAATAATTGCTGATAGCGTTCGATGACCTCATCAATAGTGTCTTTTCATGAATTAATGCAATATCTTGAGTCATCTTATTTCAATCTATAACGGTAATAAACTGAGATAGGAAGTTAAATTCTATGTTGAATTAACATCTTTTTTTTTTTCTTAAACAAAATCTGTAAATACAAGGATTATAAGTTTTCAAATATATAAATTTGAAAACTTTGAAAATCATATATAATTTATCTTCCTCTTCCTTTTCTTATTTCTTATGATATTAAAACTTTTTATATACAAGTTCAAACTTCTTCTCGTTGAGTAAGCGAACAGAAGTACCATATTATATGAGTGAAAATTTAAGAACGGTGTAACTCTTGAGTTATGTCTTGACTGTTTTCTTCTTTTGTATTCATATCTTTGTGTTTGGTTACCCTATCTAGTCATATTTTTCAAACATAATTGAGTACAGGAACTGAACGCAAATAACCAATGCAATAGAATTGTTACATGTTGGAATAATTTTCAATTAGAAGTGTAGCACCCTTTCTGTATATGTTTAAGAACTATCACCCCCTTAGTCGAACGTGGAACGGACTTACTATCAAAGAACTGAGCTCATTTGCGTGCAAATCCCATGCCCTTCATTTTTCATTTATTTATTTTTGCTTTAACTTGAAACTTCAGTATGTTAACCATCATGATTCGACATTATAAGATCCTTATGGCCAAGAGAACCTTGCAGAGTATCTATATTCTGGCTTTTTTATTTCTCGTAGTGGCTTTTTTTCCCCTTGTTCTATAGTTATTCTTTTGATACTTGCCCTGCAATGAATGTTGGATTGAAAGAACTATGTATCACAATATTGCAGTCAACTGTAATGGTTGAATCGCTTATATGCTTACAGACTTTGGAGATTTGTAGGCTTTATAACTACTTTTCCTTGTGAAGGTGTTGATTTTAAGATAAAGTTGCTCACAGTTGGTGGGAAAACACTGAAGCTTACAATTTGGGACACTGGTAAGACGAGCTTATCCATGTTTCTCTACCTTGCAATTTTTTTTGGAAATAAATTAAATTACTATTCTAGATTTATTATTCTCAATAGTACTCTTTTGGAAGTGGTCTTAGAGTAACTGCTAAGGTTGTTGTTTTGTGTCCTTGAGGTCACGAGTTCGAAACGCAGAAACAGCCTCTTGCACAAAATATAAGGTAAACTGCGTACATGAGATCGCCCGGCGCAAACGCGCGCGTCTAGTGCACCGTGAACACCCTTCAATAGTAATCTTCGGACTTGAACACTCGTGACTTGTTTAGTCCTAAAGTACCAGGGGAAAGACTACAGAGGATAGATCAGAATTGTTTAAAAACCTTCTAGTTTTTATAGTTCACTTACTCTTCGATAATGTTGAGAACATGAGTAGTTTACATTGGATGTTTTATGGACAACGGAAATGCTTGGCATATTTGTGTTTACAGAGATTCCAAGTATTCGTCTAATTGCCAGTCTTTGAAGTGGTCTACTTTGAGACTCAAATTTTAAGTCAAATATATTAGACCTGTTTATCTGAATGTACTCAAGTTATTAGTAACGACACTTGATTATTTCTAAGCTCATACTCCATAATGATGGGTGCAGCTGGACAAGAGAGGTTTAGGACTTTGACGAGCTCGTACTACAGAGGTGCACAGGGAATCATTCTAGGTATGCCGTAAAATTCACTTTGTGGTTGTCTTTATCCTTCTATTGTTGAACAGGCTTGGGTAAAACGGAGAGATTGAGTATATAGTTTGCTGATAAAGTTTACTTCAAGTGGTCTTTCAAATTGTGGACAACTATTTATGGAGATAACAAAGTGCTTTAGTTTTCGACTTCCTGATCACCACAATTTATCAAGTTCACTTGCTTGAATTCAGTTTACGACGTGACAAGGAGGGAAACTTTCCTGAATTTGTCTGATATTTGGGCAAAAGAAGTGGAACTCTATTCCACTAATCAAGATTGCGTCAAGATGCTTGTAGGAAACAAAGTTGACAAAGTAAGTCAATGTGATAATCACGTCCAAAGCTTTCAGACATGGTATAGATCATGACTTCTAATAATCAATTTCAGGAGTCTGAAAGAGCTGTAAGCAGAGAGGAAGGCATTGCAATGGCAAGAGAGCTTGGGTCATTATTTCTTGAATGCAGCGCCAGAACTCGACAAAATGTGGAACAGTGCTTTGAAGAGCTTGCTTTAAAGGTAATGAGAATGACAAGCAAGAAAATAAAGAGTAGTAATGAACATCTAATGTTATTGATTTCTTTGACCTGTAATTCTAAGATATGAACTGAAAATTTGGACAAGTTACACTGTTTGAAAGTCATGGGATTGTTAACTGCATAAATGGTTCAAGTTCCTTCAAAAAAAAAAAACATAGAAACTAACTTCTAGATATTGCTCTTATCTAGTTTTTGTAGAATAAATAGTTACATGGGCGTCAAAAGAAAATTTTGGACTTAAGCCTAGACGTTTTCCTATCAATTCGGAGCAACTAGTAAGGTTGTTAATTTTTGACCTTGAGGTCACGGGTTCAAGCAGCGGAAACAACATCTTACACCACTTGTAGGGTAATATTACGCACATCAGATCGCGAAGCCATCCAACCCCTCCTCGGATCCTGCGCAAATGTGGAAGCCTAATGTACTGGAAACGCCTTTGTTTCTTACTTCCGCCACATATTCATTAGCTTGGTTGTCAAAAATATTAAACCACTTAAACAGAGCCTGTCCGTTAGAAGGCAATCCATGCAAAGAATACGGATCCTGTATGCCCTTGATAATTTCTCTCTTTTTGCAGATAATGGAGGTTCCTAGTCTTTTGGAAGAGGGTTCTTCTATGGGGAAAAGAAATATTCTTAAACAAAAACAACAAA
Source organism: Eustoma russellianum (assembly GCA_036186865.1). Taxonomy (NCBI): domain Eukaryota; kingdom Viridiplantae; phylum Streptophyta; class Magnoliopsida; order Gentianales; family Gentianaceae; genus Eustoma; species Eustoma russellianum. The sequence goes on along the minus strand of AP025059.1, from coordinate 1,214,936 downwards.
ATACTGCTTCTAGTGAAAGTTGTTGTTCATGAAGGGGACACATATGATGAGATACAAGCCAAATGATTGCCCCGTATGCTGATTCTAATGACACACACTGGTTTCTTCTTCCTATTGGCGATTCGAGTATGTAAATATATTTCCTTGATTTGGTTTGTGTGCTTGTGATCCTCAGTCTGAATGGAACAGTCAGTTGTATGTAAATTGACCTGTATTCGACTTGCCATTATATTTTTAACAGTGATTGCTGAGCTTCAACTTGAGAACTTGTGGTCCGATTACTTTTTCACCAAGAAAATTGACATAACTTGGTTGCAGCTTATTTGAGTTAATGATCACATTGTCTAATGTGCATATTGTAAGCCACATTTATCTATCGGCTGTGACTTCTTCTTGGATGTCAAGTCTATAGAACATTTTGTCAATTTGTCGTTTCGGCTTTTATTTATAAAATTTAAATTACAAAAAAAAAAGAGTTAATGATCACATGCTTGCAGGCTTGCATTGCTTAGGTTTGGCTTTTGCAAGAAAGAACTTGGTGTCCATTCTGGATTAAAGTCTGGATAGCTTTAGGCTTGATAATATTAGAGTATAGTAGTGGCAAAAATTAGGGAAATATGATCCAAACAATTAACACTGAAATAGGAACGAGGTAAGTGTAACAGGAGACCGCCCGGGGGTGTGTGGGGGCTTTTGTGGGATGGAGAACGCACAAAAAAAGGGATGAGATATGCTATCCGAAAGTACCATGTCCTCCTGTTCCAAGGCAAATTAATATATATTACTTTAACCAAAATTTTAACATCATTATTTGACATCAAAATTTAACTAAAGTAATGTCGAGAGTGAAGAATTACAAGAATTTATTCTAGTTAAGGAAAGATTTACATGGTTGTTTCTTATTTGTTGGGTTTTTTTTGCCTAAAGAAAATATTTTACTACTTGTACAGTGGTTATTGTTTATCTACAGTGAATTTAACGTCTAAGGTAATGGCTAGTTACCTGTTCTGAAGTTATGTACAGTAAAAGACTTCTAAGTTACAATATTTACAAGACTAAGTATAACGGCTCAATCTTAGCGTTAGTGTCTTGTTAGTGCTTCACCTCGGCTCAACACTTCAATTTGGTTTTGCTTTGCATCTCCTCATCTCTTCTTAACCTCAGTCTGTCCGTCTTCTTCAGTTCAGTCCAGATATTGTTTACAATATTTATCATGGAGCAAAAACCAAATACCTTGGTGCGGTCTGATAGGTTGGTAAAGTATTGTCAGAAACTTACACAAGACGATATTGTAAATTGGACCAGCAATCTTTTGACTCAGATTAGGCCGGATACAACGACATAGTTATTACTGACGCAGACAGCAGTATTGCACTCACACTGCGCGTGCCCTGATTTGAACTTGCGATCTTTCTTGGAGCAGTTTTCCAAGCCAAGTACCAACTGAACTATAGCGACGATGCGGTAACATTTATCATATGAAATTTTGATGGATATAAATAATGTAGTACCATGGTTCTTTTTCTGATTTAGATATCGATTAATGTTCTGCCAAATATTGAACTGAACTAACTCCTACAAAAATAGTTGACTTATCTAACCTCCATGGAAGGATTATTCACCAACTTTACTTATGTCAATTATTTTTTTATCTTATTAGTCTATACATATCTATCAATTATTTATTCACCATCATAACATTTGCATTATTATATTTGGACATTCAATTTAGATACAAAATATGGACGGTTATTCCGTCCAGTTTGTTAGAGATGTAAACGAGCCAAACGAGCCGAGTATTGCATTGTTCAAGCTCTGTTCATTTAACTTAGCGAACGAGCCGAGCTTATTCGTTTATTTAAACGAACATATCTAATTGTTCAAGCTTGGTTCGTTTAACTCACGAACAACATTAACGAGCCGAACACCTTAAACGAATGGTGCCACTTACCGAGCTCGAACAAAAAAAGGTGTTCAAGCTCTGTTCATTAATCTTTTATCCGAGCCGAGCTCGAGAACAAACGAACCGAACAACCGAACGGCTTGGTTCACGTTTGTTAATAAAACTCCTCGCTATGCAAACAAAATGAAAAGAAAATGGGTGCTTACGTTATTGTATAGGCATCTACTATTTCTTAATTGGAAAGTCGTTCTACTTGAACGGCATGAAAAAGTTTGTAGCGTTGGCTCCTCAATTTCTTCAAACGGCCATTTTAGTTGGAAAAGAATAAGAGATCAGTTGACATAATCCACCACTATCATTAAATTTTTTCCTGGTCATATAATTTTTTAATCCTCACCCCCACAAATATGTTTGCTGTCACTTTCCAGTACACTACATGGCTAGTCTGTCTACCAATATACTACATCACAGACAAGCAGCATGTACATATAACTGACTTGTAGATATATCCATAAATAAGTCTTTATTTATTCTTGGAATATAATAAACACTTGCTATGTCAGGTAAATCTGTCAACAATTTTTTGACATCTTCCGGGCTGAATTGCACTAGATTGTGGGAGAAATTCTATGCATGAAGCTGCAGTAAACCACTGAAAAAGTACTACAAAGGAAAAAATATTTAAAATTTTGAGATTATTATTGGTTTGAAGCATCGAATGCTCCAAGTTGTCATCATCTTCTGTTACCGCTGACCTATCCTGTCAAGCTGGACTGAGCTCGACAGATCTAGGCTGACTTAGACTGACCTGCTCAGCTGGATTGATCTGCCAGGCTGAACTGACCTCCTCTCAACCTACTTGAACTGAATTGTTGACTGACCGACATGCCGAGCTGCGCTGAGCTTGCGAAGATTGCGGATGGAATTGGAATATCCAATCTAATCAAATTCTTCATAGTTATTCGATTTGTACATATTTTTAACATACTTTGTAGATTTGATTGATAGAGATTGGCATATCTCTTTTAAGTAATGTTTATTATTACATGCAAAATTGTAGGTGGAATAAGATAAAGACATACTTCTTCGATTGTCAAAATATTGTTTTACATATTCCGACATTGACCTTCTTACTCGAAGAAAATTTAATGTCTACCTCAAGATGAGCACACAAAAATTTTAAAAAAAAATATAATCTCAAAACAGAAGGAAAATCAAGGAAAACCACCCCTCCTCGATTCAAACATGAGGCAAGATCAAATATCAAGACCAACACAATGAGATGATCGTGATTGTAGATGATCATTACAAATGTCTAAAAAGAATTCAAAGAATCAATTATGAGGCCTCATCTTCGGCCAAAACAAAAACATATCCAATACTGTGTCCACTGACAAAAACACAGTACAACACCATGTATAAATGTTGTGTACCTTACACAGTATACATGCATAGTTGTTTTGTCATTGGACACGGAACTAGATACCTTAAACTGGACTCAGAATCCAGCCTCATCAATTGTAAGAAGCTCAATACTTGTAATACAAATAGGCAGATACATGTACAATGACCCAATGCAGTTGTTACGGCGGTAAATATGTGTATGTCAGATCGTAAAACGATCCAGTTCATCTTAAGAGTATGTGTAAACGCAGAAGTCTAGTGCAAGTTGACTCTCTTTATGCACAAGCTGACTCGGACTCTCTGGTCCAAGAGCTTAGTAATGGCAATCAACCAAGGAAAACGCTGAAAAAACAAGACCTTCCTCTTTAGGCTCGAACGTATAATCTGACGCCAGCTCATCAACTTCCGGCGCCGGCAAATTGAGGTCTAACTCCAGTAGATCATTTGATCTGGACTTCTTCACCACTTGAGAGTCCTCGACTCCCCTCGTCGGCTGCACAGGATTTATCGGGCGGTGGCGCCTCATGTGACCCCCTAAAGCTTGACCGGAATTGAATTCGGCTCCACACATAGAACACTCATGAACCTTCAATTTGTTGCCGGAGCTACCAGAATCTCTGCAACTAGGAACTGGAACGCGTCGTGAATCATTAATCTGCAGATTCTCCGAACAGATTTTTTCTTCTATGATTCTTGTAGGCTTCTTGTGACCCGTCCTGTGGCCGCCAAGCGCTTGAAAAGAAGGAAAACAACGGCCACATGTCTTGCACCTGTACACGTCACCCCCAATTCCAGAATTATCCTGGCCGGCGGTAACAATCGGAGGATCGGATGATTTCGGAAGGCGGATATGGCCTTGGGCTAGAAGGATCAAACAATTGGCTAGGTCTTCATCATTCGCCACTTTGGCTTTTGTAAAATCACATGTTTGATCAGACGTCGATGACGTCAGCACATGATCATCGCCGCTGGCTTCAGCGGCGGTGCTACATGATGATGAGACGTTGGTGTTTCTGGTTAAAGGAAGATCCGGGAACATGAGTGGTGGCCTTGGTCGTTTGGTGCGCTTGCGTTTGAGGATGAGTTTTTGGCCCTTTTTGTTAGACCCCAAAAGTTCATGTTCAGGAACTTCCATGAGTAGTGTGCTTCTTACACAAGTAAGTTAGTGAAGAAGGAGAAAACTGGAGATGGAAAGATAGAGAAAAGTAAGATATGATTGGAAGAAAAAAGGAGGGTGATAAGCAAGTATAGTAGTGGATGGGGGGGGGGGGGGGGGGGTTGGTGAAGAGCTATTTTTGGGTAGAGTTGTAAGATTCTGGCCCCTGTCAACAGAAAGGCACTGATCTCGTGCCTCCACGATGCAACTCTGAATGTAAGAGCTTTTCACCACTAAGTATATATCCAGGAGAGCTTGAAGCTGATAATTGCACCATATTAACACTTTCACCGTTCTAGTGACGGTTTATTCCTCTTAGTTCAAAGTTTTATTAAAGGAGGAATATTCAATTGAGAAATTTTGGTTTTGTATAGTTGGTACATCTGACTTTCCTCATACCTGACATAGACGGAAGATTATAAGTGAATAAAGTAATGTTGTTGTTGTGGTTTTTAGAATACGGATAGAATAGGAGCAAAACATCGACCCATCAGATACTTTACTTATATATCTGATCATTAGAGGATATTTTTCAATTTACATTCGGTTGTAGTAAGGGGCCTTGTGCAACTCAGATAAGATTCGCTGCTGCATGGATGTCAAAGCCTTAAAGGACTTTGTCCATTGAACCAAGTAATTCATAGTGCTATAGCCCGAATATTAGAGATTTAACGGTTAATCCATAACTAATAAAAAATAAACATACAAAAAGGACATGTCTTGTTATGAGGTGGTTGTGTTTAATGCAAGTAGACTCACCTTCACTACTATATAAAAAGAGTAAGTATAATAAATTTTGTTTAACGCTTCATTAAAAAAAATGAGGATTTTGGGGACGGGGAACGGTAAGGTGTAAAAGATGTGTTGATGTTCTGTGTTGGACATTTATTACTGTCACATATCAATTATTTTTAATATTATTAATTAATGAGTGTTTAATAATTATTAATTCATCATTATTAATGATTAGGGAAGTGAGATTAGTTGGCTTTGAAGCAAACACATTACTTTTCTCCTACGATTCCTTGTGAAGTATTGCATTGAAAGGCTGGCACACCACCGAACCTGCGCTTCACGCTCTATTTGTTTTTCTGCAGCTTTTTTTTAAAGCTCATGTCTTTCTTGAAACTGTTGTTCTTAGCAATCAACCTGATCCATCACGTTCATATGATAAAATTGGAACATTATATTATTGTTTCGAAATATATGCCTCTGAAAAATTTCTCACATATTCATTATGCATATAACATAGTTGCACGACCCTTGCGTCATATCTACCTCTAGTTCACGTTATTTGTCTTAAGATTCTTGATAAAGGAAAGTCTAGTAGAAGAAGTTCTTATATTAAATGTCGGTCTATTCTCTCCGGGCTTGTACGGTCATAATCATCAGATCAATTAACCCCGGATCTGGAGCGGGTTAAGCTGGCCAGAAATAAATGGTACCAACAGAAAGCGTTCTTGTCAAAACTGAATCTTTTCTTTAAAAACGCTTTTTCATCATTCTTTGTCATAAAATCAGTTTCATGAATCATGCAAATGACGATGATGCAATGTATGACGTGCACTATGCAATTCGTGACAAAATGCATCACACACATACAAGTACGGTCTTATTCCTTAAGCTGGAAAAAAATTTCCAGAATTAACGTTCAGTTTGCGCGGCCTCAATTTCTCATTCTCGGCCTATTTTCATGATCTCATGACATATGTATGCACAAGGGTGTCTTGTCTACTTTTCATAAAAATTTCCTAACGAGTCAAGACAAAGAAAACCCTCAAATCATTAAATTACGAGATTGAAGAATTCAATAATTCATTTAAGTTAAGTTTGAATTTACATGGTTGCTTCTCTTTAATAGGGGAAATTCTATTCTTAACGGCTTTATTTTTCTAGTTAGATAGTAGTTACTATTCATATATAGTGTTTTCTGTCTAAGGTAACGACTAGTTACCAGTGCAACTCTGACTTATATACAGTGAAAGAATTCTACGCTACAATATTTACTAAGTATGGCAATTCGGTCACAGTGTCGCTACTTTTGTGCTTCACCTTGTCACCTCGGCTCAGCACCTTCTTTGCTTTAGCTTTTGTTATCCTCAACTCGTCTTTACTCCGTGCTTCTCTTCTCTCAACTCCTCTTCAGTTCAGCACGGTCACCCTTCAGCCTCTTCACTTCAGCTTTCTTCAGTTCAGCTCAGCCTTCCTTTGTCCGTCCTTCGCCTTAGTTCAGCTCAGCTCGGCTGACTGACTTCACTTTTATTTTTCAGCACGGTCTTTACTTGGATCAGGTCGGCGTACCTCGGCGCAGCTCGGCATACCTCGGCTGGACTTATTTCCACAATTACCCAGTTGTCTTAGATGCTTACGCCTATGACGAGGTATGAGAAGGTAAGATAGACGCAATCATACTTATGTATTAAAAAGACACATATATTGTTTGATGATATATGTATGTTAAAAAGACGCACACATCCGATCCTCCCGTGCCCCGCCATAGACGGGAGCCTTTAAAGCAATGGGGTAATGTTGTTGCTATTGTTGTTACAAAGAAACACATATTGCCTTTCTTTTTCATTGTTATATTTTTTTTATGTATAAGATAACACATTATACTCCTATCTTATGGAGTATTCGCAACAAGTGGATTGCATTGGTGATAGGACAAAGGATATTGTGTTTTAAATGGCGTAATTCTACGGTGAAACCTAGTTGACTTGCTTACACTCGTGGCTATGTGATGATACCAAGAAATTCACCCGTCAGTCAATGACAGTCAACGTTAGAGCAAGAGTACAAAAATGACTAAGGGCCGCGGGTCGGCCTGGTGACTGACCAAGTCCCACGCGGACAAGTATTCCGCCTCGGCCACAGAGGCCCCACGCCATCCCGGCTACATGGTCAGTATCCTACTGGAACTAAGGTTTCCACCTCGGCCTAAAGGGTTCCACCTCGGCCTAAGGGATCCACCTTGGCTCAATGGCTTTACCACGGCCAAAGGATCTTATCACGGCCACAGTTACCAACTGGAATAGCCTGGCCAGAACCTTGGCCCAAGCATTTTATCACAAGACCCCGGCATTTCTGCCCTTCAAAATGGCACCTCGGCCATAATAACAAACATCTAGAAGAGTGGATATACATCCAGCTCGGCCAAAGGAATCCGAGTTCTCCACAGTTTCATCTCGGCCTCGGATCAGCTTGCGACCACGGCGCTGATTATTGATCTCAGCCAAGTTACAACAGTCACAGAGCTGTATGCTACGTGGCCTACATGCAATATCTAACTTTCCAGATGTCAACCATACGAAGGAAAGGTGCCAATACAGCAATCCTTAGCAGCTGCACGGCTACCATGCAAGCAGGCCAGACGTCGTCATCTCAACCATCTGAGACACGCAGCTCCCAGCTTCGCCAGCTATAAAAGGGCTTCTCCAACAGTAAGAAGCTCCAAGTCAAAATCAGAAGCCAAAATTACAAGTCCACATCACAAGTGAAACATCCCTGTTCTCACCTCAGCTCGGCCTGCACTCTGGCCGACCTCAAACAGGCTTCCTAAGAGGACAAGTGACGGAGGGTTGACGGCCTTAGACCCCGGATATTTCGACTTTTACCTTGGCGAGACAATCCGACCTCGCCAAATTGGCGCTAGAAGGAGGGCCCGAACCTCCGGGTCCCTTGACTTTCGAAATATCGTCACTACCAACTCTTCTTAGCAGACTTCAAAAGCTACTGAGAGAAAGATGAGCAGAGAAGGTAGTCAAAGGCTTTCTTTGCAACCAACTGTTCCACGTTCTGAGTTTGAGGAGTTTTCCACTCCTATTATCCTCTCACATGAAGAACATATGAGAGCTATACACTATGTGGCTCAAAATTCAGCAGCGTTTCAAGCTGTTATGGAGCTAAGAGGAAAAGCCATCAATGGTCCCTCTCCTAGCGGTGCCAATGATCAGCAGTTGGAGTATTCTCCATCTCGGCCAGGATATCATTCTGAATGTCAAGCCGAGATTATGTATGAAGTTGGATACTCACCACGGAGGTCTGATCATCAGACCATACAGCCCCCCTCGATCTCATCTCGGCCTTCCAGTTCTGGAACACATATCCAGGCCTCACGGCGAGAAAGAGCATCTGTCAAAGTTCGGATGGGGGGCCATGGAAGAGAAAGGACTTCTCTTTTGGCTTCAAAAGCTCACATCCTTTCCTATATGAGGAAGAAGAGTTTGGTGAAGGAACCAAAGCCCCTTGCAGGGCCACTCCATAAGAGGAATCCTCAACTCTATTGCTTATATCATCATGATATAGGGCATGATACAGAAGACTGTAGACAACTCGGTAAAGAGATAGTTCGCCAGATTGAGCTCGGCCATCTGCAGCAGTTTCACAATCCGAGATGAAACTTGTGCAGTGGAGTCGAATTAGACGTTCCTTAAGGTGAACATCAACCCGAGTGGTAGTTCTGAACTGGAAAAATAGCTAGGCTGCCTAGACTGTTAACTGAGTTCAAAGTGAAGACCAATTAATGGGGGCAGAGATATTCCCCAGTTCGGCTTTATATTATCAAAAGGCCTATCTTTGATCAGATCTCTGGCCCAGCTCAGCTCGGCCTTATATTATCCGAAGATTGATCTTATCCAGACTTTACGGGACAGGTTTCCCTAAAAGACCTCGCAGGTTCGAGGCAAATGCCCGCTAAAGGGTATCTTAAGACCTCAGCAGGCCTGAGGCAAAAGACCTCGCAGGTTCGAGGCAAATGCCCGCTAAAGGGTATTTTAAGACCTCAGCAGGCCTGAGGCAAAAGACCTCGCAGGTTCGAGGCAAATGCCCGCTAAAGGGTATCTTAAGACCTCAGCAGGGCTGAGGCAAAAGACCTCGCAGGTTCGAGGCAAATGCCCGCTAAAGGGTATCTTAAGACCTCAGCATGACTGAGGCAAAAGACCTCGCAGGTTCGAGGCAAATGCCCGCTAAAGGGTGAAAAAAGACCTCGGCTAAGTCCCAGGCACCAGCCCGCCAGAGGGTTAAAGATTTCTTCTCAGCAGGTTTGGGAAAGATCAAGAGTTGAAGTTGCGTCTCAGCCAGCCCGGGACACCAACTTGCTCGACTCGTATGACCTTGGCAACTCTGGATAAGGTCGGGGCATATCTTTATAACTCACCTCGGCTAGTGTACAACGGATATGCTGAGTTATTTTAAATGAGATCTCGGCCAAGGTTTCACGAGATTCTCTTGTTTGAGCTCAGCAAGACCAGGTAACTTTTATTTTGTTATCTTTCATTAAAGTTGAGCAGGTTTAATAAGACCGACATTCAATCTCGGCAACAATGAACTTGAAAAGTTCAATTACGCTATTCTGCGGGTAGAGTTTTGCCCAAGATTAGTGGATCCGATGTGCGACCTCGGCGACAAAAAGTATGAAGAAAATACTGAAAAGCAAAAAACTTGGAAACGAACAAGAATTGCAAATTAAAAGGGCAGAAACTTTCATTGATGACCAGAGTACACTTATTACAATCTTAAGTTTAGATTTGATCATCATCACGCAAGTCTGCCCCATCAGTGAACTTCTGAAACTGGGCTTCGAACTCGGCCTCAGCATTGATGTTATAGAGCTCAGCTAGCCTGGGGTCATCCTTATTCAGCTGGGGGCAGACCTCGGCACAGACATCAATGGCCTTTGTCTGGCCCATCTGCATAACTGAGCCCTGCAGCAGCACCATATTTTCTTCAAACAACTCAGATTTCTTGAACTCGGCCACTGCTTCAGACTTGGCCGCAGCAAGTTGAGCAGAAAAGTCTGATGTTTGCTGCTCCAGTTTTTCTTGCAAAGCTTTGATCACGGCATCTTTCTGCCCAGACTCGGCCATGACTTGATTATAGCATGCCTCCAGGTCGGCATTTCTTTTCCCCAGCTCAGCCACTAAGGAGTTAGCTGTGGCCCATTTGACCTCGGCCTCTTCTCTTTGGCTTTGAATCTTGAGGAGATCTGATTTTAGGGAAGCAATGTCTTGGGACTTGACATCAGACTCCTGAGTCTTAGCTGCCACTTGACTTTGCAACTCCTCACCTCGGCTAATGAGCTCGGATAGTTGCACTGTTAGCTGTTTTACAAAAATGGAGTTAGAAAAAACTTTAACATGTGAAACGAACAAGAGATAGGTCATACCACGGCAGAATTGATATGGACAGAGTTGACCAAGCTGCCCCAAGATGCAGTTGAGAAACGCTGTTTGTCAATGGGCAGTATCAAACTGTTCATCTTCCTAGCCGTGGCAGGGTTCATTATGGTGTCGGCTTCATCAAATTCGCCCACTGTTACGTTTTCCTGAGCAGGTGCCATCTCGGCCTCAGGAATGGGGGCATCTTCTCTCTGCCTCTTCCCCAGAACAGAGCTCTCATGCTGTTGGTTTTGTCCAAGGTCAACTGGAGCTGTACTCTTCAGAGGGACCTCGGCCCTTGCCTCTGTTATCATGATCCGAGTAAGGAAAACTACCTAAAGGAACAAATCAACAAGACAGGAAATATAAGATACCTGGAGTGGTGGATTCAGAAGCAATGGTGATTGCCTGATTAACCTCGGCCTCGGCAATGCCTTCGGCTGGGGGCAGTTCTTGTGCGGCTTCGGCCCTAGCTTTTGCGGCCTGAGCCTTCTTGCGAGCTGCGGCCTTAGCAATTTTTGCCGCAATATCCTTTCCTCCAGGAGCCATGGAGCCTGCATAGAGTGCACAAGGTTAAGTGGGGGAAGTTAGAAATGAAAAAGAAGCACAAGTAACAGAGCATACCCCGGACTATTGCCAGATTCTCTGGAGATAGGGGTTTATAATGAGGACCTGAAGCCAAAGAATTCAGGTCGGCTGCCTTCAGAACGGCGTCATTAACCCTATGCCAGTCAATGACCACAGGCAAAGAGTACAACTTGGCCGCCTCGTCACAGTATTCTGGGCTTGGCTTCATGTTGTCAGCTCTGCCCGACTTCCAGATGTCGAGAGTGGGTAATCCTAATTTTCTAATATAGAAAAATCTACCCTTCCAGTTCTTCTTAAAAGATGGGATGTGGACAACATAGTAAAAATCTTCAGGAGTTACCCTCTTGGTAAAATAATACCAACTTTCGGAGGATCGGCAAGCAAATAAACTTCTGAAGATCCTCTGGTCAAAGGGGATCTCAGATGCTCTAAGGAAGAGCAGGAAGGATAGAATTATTTTCAAACTGTTAGGCTTGATTTGAGGAAGCCTAAGGTTATAGGAGTGAAGAATTCGGAACAATGAGACTGGGATGGGAAGACGAAATCCGGAGTGGAAATACTCCTCATAAATGGCCTCATACCCCGCAGGAGGGTCATAGGCAGTTTGATTGGGTAAAGGAAGGATGGGATCAAATTGATCAACATCAATGTCATACATACCGCACAACAGACTTATGTCCACCTCGGACATAGTACAAAATGACTCTTGGACCTCGGTTGAGGGGGACCCCCTGTGAACAACCCCAACTGGCAGAGATGAAACCCTAGATTTTGGGGGAATTGTGAGTTTTTCCGGAGCAGCAGCAGTTTCAGCTTGCTCCGGCGAAATCTCGACTACTGTTATAGCTCTGCTCGCTGGAGCTCGGCTACTGGGGCCGGCAACATCACCAGCACCAGCCAAAAGCCGAGCCGGAGGACAGTTCTCAGAGACAACCGTCTTCTCCGATGATGAGCTGAGGTTTCCTACGTTTCCAACGTAAGAAGCTCCCTCAGAGAGATTCTGGGAATCTGAAGCAGAAGACATGGAAACAGAAAGAAGACTTACAGGCGATTAGACGGAAGAAAGGCAAGAGAATCGCCGAGGTAGAAAGGACACCGGACCGAGGGTTAATACCGGAGGAGAGCTGACGCTGATGAAAAGCAAAGAGAGGAAATGAGAGCAATGAGAGCGTAAAAGGATAGAAATGATGGATGAAGCTCTATTTATAGGCAAGTCCCAGTCACTCCAAAGGTCACCTCTCACCTCGGTCTAGGCCAACCTCGGTCCCCACGCCATCATTAAGTCTGTCATTGAATCCTGAACCGCCGTCACCTCGATCTGTGTAGGCCATAATTGCACTGGGCAAGCCAATCTGGGATAAACATGTGTCCTACAGGAAAGGTCATTCGTTTGATCCATCCAATCTAGTCAGTACAATTGCAAACTGACACTTTGTATTCAACCTGAGATGAGGAATAATTGAACACAAAAATGTCATCTCGGCAAAAGATAACCGTCTCATCAGATTAGCCTGCCCTCTCAGCTCATCTCGGCCAGTCTAATCTGGGGGGCAAATGATGATACCAAGAAATTCACCCGTCAGTCAATGACAGTCAACGTTAGAGCAAGAGTACAAAAATGACTAAGGGCCGCAGGTCGGCCTGGTGACTGACCAAGTCCCACGCGGACAAGTATTCCGCCTCGGCCACAGAGGCCCCACGCCATCCCGGCTACATGGTCAGTATCCTACTGGAACTAAGGTTTCCACCTCGGCCTAAAGGGTTCCACCTCGGCCTAAGGGATCCACCTTGGCTCAATGGCTTTACCACGGCCAAAGGATCTTATCACGGCCACAGTTACCAACTGGAATAGCCTGGCCAGAACCTTGGCCCAAGCATTTTATCACAAGACCCCGGCATTTCTGCCCTTCAAAATGGCACCTCGGCCATAATAACAAACATCTAGAAGAGTGGATATACATCCAGCTCGGCCAAAGGAATCCGAGTTCTCCACAGTTTCATCTCGGCCTCGGATCAGCTTGCGACCACGGCGCTGATTATTGATCTCAGCCAAGTTACAACAGTCACAGAGCTGTATGCTACGTGGCCTACATGCAATATCTAACTTTCCAGATGTCAACCATACGAAGGAAAGGTGCCAATACAGCAATCCTTAGCAGCTGCACGGCTACCATGCAAGCAGGCCAGACGTCGTCATCTCAACCATCTGAGACACGCAGCTCCCAGCTTCGCCAGCTATAAAAGGGCTTCTCCAACAGTAAGAAGCTCCAAGTCAAAATCAGAAGCCAAAATTACAAGTCCACATCACAAGTGAAACATCCCTGTTCTCACCTCAGCTCGGCCTGCACTCTGGCCGACCTCAAACAGGCTTCCTAAGAGGACAAGTGACGGAGGGTTGACGGCCTTAGACCCCGGATATTTCGACTTTTACCTTGGCGAGACAATCCGACCTCGCCACTATGTGATGTATACATACAATACAAGTATGAATATATGCAACTCTGCGATTTTAATCATAGGCATCGTATAATTATTTATCATTTATCAATAATTTGTCATTGGCTAATAAAGAAACATCGAATTCACTACAACCGTGAAATAAACTGCAGGATTCTATGTATCAGTAACTATATTTATCTTTATTTTATTAGTCGATAGTTAACTATTTAAATAAGGAGTAGTTGATCTATTACCAACTAAAATAAAAGTATCAGATGTCTTTATGGCATTTATGACAACATATATGTACAGTCACACATTTTTATTTTTTGCCTTTTGAACCGTTGTATGTATGCCTAATACTTAAAGAAGAAGCTTACTGATGATTTTGTCACTCTGGAATGCTGCGACACACGTTCACGATAGATAGGTATGTCTATACGGACAAAGATAGATAAAAAAGTATTAGCACGATCAACATTAATATAAAATAAATTTATCCGAAAAGGCATTAGAAATATTCATCGAATTTATAATTTGTCCGGAACTTATACATATTTAACGTTTCTGTAAAATAATATAATCTTTTTTTATGCTCAGGTTTCCAAGAATTAATACCTCTGCGACAGACATGGTATTTACAGGTTTAATTATTTTCTTTGTCTGGCTCCGTAAGATAATTCCATAATAGTATGGTTTAGTGTCGGCCGTCTTCAGAGCAGGTCTTTCCTAGTTGTTTCTTATTGTCAGAGCTGATCTTATAGGATTATGAGGTGGGATTGTTGCATTGTAGGCCTAAAGTTACCCCAAATATTTCCCAAGTGGCATAGTGCACACTCTATGATATTCCACAATTCTCTAGAGCAAAAAGACACTACTCATGGCCCAGTAGTCTCCTACTGCTCCAAGGAGCTTCATGGAGGATGTAAATCAACAACTCAAAGGCCTCACAGGTTAGTTGGCAAGCATTGTCAGGAACTCAAACAAGTTACCTATTGCAAACTGGATCATCAATCCTCTAACCCAATTAGCATAGCCATTACTGGCCCCTAGGTTGGTTGGCAAGCATTGTCAGAACCCATACAAGTTGACTACTGCAAATTGGATCAGCAACTCTCTAATCCAATTGGGCCGAATACAATGGCATAGCCATTACTGGCCTAGTCAGCAGTAAAGCATTCACGCTGCGTATCCTGGTTTGAACCTGTGCCTTTTTGGAGCAATTTCTCAATCCATGTACCAACTGAGCTATGCCTAGAAGGCACAATTCTCTGCTTTCTAAGCAGTTTGCTGGATCATTTGGGGTATCTTTAAGGTTCACCTCTTATTTAGTATTTTAAGTGTAGCAGTTAGATTGCAAATCTAATCTGAATTTAAGGCCTACATGCTTAGCTCACCCCCTGCTACCACACTATTAATTCTGCTCCCTTTCCTTCTTTTTTGGCCCACTTTGACTAAATGAAAGCTAGTTCTCCATTTGCGCAGTTTTGGTATACGAGGGGACTCCCATTTCTTTTGTTTCCCGGCACAAGCTAAGAAATTTAGTTTTTAATGAAAAAAAGGTTGAACCTCAACTAGGGGTGTTAACGAACCGAGCCGAACCGAATACTAAGTTTTCGAACTCGAATTCGTTTAGCTTAACGAATAGTTCGGCTCGGTTCGTTTAGCTAAACGAACTTTAAAATTGGTTCGAGTTCGGCTCGATAACCTTATAACTGTTTAAACGAGCCGAACTGTTCGCGAACAGTTCGGCTCGTTTAACTAAACGAACTCGAATACCTATTCGAATTCGGCTCGTTAACAAATAATTAATGAACGAATACGAACCGAACACGAACCGAACTCGAATAGTTCGCGAACGGCTCGGTTTGTTTAACACCCCTGACCTCAACCAGTAAGGGTTCCTGCTACACCCAGTCCCAAAGGTAGTGTAGAGATGTAAATCAGGTACCCAACGGCCCGCAAGCAGAAACTTGGTCATATGTTTTAATGAAAATATATGCCTAAGTTTAGTTCATCTACAGTTCGAAATCTGAATCCTGCCATCTAGATCGTTGTTGGAGAATTCTTAGAAAGAGATGGTGAGTTGCACCTTTTCTCTCTATCATTTTTGGCATGCAGTTCTATATGCTTACGTGACTAAACCATAGCATGTAAGTTTCTTTGTCACGTTGCATGTAATCCTCTGTTATGAACTGTTACTAAACCTGCGACCCGCCAGACAAGAGTATTGAAGAGGACATACGCAAGAATTTTAAAACATTCTGACATTTTATTCTCAACTGAAACCAGTAGTTGTATGTTCATATCATATGATACATATCCAAGTTTACCATAGCATATCAAAATTGCAGGGACAAAAAAGTGACCATGTGGACTTATGATGTACATACCACAAAATTCCAGCCACATTGAAACAAGGACATAGTAAAATAAGCTAGATGAACTCTGTCTGCTCTGCTTTCCAGGTTTTGCCATCGAAGAGAAATACGTGCTAGCGGTCGATGAAAGACTTGTTCATAAGATCAACCGCTGAATCCATGAACTGCAACCACAGAAAGAGAATGAGTGTATGTTTAGTATATACTCCAAGTGCTTCAAATTAAATGACATACAAATAGAATGTCTGCAAGGTATGCAGTAGCCGACCCAAGAGTGAAATGAAGTCTATCTAATAATTTCCAGACCAAAAAGCATGATGCAAATTACAATACATACAAAAGATAACTTTAACCAGAATGAACATTAATCCAAGCCCCTTAGAGTATGAACTTCTTTAATCAATCTACGCCTCAGAACAAGTTTATATCCAATTGGTGAGACATCCTAGCATAAATCATTCCAGATAAAGTCTTCCAAAAACAAGAAATACAAACACTTACTTACAAAAAAAGTTATACAAGCACTTGCAAGTTATGATCTGCAACTTCTAATATCCTTTTTCCAAACAACACGAAATAAGAAAATAGAGAACGGCACAAAATGGTTTCTGATCTTAGCCAGCAGGTTTACCTTCCCAATATGCTTGAGTTCTCGCCCCACAGGTTCCATGAACTTCAGGTCAACTTCAACGGGCCATACCTGGCATAATATAAGACCACATGCAGCAGACTATAAAAACTAGAGCAGAGTAAGACCAAAATCATGTCCATCCATTTATAGAACCAAGCAAGCAGTTCCACATCATGCAATGCTTACATTTGTTAGAGAAGAAATATCAATCAAAGCTATGGACTGTAGCTGCATATGATGTATCCCAAGGCATCATAAGGTGCAACTATGATTTCCAAAGCAAAATAAAAAATGAGAAAATAGAGACGGGTTAATAAATTCTTCACGGGCTATGATGCTCATATATAAAGATTTGGACCATGTTTACAGTTCTTTAAAATGTAGTGTTTTTAACATCCATCAGCAGAGTGACATAATCCATTATATGAATGATGTTTCTACCATCAATTTTTGCACCCTTTTGATATACGCTTTTTGAGCTTGTTTGGATTTTCCTTCTCTCACCCACTCATTACTACACTCTATATGACTTGTACCTTGAGCCTAAATCTGTCTTATTTTGCTTTCCAGTCTTATGCAGGTATTTAAGAAATATGTAAACTTCACATGAGAAAAGAAAATCCAACACAGTAAACTCTCGTACAGGTTTCTTTATTATCCAAAGTTCGCCAAATATAGATCCAGAATTACTCTACAAGAAATTATATAAAAAAAGTGAGGACTTTAAATATGAGTGCTGGTTAACTCATGTCCATGACCAGAAGGGGATTCATAAATCTTCAAAAACTAAACCATAGAAAATCAAACAGGAAAGAAAAGTTTAAGTAAAACCTTAAGGCCGAGCAATTTGATAGGTGCAGTTTGCCCAGGCACAACACAATCAGGCCCAGCTGCTTCCAATATAGCCTCCTTAGCCAACCCATTTCCAATAGGGTTTGGGTCCTAACAGAAGTTAATACAAGCACGTATCAAGCTTCTATAACCATGAAAATAAACATCAGAACTTCCAACTCCGGAGCCAGAAAAATTTGATCACACCAAAACACAGGAAAAAGATAAAAAGAAGTGGAAAACAGAAAGGTAAAATTACATTCATAACGGAGAGGGCATAATCGGAAAAAGGGGTTTGAGGGAGACGCAGAACAGGGGAGTGATGAATCTTGGGAATTGGCTTTGGAGCATTAGATGCCCTCCATGGCACATCCTTTTGTAACACTGCTGCTCCCTTCTTAGAAGACATCTTTCTGATAAACACTTTCCTTCACTTTACCACTCTCAATTCAAAGACATGATTTTGCAAATGCTTTCCATTAATCGTAACCAGAGTAAAGCAGGGATCTAAAGTGAAAATCCTAGTGCTATAATCGATTGGAGCAGGAAAATATGCGGCGAGGAAACAAGGATCACCGGAGAGATTTATATACAGAAGTAGGAGTGGAGAAGAAGGAGATAACGAGGCCAATGGATTATGTTGGGATAAAAGCCGGAGGAAAAAATGTGGTCTCCGCCGTGCGATGAAATCAGTATGCTTATCTTTGTGTTTTTTCAGCAAATTATACTCATCTTTGCTACTTGTTTAGTTGTTCCAACACACTACATCACTTAATTACTAGCTACTCTTGGAGTATATAAAAAAAAATACTAGCAATTTCTTTTATTTAAAGCTGTATTTTTGTCACAATTTTTTAGGTCATTGATAAATATATTTTTTTTTATAAATACACAATTTCATGTTTGATCAATATTTAAAAATAAATCGTAAGGTGAAACCAATAAGGGAAAAATTACAAAAGTGTGTATTTTGAAAAGAGTATGTATTTATCATTTATCTTTCTTGTACACTTCATTATTCTGTTTTGAAATGTGTATAACTCTCCCCCTTTTCTCTATTTGACATTAGGAGTCACTATTTAATAATTTAAAATATGGCTTTACTTTGTAAATACTAAAATAGAAATTATACATGTTTAAAGGAACATACACGTACATTTACATTTACACACACATATATATATAATTCAATTGATAATCGGAACTTTCAGTGATGTATTTTTTGAGATTAACAGAATTCAAATGGTTTTTTCTACACAAGGACTAGACTTAAGAAGATTGCAATAATAACACCTTCAAGTTTGTTGCAACTCCTATATTGAATATAACGAGCACACTGTTAACTCAGACATTTCTTCTTATATCTCATCTTATAAAAATTATAAATACTAAATAGGACTCAAATTTCCTTAAAAGAAAGAAGGGCCGCAGAAGTTTATATCTAATTGTTGATGCTGATGTGTTGGATCTGTAATTTCGTAGGCATGCACTTGTGGACATGTGCATTTGCATTGGCTAGAGACCTGTCTAAATAGAACGCACCACTCAATTAGGTATCAGGAAGATTTAACGGAAATGATTTAGGTTGTTTTCCAATCACCTATAATGAAAATTACGTCAAACTGTATCGATCAACTGTTACTTTACAATATAAGAAGCGCAGTCAATTTAGTGAATCATTTTGTTTTATTCTATCATGTTTTAAAGTCAATAAAACATGTGTCTTTGACTCTTTTGAAAATGAAAACATGAAAGGAAGCGAGGACATGCCCGTTAAATCAAGGAAGATTTGTGCTCAATAACAGCGTGGTTCAGACTAGGAGCTGAAAGAGAGCGGAGACAACAACAACAACATTACCCCCATTGTCTTAGAGGCTCCCGTCTATGGCAGGGTATGCAGTGTCAGATGTACGCAACCATACTCATGTGTTAACATGCAGAGGTTGTTTTCCAATGACTTGTAATGGCAATTGTATCAAACTGTGTCGATCAACTGTTACTTCACAATATAAGAAACGCAGCCAATTTAGCGTGTCATTTTGTTTTATTTCATCATATTTCAAAGTCAAGAAAGAATATGTCCTTGACTCCGTTTGAAATGAAAACATGAAAGGGAGCGAGGACATGCCCGTTAAATCAAGGAAGATTTGTGCTCAATAACAGTGTATTAAGCATAATGTTCTCTCTGTTGGTTAAATATGCAGGCTAAAATATGTAACAGAATGCACATAACGTTCCAAATGTAATACAATTAAATTACACTGCCTGCTATATGGCGAATTACAAAGATAAGGCAAACCTGTAACCTTGAATCTGTCAACCCTTCTAAAAAAAACAGGGAAATTTTTTGAATAATACGATGATCAAAAGCAGCGAACCTGTGATTCAAGTATCATGGATTAAGCAAGCAAAGCTACAACACTCCGAACCATTTCGTTCTAATGTGAATGCTACTGTTCAGCCACCTTGTGCAGCAGCAGCAGCATCCAATCTCTTCCACAGTTGCTCGCGTTGCTCCTGCAGTTCTTTGGCTCTAACTTCTTTCTCTGCATACTGCCTTTGACACTCCTCAAACAAGTCAACATCCATCTCCAAGAACATTTTCCTAACATTTACAGTAAGACTATGGACAGCCTGGTTCCAATGGGACTGTGTGTTCTTTTCCAAAGCCTCAAAAATTATTGGTAAAATGACATTCCGATTCTGGGCAATCAAGCTCACTACGTGCTCGTTGTTCCATAAAAAGAGAGTTCTTTCAGCTACCTACAGCATAAATTTTCCACAGAAACAAAACCCTGAATACAATTATTCAAGTATTCATGATTTTTTCCATGCACATTTTAATTGACAGTAGACAAGCAACATTACCATTAAAACACAGACGCACCCCTCCCCCCTCCCCTCCCCCCCAAAAAAAAAGACTTGCATTTACATAAAGCGAAAAAGACTGCTACTAGTGACATAAGGCCATAGTATTGTTGGAAAGAGCAAATCTAACTTTTCCACTGGCTTGTCTACTTGAAATGAGATGATGGATGAAAGCAATTTATGCAGGATACAGGACAATGCAACAGTGACAGACACAGGCATGAATCAAGAAATTTTACAACCAATAACAAAAGGGGAAAGAGAAGATGCTGGAGAAATGACCTTATACAAAATCCAACGTTCTTTTGAAATGCATGGTAGGCAGAGTTTATCCTGGCATGTGACAAATCTGGAAGTAACGATAAATCTGCTACTATACAATTTACAGACAGTAGCTGGATGTAGTGTTACATTACCACATTGTCTAAAAGCTTGAACAGTTAGAGAAAAGTGGCCCCCTAAAAGTTATAAATCCATGTGTACCACTACTTAACACACCTACTCACATGTGGTAAATCCATCAGTAACGGAGAGTGGCAATAGATAAACTTCCAAGGATTTGAGCAGCAAGATTAAACCCCGGAACTCTGTTCTGATTTCATGTTAAATTACCATCTCATCTAAAAGCTATGTTGTTTGAGATAATAGTAAGTTATCATTTATAGACTTAACATTTAGAAACCAAAATTTTTTTTCTTTTTTTTTTTTGGGGGCGGGGGGGGCGCAAGTATAAAACCAAAGTTGGGAAGATGATGAAGTGAGCAAGTCAAATACGTGAGTAGTGAAAGGACAAGGACAAAATGGATATTGCGAACTAAATAAGTCATAAGTGTTTAAGATGTATGGGCAGCCGTTGATGAAACAAGCACACACTTTACACGAGGCAATTTTGGAACGACTAATTCGAGTAACCACCATGGTACAATCTAGCGGTCAAACATGACAGATAAACCATTAAAAATAGACATATTTTACTTCACAACCAAGGTGAGGACAACAAAGAAATATAAGGAGTGAAACCATTTCTACTTAGGACAACAAAAAACAGATAAGGAGTGAAACCATTTCTACTTTGACTTGACGCAAAATCTCAACCACGATTTCCTTATAAACCATTTACTCCATGCAGGCCAACATGTAGTAGGTGTCTTCCATACCCTAAAATGGGTTCCTAAAGGTTTTTTATAATAAACCATGAAGGTCTTATCAACGTACAACTTCAAAGGTAAATCTTACATTTGCTTGTTATTAACCACTGAAGAACATTCAGTCAGTACTGTCAGCACAGATGGCAAGCAGAATAAGATCCTATCATGATACGGATGAAAAAAAAGTGTAGACTTATATAGGTACACATAAAATATCAAAGCCTTCAGTTTATTAAGAAACAAAAAAACATGCTAAGGGTAAAATGAATCAGGAAAGTTTTTGAAACTCAGAAGCTCTAAGAACAATCAACAGACCGTCAATATGTTACTAATGACACAACCCAAGAGAAGACTCCAATAAATTGCCATTGTCGATGTCTATTAAGATGCAGAAATTACAAAACCGCCAAAACACACCCAGCAAACATATTTAAATGAAATAATATCCTGATCCTCCACAGAAAGAAACCAAGACGCATCCAGATACTGACAAAGCTGCTCTGGAGATCTTCTTGGTGCATGATGAAAGCCAATTGATATTCGTTGTCGGACAAATGTACATACCCCAACGCAATCTAGAATTTATGGTATTCCCGTCCAAGAGAATCACAATATCGGCATGTCAATTCTTGTTTATTAAAACATATTTACATGCACCCCTTTATATTTGAAGAATTTTTAGTTTGACCACTGCGGGTTACAGATGATGTCACCTGAGAACGTCCGGCTTCAAATTTAGTCAATCCGGTAAGAGGAGAAATTCCCTCTTATTCTAATTAAGTTTCATCCCTTAAATAGACAAATTAATTACAAGTCCATCCTTCCTAGCTAGTTACTAATTCAAGTTACTCTTGGAAAAAACAAATTCACACACTTATAACTATCTTTGTTACTATAACTACTACTACTTGCCATGATTGCTCTTCCAATTTTTCTCTTTCATTAACAAGTTTAAGAGATAATAAAGCAGCATAAATGGCAACTGAGGTTCTACAATGTTCGCACATCAAACGTATAACATAAACTGTTAGCAATGGAAAAATGTCGTTAGAGAGCATCCTACCAATTGTCGTTATATGTAACATAAAATAAAATACATGAAACTCTTAAGAAAATATTTCATCCATATGGTTTAACTTACATGAGAGAATTGAGATATCCAGGAATGGATGAAACAAGTATTTTCCCCCAGTAGCATTTGCAGCAACAATAACAATAAAGTATGTAATTGCATTTTCCTAACATAACTGGTTTAGCACCCAAGCCAGAAAGAAGGGTATTACAGTAAATGTAGTATTTAAGAAGCTGTGAATCAAACCGGAAATGGAACGAATCTCTCTAAAAACCTAGTGTGCTAAATTTTGGCACCTCAGATACCTACCCAACATTAAATGCAAACCACATCGACAGTTTACAAGATATATTACTATTATTATTCATTCCATGAGATCAACCTAAAAGACGTGTATAGCCTCACAAAGTGATTTAGCATTCTAACATATTTCCCTGTGGTACTACACCTTTCTTTGACTCAACACTTCGCACATAAGATCGACAACAGAACAACAATATATAATTACGCAGTATCAAATATATACACTGACATGAATCAAAAAACCAATATAAGAACAGAATTTTGCTGGTGAAGATCTATATGAGAAAAGGGAGGACAATCTAAATTGTTTGGTAAATACAAAGCGCGACAAACAAATTTGTCTACCAAATCAACCTGCTAAGCATCTATATTTAGACAGCAATAACTGTACAAGATCAGCAAATGTAATCCTTTTAAAACTTCTGCATCATCTAGAGGCGTAAAACAAATAAGTGATATCAGCAACATCAGGATAGCATAGGATAACATATTTGCACTGGAGTCCACCAATAAAATAACAGGTCAAAACAAACGTTGTAATAGTCCCGTAAGAACAAGACACGCTCACCAACAAACAATGCAATATTCAGGGAAGTAAAGCAAACCTGAAAATGTGAGCTGTTCAGGCAACGAGCAATTTGTCTGAAAAGAGGAACCATGCAGCGTTGAAATTCAGCAGCCTGAGTGGTCTCCAGCACTTCTTCAAGCTCCCCGAGAAAAAGAACTTCCTTCTGGCAATTGGTGACTGGCCAATATTTCAACAAACCCCTTATAACGATATCTGCCAACTTATAATCCTTTTCAACAAACTGCACAATGCAGTATGACAGCTGCTGATGATATAATGAAATCGGTTTTGGTTTGTGGAGAGGTATCAGAGACCTTACAAGAAACAACTTGTGCTCCTCTTTCAGAGGTAATGCAAACCCATTAATTATACTACCAAGAATCTCCAAGAGCTCTCCAATCCCATTGTATCTTTCTGTCTCATATATAAACCGATAAAAGATATTATTTATCGCCTTCCTAATAAACGGCCTATGTACCATAAACTTCCCATATATTCTATGCAAGATAGTTTTTAGATACTCCCTCTCCCGTGGGTCCTCGGAATCAAACAAATCAAGTAACTTCAGCACATACGAATGGTCAATGTACCTTTTAGCAATCTTTGTATCAGTATCCGATGACACCACATATCTCAAAAGTAATTCATATACTAACTGTAAATGCGGCCATGAAGGATCCAAATATGGCTCCTCCTCATCAGCCTCCACGTTTTCTGAACCTGTATTTTCGTGTGAAGCAGGAGGCAGGCACCTGAATATATTCACTGCAATCATCCTTATCATCTCCTCTTGGTTACTCTCGGTAATTTTCCCAGACCCTGACTGAATGTAATCAACTAGCTCCGCAAGGGTTTGCCGCTTGATTTCCTTTTCCCTAGCCATTTTCATAGTATCCGAAAAGTCAAACTGGAAGCAGCAAAGCTGAACTTTCCTCAAGAACAAATTCTGCCGCTCGGTTACTGGAACGTCCCGGAAGAAAGGCAAGTTCTCGAAGGTCCCGGACGGCGGCACAGCTGAGAAAGCAGCAGCTGACGACGGAGACTGGCGAGCATTCTCGGGAGCTCCACCGCGAGAGGCGTGGTTAACAACCACATTTGAAGTAGAAACGTAACCTGAACTCCTTTCACCTGAAGGCGCATATCCATAATCATTACTCTCCGATTTGGACACCTTCCGGTGCCCTCTCTTCATGATTTTGTTAAACATACCACGAATCTAAAACCCTAACACAATAATTACAAGGTAAACGGTATATCAAGCAACAAAATCACCAAATATAGAATCAATATTACGAGTATTTAAAATAAAGAGGTCTGCGATTTGGTATTGTCATATTATTATCATGTAACTAATGAATGAATTTGAATTTGAGGAGCGGATCTTCAGTAAGAAACAGAAGAAAAAACTGAAAAGGTTAAGAAGGACGAAAAGGAGCAGAGGCGATCATGGATCACCGGAGAGGGAAAGGAAAAAATGACGGCGGCGAAACCTCCCGGCGATTGAAAAGGGAAAAAGGACGCAGCGATTAGAAGAGTTGGGAAACAGCAGACAAAGGGAAATATTATGTTAAGACGGAGAGAAATGTAGGGGAAGATAGAGTGACGAGTGTAGAACATGTTTAATTGAGACGGTAATAACTTACCATAAAAATTAATTTCTCAAAAAAGAAACTTACCGTAAGCTATAAAAACAACACAGTTATTCGAGCAGTTAACGGTAAAAAAAATAGAAGATAAGACATGTAGTGAGTACGAGATCTCGTGTATGAAGAGAAGTGTTTATTTCGAGAATTTTATCTTTTTGACTAAAAAAAATTCATTTTTCTCTAAGGCAATGTTATGATTATGTTGGATTGAATCAATAACTAATAAATGATTTGAAACTAAGCTAAGCCCAATGAACCTCGTGATGGCGATGCACCCTTCACTTCATATTTACTAAAACGTACCACAATGTAGGATCTTTGGTTATTCGGTAGTTTTAGGGTATTTTACGCACATCAGATTTCAACCTTTGTATATGTATGGAATGCAAATGAACTGAACTTGCTTATGAACGGTTCGTGTTTAACTCGTCAAATGCTCGTTTGAAATACAGTTTAACGTAGTCTGACCGAGCTTGGATGGCTCGTTTATGGTTACGAGCCAAGCTCGAGCAACATATTGCTTGACTCAAAAGGTTCATGATGATTATCGAGCCTATCTTAAATTATTGTAAAACATCTACAGTGTAAGTATATTGAGGAGGTAAACCTAATTTGTCCCCCCGACAATCGAGCACGCTTGATTGCTCGAAGTCAACTGATAATAATGAGAAGAGCTCGAGCATACCTATAAATGAAACGAGCTAAGCGGAATCAAGTATCAATATGTCATACTTGAGTGAGCTCGAGCCGATTTTACCTAGATTTATAACGTGCTTGGCTCTTGAATCATCTCGGCTCATTTGTATCTCTATCCATGACCTTTTCTTATTGTGTAAATTTATCTACTGAAGTGATTCCACTTATATGCTGCGCAGCTCCAAGATTAGTTATATTTTAATTTACTTATTTTTGCCTCTTCAAGTGGTATAGTTTTGCTGTTTTTTCATGCATTCAATTAGAATCCACAAATTTAGCCTATACTTAATGTAATTATGACATACAACTGTGTAAAAAGTAACAACTGTCAAAGCATTAGGAAGGATGTCGTCTTGGACAAATACAAACACTTTAGAACGATGCTGGTCCGGACTCCTTTGCGAGATGGTCAAGCCCATGGGAAGATTCATCTGGGATTTATATAGATTGTTACGGTACTTCTAAACTAACCCATAATCTCCAAGTTTTCGAGATGTCCCAGGATCTATAACAGACCTTATGACTTGATTTAAAAGAAAATATAATAAATATGATTAAAAACTAAAGATATCATGAAATAGTGCTCAAGTATGATAAGATCTTCTAAAATTTCACGCAAAGTTATCCGGACATCTCCATATTTCCATTTAACGTAATTGCCATTTTTGAACGAGTATGTTTACACACATTTGCATGTTTTCGAGTCTATTATGTATATATAGAGACGAAAGGATGAGATTTTAACTCTAGTTCTTATCACAGGTGTGGACACAGGATTGGATGTCAGCCGGAGAGTCTTAATGTAGTCAAATTGAAAGGACAGCCTTAAAGAGATCGACGCATTTTAGCCTAAGAAATGCAAGCAGCTGCTCTGGCATTATTGCGTGTTGTTGAATAAGGCTGTAATAAAAGAAGATTGAATGTTAAGTAACTCATAAATGATTCAGACAGCGTCCCAGCAAATGCTCGCACTGAAACAGCTTCAACACACGCCTGCTGATTGACAAATCTAGTGATTTGTTGAGTCAAAAGATCTTCAATTCAGAAATATAACTACTATTATAATCAGCATTGGTTTAAGAGACTACTGCCTATAAAAGATGATAGTAGGCTCAAATTTACACTTCAAAGACATTTTTAGCACATCAAATGCAAGAAACTACAGAAGTGCTCCAACTATGATGATCCCTACTGAGATTCACGCCGCAGACTGCATGATCATAAGGTCACATCTGCTCTTTTGCTATCTTTCATGGTTCTGCATATGATCCAATATGTGGTGTGTTCAGGATATTTGTTTGTCTTCGCCACTGTGTCTACTGCAGCTGTAATACTCTGTTCCACACGGGAAAGAAAACAAAGAAACGCATGGTATTATGGCCTAAAGTACTAACGTAAACTTGAGTTAAATCATTTCTGAGCTACTGAAGACGAAGCCTGAATAGTCGACATTTACTGCTGCTAGACCTATAATAGTGCTGCCTTCCTATAACAAGTCCAAGCTCAACAGAATAGCTTGCTCATAATCACGCTGCTGAGGCCTAAGTTATGGGTCGTTACTCGCAGCGCAATGTTGAAAGTTGAAACCCCCCGCAATACAAGTCCAGGCTGAATAAAATAGCTTGCTCATAGTTTATATATAACATTTTGTATATATACAATGAAGATCCCTTTCTCTGACTAGAAAAGGCAGCAACAGATGCATCCATGATAATAAGACCAGATAATTCAGGTCAGGTTGACAACTAAAAGGCTTCTTTGAAGAAATTTTATCCACTAGACATCTAAATGCATATCACCAGAACTTCAATGACCTTTTCTCTATACTGTATATGCACACTCTCTTCCCATTTACCCTAAAAAGCGACTCACTGAATACCATGTACCCAAATCTAGACATATCGCCATGTGCTGCTTCATGACTTGTGCACCAACGCGTACTATCTCTACCTATTCACATCAATTAGCATGCATAATAGTACGCTAATTTGCTATTGCTCCCAACCCATCAGCATCTTCCAAACAGCCTGCTCGATCTGGTCTCTCGGGACAGAAAAACCATCCCCTTCATCAAGTAAAATCCGATAAACCTCCCATTCACGATCTCTGATCTTGTGCTTCCAGAAATCTGCCTGAAATAGCAGCCAGTTGATTTATCAGTACAATCTAGACAAAAGAAAACTAGGCGTTAAAGGATTAGACTTTAATGAAATTAGCAGGCCTATGAGCAAAGTACCGAGAATATGCCAGTGTTAAGCATCTTGAGAGCAAGGGTGATATCATGGAAAACAAGGGGACGACCCTTGCCAGACAACTCAACAGGGTTCGCGACCAGAAGTTCTGTATCAGGACCTCGACTGACGAGAGCCACTCTCAATGGACGACATAGTTCCATTCCTAGACGAGATAGAAACTCCCTCTGTTCACTCGGATCAACTATTTTCTTGCCATCTCCTTGTGTGATGAATAGGTCCAGCTCGCATTCTGTTTTTCTTTTTGTCTTGAAGCGGCCATAAGAAACCTAGCAGAGAACAGCGCATTGAATATTGAAGGTCAAAGCTGATGAGACAATGCTGGATGCTGAAAGGATCTTTAATTGACTTTAACCAGAACAGAACATCTACCTAAGTACCTAAGCAAGTGTTGGTAAAACAAGAATCTCCAAGTAAATGAATATGATTCCAAAAGGCAAATAAGACCAAGAACAATCTCAACAACTGAACAGACATATACATTCTACATTGATTTTGCTAATTACATAAACATTCAACAGAAGACAATGATATCCTCTAGTCATAGTAGCACGTAAGCAAATTCTACCTGGATTTTGAAGTCCTTCAAAGTCCTCATAATATCATACAGGAGACCTTTGTGATCCTGGCAAACAATCTGCACCAGAGTGTGAGCAGGACTCAGCTTGTTGTCCATTGTAATGGATAGATTCTCTTGGGCATATCCGCTCGGGCTCTCATCTAACATCTCCATGTTAAACATGTCATCAGTAATTTCATGAGGTAGAAATGAGGGCCCCTGAGAACATGCAGTAATTTCAGGGGCGACCATTTCTATGTCACAATTTATCATGTCATCACCCAGAGCCTCTTGTAAATAATCACACGTATCATGCTGCCTCTTTTTGGTATTTAGCAGTTCCCTGATATAAGCAATCACATTTACCATCAAGTTCAGAAACTAAAACAATGCAAATGCACTAAGAATGGCCAAAAATACGGGAAGAAGATAAAGCAAGAAGTTTGTACTCTTAACCAAAAAGAGAAACATCAGAACATTTTGCAAAACCTAAAGAGGAGCGGGGAACCATCATGTCAAGTATGAAGCACCTTGTATCAGTCACAAAAAGTAGGTGCATCGCTTTCTCGTCTGGAGTTGTGGACACCTTGACTTTCTTTATCACAAGCTCAAGCTCACAAAGGACTGCTGTCACATCTGCCGAAAAGGAAAATCGTTCAAACTCAGCTAAGAATACAGAGACAATCCATGTTTCTTTTAAGGTAAAACTTCTCTTGATAAATCCCAAATGTTAGCAGCTCTCCATACAGCATTTAAGAAGGTGCAAAGCACTATAACATGAATATGCTTCTACAAATACACTTGACAGCTATCATATTCCACCAGAAACAGAAAAAAGTCTTGGAACTTTTCAGTGTAAACAAAATTCGTTTCAGGTATCTTGGGCATAATCTTAGCAATAAAATGAACAAGAGAAATATAGAACAAATATATACCGTGCAAAAGGCCTCTTCTATCAAAGCAACACAACTTAAGAAGGAAAACATCAGGAGGCTTCGGAGGTTGCAACTCATTACAGTAAAGCAAAATGGCAGAAGCAGAACAAGATGGGCATGCGTCCACCAATCTCTTCTTCAACAGGCCCCACTTTGTGCTAGGCTTACCAAACACCCAAAACAATAAGTAACACCATTTCCCATCTGTAGATACATCTTCACTTCCACAATTGTGCAGATCATCCCAGAAAAAGAAAACACAGAAAAATCAGTCAAAAAGTTCTCAACTTTGGATTCTATAATCATCAAGATTGCTCCTAAACCCTCCAAAACAAAATTTTTACAAAGCCCTTTTCATCCCCTATCTTGAAAGAATCCTAAAACATGATATCAAAAGAGAAACACAAAATTGAAAGTATAGAAAGAACCAAGACTTTACAAGAATACGATGTATATTGAAATTGGTGGAAAGTTTGATTTTGAAGGGGTTAAAGCGGAGCAGTATATATAAAAGGAAGAGAAATTATACGAAAGACATACCAACTCTGACGATAAGGAGACCAAAAAAGAGAATAATCCGACAAAGATCACAGCCCAAACCAGTCTTGTCAGGGCAATTAACGGTAATAACACTTGGTTCTTCTTCTTTCTCAGATTGCCTTATGATCACTAAATCATCATAGAGTATCCCCATCTCTTCCTTCCTAACTGTTTTCTTTGTAAGCAAACAGCAAAATCAAACAACTTTCTTGGAACAATAAGCAGCTAACTTTGAGGACGGCTAAGGAAGGTAAAATATGCTGTTATTAAAGCTTAGTTAAATTTTGTTATAGACTAATAAAATTTATTGTTTTATTTGCCCGGTAATCTTACCGGTTGCTACTAAGAAATTTAGATGCTTGGAAGTTTGCATTGACCTTCAAAAAAGAGACAAGTGGTGGATTGGGGATTGGCAAAATGCGCACATGGGGTATTTTTGTGCCAACAACATGTGGGGAGATACTAGAAAAAGGATAAAAATCGAGCAATATGAATATCGGTCTTGTCTCCATTATCTTATACTATTGCATAATATCCCGCGTCGTTGTTTCAAAAATCAGATCCGAAATTTCACCAAATGAGTCCAAATCGATATTGGTATCCAGTTTCTTTTTTTGTATAATATTCCCCTTCGTTTTTGAGAGGGTATCTCGTGTTTTTTTTTTTTGTTTTTTTTAAATAATGTCATTTTGTCATCATCAAAAGAAATTGGACACGAAAATTTTAACATTTGCTAGAGTTCAATCATCAATGGACCAGTTTAACTGTAAACCAAACAATTTTTTATATGATTCGTATCAACTTTAGAAATTTATTTTGAATAATTAAATACTAATAGTACAAATGACTTGCATTTATTTTATTAGTTAGAAGTAAATATTAATTTTTAGCCGATGAAAATTTTAATAGTTTTAATCGCTCAAATCAAGGCGTCTATAATATTTTAATATTTTAGAAGTATTCAGATTATGTTATTCAAGAATTCACTTAAACTCCAACTTTTAGGATCTGCTCATCCCAACTTTCCTCATCCTCTTTGTGACCACGCGATACGTGGCAGCAAGCGGAGTGGTGAGGCTAGATGAGTGTGACACTCATCTAGCCTCACCACTCCGCCTTGCTGCCACGTGTCGTGCGGTCACGCGTCACCGCACTCCCTTGCGGTGAGGTGATATTATCCCTCAGCAACGAGCTTGAACTTGTCCGGTCTGTCCCGGGTTCAGATCTCCTCACCGCATTCCTCTCACCGCATGCGTCACCGCGCAACACGTGGCCACGTGTCACGTGGTGGAAAGTGTGGTAGCTCACCAAGCGGTGAGAAGATCCCATCCGGTCTGTCCCTTGAGAAAAAAAAAGGTCACATCTGTTCAATCACTTATGGTAGGAATCAGGATGGAATGATGGATCGGCTGATCCAAGAGTCAACTTGACCGCTCTTCAGACGCAGAGATCCTGTACAGATCATTCATCTAACCGCCTTTTTACTGATCACGTGCTATTATATAATTAACGGTTACGTAAATCTACAGTTGACATCGGTGAATGGATCCGGCCGAAAAATCAATATGCTCCCGGTTTTGAAGTTTGAATAATGCCCTGATATTTTTCTTGATTAATACACCAAAATTAATGGAAGAGAACGACAGCTTAACCTCCATGACTTGTCCTAGGTGCTTTGTTAGCTACTGTAAGTTCTTTTCTGAAACTTCTCCATCGCAGATTCATTATTCATTTGGCATATTCAATTGAGACATGCTCTGTATATAAATATGAGATAAAGACATAATTTTGATTTTAAATAAAAAAATAGTTTGAGACTCAGATTTTGTTTATGATGTATTAGTAATAAGTATTACATTATTGTAAAAATGAAAAATTCTAAAATAAAACGTTGATTGAATTATTCAAGTTTTGTAGATGGTGTATTATGTTTAAAAAGGTAAACCACGACGAACAAAATGCCAAGGGGACTAAAGGCAGCTTAGGTTGTGGTTATTTGCTTGGTAATTGTGTTCTGAACCATGTTATGATATCAAACACTCCTTAATATGCATCATCATTCGTTCTTGTTGTCACATAATTACAGTAATTCTGAATATATGTATATGTTCTTTCAAAATGTTGTAAGTGTTGCAATTAATTAAAAATTATTATTATTAATTAATGATATGTTTACCAACACTGTTTTCCGATGTCTAACACTACTCTTTATTTATCTTCATTTGATGATCGAATTACAATGACTCTAGAACAAACCAACTTTTTTTTAATTTTCCACAAAGTTGTAAATGCATCATTATCTCCTGCAAACAGATTAAAAATGACCCTATACATAATCACCACATTTAATATAATGCATGTATTAATATTAAATCTGTTTCAACTCCTTCAAAACCCTTGTCTACTATATAAATACATACTTAACAACGTCTATATGATGTATAACAACAACAACATAACAACATGTTTTTATTTTTTTTTTAACTTTCCACCGAATTATTCTTTGACTCCTTCTCTCAAACTCATCTCATTTCATTACCAACAAAATTATGTTTCCGTCTTATTCCGTTACCAACAAAATAAAAGAACACAATCAACACATACTGTTGAAACTTGGGCTTACATGAGGTGAGACTCATATCCACTCAAAACCTTAAGGCAATGGGTGGTGGAACCTCATCCTCATATAAGCCATGCATTTTTTCTCAAATTAGCAATGTGAGATTCTCAACACCCCCTCACGTGGCAACGTGGCTTGACATACACACGCACCTACAACCCGCCTTCAATCACAAACCACAAGCCATGCAAGAACATCTGGACTTAGGTGAGGGAAAACATTAAGTGGCCCATGAACCATGGGCCAGGCAAAGGTTGAGTCCACATTTTAACCCTGCTCTGATACCATCTTGAAACTTGGGCTTACATGAGGTGAGGCACATATCCACTCAAAACCTTAAGGCAATGGGTGGTGGAACCTCATCCTCATATAAGCCATACATTTTTCTCAAATTAGTCAATGTGGGATTCTCAATCGGGTGTTGAGAATCCCACATTGCTAATTTGAGAAAAAATGCATGGCTTATATGAGGATGAAGTTCCACCATCCATTGCCTTAAGGTTTTGAGTGGATATGAGTCTCACCTCATGTAAGCCCAAGTTTCAAGATGGTATCAGAGCAGGTTTAAAATGTGGACTCACCCCTTGCCTGGCCCATCACCTAAGTCCAGATGTTCATGCCTGGCTTGTGGTTTGTGATTGAGGGCGGGTTGTAAGGCGCGTGTGTAAGTCAAGTCACGTTGCCACGTGAGGGTGGGTGTTGAGAATCCCACATTGGCTAATTTGAGAAAAATGCATGGCTTATATGAGGATGAGGTTTCACCACCCATTGCCTTAAGGTTTTGAGTGGATATGTGACTCACCTCATGTAAGCCCAAGTTTCAAGACATACTATGGAGGGCTACTTCTCTTATCATAAGTGCATTAATCATGCATATTAGTTAATTCCAATGATGGAGTTTCACTAAAATGTAGATTTTTCATCTTTCATTTTCAAATATGCACGACTAAACTTTCTAGTGTATTCAATTATGACGAATTTTTCGCTTTCAATTTAATGTACATAGAAAGAGTGTTCGGAACTTTCACTATATAAAATCTTTCATAACGTTTGTATTTATTGATGTAGTTTTTTTTACACCATCCTTTCGTTGTTCCAGTCAATGAAGTACGATGTGACTGGAACCAACATTTTTCAATGTTTAAATTCAATTCAATTACGCTTACACTGACTTAATAATTTTGGAATCTTCCGATGTAATCGCATGAAATGTTAACTGTCACAAAAACTATACAAACACACCGTCATGCAATGTTTTGGGCACTGCAAATATTTTGATCAGTGTTGATGTCATCGGTGTGTGCAGTGTTTCATTGAATCAATAGTTCATTGAATTACGATATATACTTCACTCATATCTTCTTGGCGATTTGGGGTATTTTCTAAGAAAAAAGACAAATATTTGTACCAAAAGCAAATTAATTTTACCATATGAACCTAGAGCAATTTCACCCCAATAACATGTACATAATTGGCCTCAATCTAAAAAATTAATCCGACAAATCCAAAGTGGCATTAAAAAAGTCGGTAAATAATTCGATTTACATTGTCTATGAATCTTTTTAGAACCGGGACGATGTTGTATAGGGGATAGGATCTCCTCACCGCAAGAGGATACGGTGACGCGTGACCGTACGCTACGTGGCAGCAAGGGAGGTGGTGAGTCTAGATGAGGGTCACCTGCATCTAGCCTCACCACTCATGTGCTGCCACGTGTCGCGTGGTGACAAAAAGGATGAAGAAAATGGGGTTGAGGAGATCTCAACCCGTGGTATAGATAATGAACTGTGTGCAGGGATGGACGTCGCTGCATTATTCGTCATGATTGCGTAACTAACGTTGGATATGGGCCCCGCGTTTTTGTCGGGCTCTGAATGAGACAACAACCAACGGTTCAGAAAGAAAGTTGCCGCTTCCTCACTGCTCACTTCAGCTTCTACTTCATTTATACGTAGGAGGTGACGTCAGGCAACGACGTCGTGCTTTGCCGGCTTAGGGTAACCTTATAGATCGGACGATTTTTCTAGGTTGAACCCGAATCCAAAAGGACTCCACTGCACCAACCATAAGGAGGTGTCAGAAGTCTAGCGACCTTCTATATTGTGTGATATCTTGCGCAGTTACATATACAAGATGCTCCCTACAAATGTAGTCTTTGGTCTGGCAGCAGAGGAACATCCACATTATGCGTGTCTTTAGATTCGAACTCATGACTTCTTTATGGCAATCTTCAACCCGAATACCAACTAAACTATGTCCTGAAGTCATCGGACGCTTTCCCTATTGAGCGGCGGAGTTTGTTTTGTTATCCCCCAAGCGGACACGCATATGCGTATCATATGACAATAAGATTATTTTGTTGGAAAAATAAAATATATTAAATAGATGATTTGCAATAGATGTATGTAATATA
Source organism: Eustoma russellianum (assembly GCA_036186865.1). Lineage (NCBI taxonomy): Eukaryota > Viridiplantae > Streptophyta > Magnoliopsida > Gentianales > Gentianaceae > Eustoma > Eustoma russellianum. Next base: position 1,179,828 of record AP025059.1, on the reverse strand, counting down.
TTGTCATCCTTCTATTTAATCCTATAAGTCCATTATTATCTTAAAATGTTCCAGAATACAATTCCAAACACTAAAAATAGTTAGTCAACTGATTTATTAGTGATTTTAAAAATAGTTAGTCAACAGATTAATTATTGATCTTATTTTTTAAATTGTTCATTATAAATAAGTTAATTGTTTTAAGGCAAACTTGTAAATTGAGATAGATGTACTCTTAAATTACGGTCTTGCACATAAATTCAACAATTCACGGAACGGTAGATTATCTGTTGCTTTTCATAACATTATATTTTGTGTTTCATAAGTAGCAATAAATTTGGACGTCACACGTGATGAAACCGACGTGTAATACTTGTATAGCAGAGACAGGTGTGAGGAAGAAAAGAAAATCTAAAGTAACTCAGTCAGTACTTAAGTAATAGATTGTATTTAAAGTTATCGGTTAAAATCTTGATGGCTGCACTGTCAGTATTTGAGTCATACCTTAGCTTCTTATACCGAAACAATTTAAGATTCAGACACCTTATAGACACCAAGTTATAGACCTATTACTTACAAGACTGTTAAATAAACTATTTTACATCTTCTAAAAAATTCTTTATAACTATGTCCGTAAAAATCTATAGAGTCAATATATAACTTCTTACATCCAAAAAAAATCACTTGTATATCGATTTTTCCCATAACTTTTTGCAAAAGTCTGCAATTGGCGGGCCCTACTTTTTGGGTGTCCAGTTGTGTTGATAGCGATTTTGATAGCCACATGTCGAATGCCGCTAAAAAAGTAGTAAATGGCAGATGAGCTACCTGATCCTTTCCTGCCCCAGACCAAACTATCACCTCTGCACCTAACTCCCCTCCAGCTTACAATTGAAAATAGGTGGTGGAAATTGTCCATCAGCAGTGTATTTAAGAACACACACACAGATATATATATATATATATATACACACACACAGAGTTTAATGATCATACATGAGATATGAGATATGCGGCAAGTATTTCTGCAGTGTTGACAGTTCAAAAAAATATTTTCTTTGAAATTTTTTTTATGAGTAATTATTTCACTAGAAAACTTGGTGTAATTATTTCACTAGAAAACTTGGTGAAATAGATCTTTCGACCAGCACATCTAAATTTATTATTGGAAGGCTTAAATTTAGAGTCAAGTAAACAAGGGTCTATGTGTTATTGTTCGAATATAGCGACAATTGAGATATTGCCGCGGCATATGCTAAAGAATTTACTGAAAACAAATTATATATCTCTTAAAATAGAGATATTGCTTGTCTGTCTCTCACCTTCCTCAGACTCTGGCGATAGTTTTTGTTGTCGTTGTGATAGACACTGTACGGTTGTTGTTATTGCATATGCTAGAGAACTCAGTTGAAGTGAAAAATAAACAAGATTTTTTAGGCCTCAAGTTAGATACTAAGAGAGGAAATTTTATATTAAGTAGAAATATTAGCCTAGAAACATGAAACATTGAGACTCTAACAGAAAAGACAATAGACACCGTGATAACGAGAAAAGAAAATATTTTATGTTGGCAAGAAACAAAATGAATGAACTGGGCATGAGAATTTGAGTCTGACATGGGTTTTCCGCTAGCCTTGTGTATGCATTTCCCCAATCTTTTTCATGTTAATTAGTTCACTATGGATCTTAGTGTTGTGTCGAGGCATTGACTCAAATACATGTCACAAGTAACAAGCCTTTATCACTAAATAGAAGTTGCTAAAACATGCTCTAAGCAATATGTCACCTGTATTACTTGTTCTGCAGGGTTCTTTCACGCAATAAACCAGGACACTATCCCTGTAAATTTGATTTCCACCAAGTCTCGAGCTTGTCCCCTTTGTCACGTTTGATGGAAGACATTACTCCAGAAGTATATGTATTCTTTCGTTTCCCTTGCGGTATTCTAATAGCAAAGAGTTTGCAGACGCATATCATAATGCAATCCGGATTACTAAGAGGAGACTACTGATCATTTGAGATTCACCTATTCAAATACACACACAAATTACGTGTAAAATAGTTGGAGAATAATTATGAGAATACTGCAAGATCGCATTCCAATCAGGAGCTCAAATATTTGCAAAAACAATGTAAGGAAAAGTTTGCATTCAGGCAATACTTTACATAAATGCTTTTTTGTAGGTAAACTGGATGAATATAAACATTCATAACTTCATCATAAAAGAGATGTATCTGCATCTTCATATGAGATCTTCCTTGCAGGATAGTTTAAGGACCACGCTACATTGCAGGGAGGACAACTTTTTTCTGCATGACTACAGCTAAGAGGTTCGATTATCGTATAACAATAGCAAAGTTCTAACTGCAAAACGTTCTCAAGACCTTTCCTAACTTCAGCAGCAGTGATAAACCAACAGCATCACAAATATTTCCACTGCGCAAAGAAGGGGAAGGCTCACATTGTCATTAGCTTTGGACCATTATCAGGCATGCCCATTCCAGCTGCTAAGTCAGCATCCAGTTGAGTGTGTGGAGCAGGCCCCATCATGATCTTAATACTGTACAAAAGAAGCTGATCGCTTAGTTTAATCACCTCAATGAGAAGATTCAACAATATAATTTTGGAGCACCGTACTTGACAAACCACCATATATTTCAAAGGTTCAAACAAGTACCAAAAGAACCTATCACATGTGTTATAGCACCTGCACCCTCTTTGAAACACTAACCTCCATGCTGTTCGCATGTCTCCTGTGCCTCCTGAGGGCTTAAGAAAGAGATTGAAAAGAAATGGAGGGGAGAAAATAAAATGAACGTATGCTCATTTGTGACTGCAGCCTGCAAATTATCATGGAAACTTGGTGGAACAAAATTACGAATGAGCTAAACAAGGGACCAAACAACGTTTAACAAGAAAGAATATAGGTCAAGTAGTTTATGTTTTACAGTTGTTTTGCATTACATGTACATATACACGTTATGCGTATTTTAATATCGAAAGCATCTTCTTTGTATTGCATGAATTCCTCACTAACACACTAGCACATCATATCTCTATTATTATGTCATTTATGCAGGTACATATAGAGCCGGGAGTCTCACTAGAAGCAGACTTTCTATCCCTTGGGACAGAGGTATTGTTTGCCTACCATTGTCCTCCTAAGACCCTAGCGATAGCTTTTGCTGTCATTGGGATATATTGGGTACGGATGATGATGATGAATCTACAAGTTGCAGTCACCCAAATTTTCCAGGAATAGTTTCCCATCCACTATGCTAGAAAATCAGACGACTGCTGAAGGTGATTTTAAAGTGAAACATCAGAATTTGCACATTAGGCTTTACTGGACTTCAGCATGTTAACATCGACTTCGACGCCTCTCTCTTTTTTGTTAACTAAAAAGATGATAAATTACCAATCTATAATTGCTTGAGCACTTCTTATGCTAAAGAAAGGAACTGCCGATGTAATGCACCTACAACATTATCACTGACATGGCAAACAAGTTGCAACTCAGCTAGAATAATTGAACTCAGGTGGAGTCGGTTTTGTGGCTGATGGTGTAGACTACAGTCTAGAACTAGGTGCAAAAGTCCTTATCCATTGTTCACAGTAGCATGGGTATAATGCGACAATGCATTTGCATGAAATTAGAGTGGGAAGGCTGCTGTTAGTATAGCATTTGTTTGAATTACAGTCAGATATAGTTTCTTCAGGACCTTTGATACATTGAGTCCTGTATAAATCACGTAGTGAAATAGAGAAAAGTGTGTCTATGGAACCATGTCAATTTCCGCCTCTTGAAATTGCTTTCTAATTCGTTTAAGCTCGTGAATTGCACTTGTCCTTACACATTCAGAAGCTCCAAGAGCTTCTGTCTAGTTAATATGTTTTGATTTTGCTTTCTCCAACTTAAGGTGGCTTGTTAATGTGTTTTTGATTTTGATTTCTCCAACTTAACAATAATGAAGATACCATGAAATTGATGGTCCAAGTTTCCAGGTTTTCCTATAGGTACAACTACACTCATCCTCAATAAGCTATGGATAGGTCCGTACTGTTCTTCATGACCCCAAATCAATCATCTCCTACACCTAATTACACCTTAGCCCTCACCATCCCGAGAGTGTAAAGAAAAATATAGCAGAATCCTCGTATGAACTAAAGCAAGTCGTTTCTCCAGAAAAGGAAAACAAGATGAAATATTTCCAGATTAAATGAAAACAAATTACCGTTTCCTGTGCTTCTTGGTCTTGAAGTGCTCGTCTCTCACCGTGGCATTTGCAAAATATCGACTGGGAGAATTAAAAACAGCAGTCAGTACAAACAAATAGAGCTTAAATAAAAACAAAAAGAAAAAGACAGAAGAAATACTCGCAATGTAAGCAGTAGTATTGCCCCATCCCAGGAAGATCTTCATCGACAGGTAAAGGATTGCTGCTGCCATCCTGCTTCTTTAATTCGTCGTAAACAGCATCGTCACGTGAGAAATATACAAGTCAAGGATTTCGCGTAAAAATTCAGCAACGAAATTCCTAAATTAAAGTAACTAAAACAAGCGAGAGTAGAGAGAGGAGGACAAAAGGATATCCTTGATAAGGAATTTTGCGCGGCGGAAGGTCTTGTGAGAATAACGCCGCTTCTTCACGCTTCTATGTGGACACTTTCCTCCCATTCCTTCTGCTACGACAATGGCAGAATCCTTGATATCTACTTTTAGGAGCACTCAGGCAACTAGACTATCTTTTGTGCACAAAAAGACTGATCTGAAAAAGAAAATACTTTTTAGAGGACTCCAAAACCCTAGATAAGAGTGCGTGCAGATGAAAACGCTTGTTCTCTTGCGAGGTTTGAGGTTTGGGTTTCATTTCACGGGAATTGGACCGGTCTGTGTCGGTTAAACAAAAAGGGCCGGATCTTAAGAGTTCGACCCAATCCAGGGTGACAAGTTGGCGTGACTCGCGTGATAAATGTTGTACGACTCGCTTGGCAGATTTCGAAAGACCTCGAGTGTTCATATAATATGATCCTGTAATGTTTAAATCTCTTCATTATTACAACATCATATTATATCTATATTATTATGTTATTAGGAGATACATATATAGTTGAGGCTCTCACTGAAAACAAGTTCTCTATCTCTTAAGATGGAGGTATTGTTTACATGTCTCTCATTCTTCTCAGTTCCTAGCGATAATGTTTGCTGTTATTGAGATATACTGAATATGATTATTGTTACTGGGATATACTGAATATGATTATTGTTGTTAATTGTTGAGCTAGTCTGATTTTAATGTTTTGTTGTTTGACTGATTAGATTTGTCATATTGTGTTTGTCTAGTTTGCAATATCGCTTTCGTGATTAACATTTTGACTTTAACGGATTGACGTGTCATGCATGTTTACTCTGATTCTTATTCAAACCGCAAAAAACAAAACTTATAACAATAACAACATTACTACATTGTCTTAGATGCTCCTGCATATGGCAGGGTAAGAGGGGTCAAATGTACGCAACCATACCCATGTGTTAGAAACACACAGAAGTTATTTCCCGATGACCGATAATGAAAATTGTGTCAAGCTGTGGCGATCGACTGATACTTCACAATATAAGAAGCACATCCACTTTAGTGAGTCATTTTGCTTTATTCTATCATATTCTAAAGTCAAGGGATAATGTGTAATTGACTCCATTGGAACAACTAGTAAGATTGATGCTTTGTGATCTTGAAGTTACGAGTTCAAGTCATGGAAACAGCCTCTTGCACAAAATGTAAGTTAAGGCTACGTACATCAGATTATGAAGCTATCCGATCTCTCCCTAAACTCTGCACAAACGGGGGAGCTTAGTACATCAGGAAAAAACCGAAACTTAAAATCATAAAAATTGTCTTTATATTCATATTAGGTTGACATGTTATATAAGAAATTATTTGTCACAGTGACAAGGACGCTTTCCCTAGACCCTAGAATCATTCACGTATTAGAGGGAGGATTCAAGCCAAAGTCACATAGGACATATTTCCCCCCTTCTTTTTAAATAAACTCTAAAACATAATGTATACCCGTCAATGGAGTATTGTTCTTATGCATTCACCTGAAGAACTAGTCTTATATTTATGGATTTGTCTATTATTATAAGTTAGTTGTTTGTTTTGCTACATATCTAGCCATAACTTACTACTAACATAACTATATTTGGTTTACTATTGACCGCATTCTAATGCTCGCATAGGCTTATAAAATTAGTGGATAATTCTTAACAAATACTTTTAGGAGAGGTATAAAATATAAACAAGTGGAGCGGGAGTAAGGGTTCAGTTTTGAATCAATTTAATGCAAAAGAACGCCAACATCTCCCTTAGTCGAGCTCCCAAAAAGCCACATGATGCCAAAACTATATACTGGGTATTCCAGCCCTGGTAAGCTCCAACGTTAATAGGAAACTAATCATTCTTTGGTTTACAACACTTGAGCATTCATTTGGATGATATATTATAAACAAAGAACGCGGAATCATGAGTTCCCAATTTAACGTCACATTGCATAAATCGGAGGACTGTTGCATACATAGTCCTATTATTATGATTATCTGTGCATGTACATGTAGAACCGGGGGTCTCACTGGAAGCAAACTCTCTATTCCTTGAAATGGAGTTATTATTTGTCTGCTTATCTCCCTCTCCAGACCCTAACGATAGCACCATCTTACACCCTCCACACGCTAACGATACCACAATCTCACCCTCCCTCAGACCCTACGATAGCACAATCTCACCCTCCCCCAGACCCAATCTCACCCTCCCTCAGACCCTACGATAGCACAATCTCACCCTCCCCCAGACCCCACGATAGCACAATCTCACCTTTCCCAGACTTGGAAAGACCCCCACGATAGCACAATCTCACCTTTCCCAAACTTGGAATATCTCAATTTTGAATATCTACATATCAAATATTTGTACCTATTCTCCGAAGCTACGTTCAGAAACTTACACATATAATTAGAAGGAAAAAAAGAATTTTTTCCAATTACCGAAGATTAAGATAACGAAGTTCACATTATACTTAAGCAGCTAATCACAGAGAAATTAATAATGAAACTTGGACTTGGGTTTGGAGGGGTGCGCCAGGCCAATAATGAAACTTGGACTTGGGTTTGGAGGGGTGCGCCAGGCCAAGGCTGTAGTGCAACACCATGGCGACGCTCAAAAGCCCAGGCAGCAAGCTACCATTCAGGCCCTTCCCCTTAAAAAATTAAGTTAATATCGTGTGGGCCATTGGCCCACATATCAGATATTAAACTGATAAGAACAGATACTACACTTGATCTTAGCCAAAAGGCCGAGAAAGGTATGAGTTTCAACCCTTGCAGAAGCCCATTATTTATACAGGAAGCTCCTGGAGATGTATTGCCATGCTACAGATGTGGGATAAACCCGCATAGGCTATGCAAACAATGGTGTCGCAAGGCGCAAAAGGAAAATTCTTAAGGTAATGTTTGCCTCTCCAGTCATAGTCCCCAATGCATAACACCATGTGTAAAGCTAGGCTGGAAGACAATGCACTCTTAGCAAGGAAAAGGAGAATACTACATTGTGATTCTTCAAAACAAAGGTTCCCTCCAATAAGGGATCAAGAGGTACAATATTCGGAGGTTCAGAGTCTGATGTTTGTTCATCTTTTGGTAGAGCTAAGCTTTCACATTCTCTTCGTTCAAAATAGAAATGTAATTAAGTAATTAAGGTAATGTTTGCTTCTACATCTGCTCATGGCCCTAATCCTCATCCCAATAGACAATGTAATATATCGTGTGACGTTATATTTCTCATAATAGTTTTATTACACTAATTGAAAACTATCGTTTCAGTCTTAAACAATTTTATGAATGATGTAAATCAAGAATTCAATAGACTTCTAAATTGGTCAGTTTTTTATCAAACAAACTCACGAGAAAAAAATTCACGGTCGAATTATCATGACCAAGATTTATTAAGAAGCCACGGTCTAATTATTAGTGAAATTCTTGGGATTACTGTATTTCTTTCTTCTGAAGCCTGAACCAAACTTGGTGAATGGGCCAGTATTATTCTTCGTTGTGCCTGTTCTAGTGGGCTTTTTTCTCTTTAGGATTCAAAAGTCAAAAGCCCGGAAACAGTACTATTTGTTTTTTTTGTTGGTGAAGTGGTACTACTAATCTTATATAGGGAAGAAAAATATGTTTGCACCCCCGATGATTTGCTAATCGGTACTCTCTATCGTGATGTCGGTCAAGATAGATAAACCACATATCGCATGATAAATGTTTGAATCATGTTGTCAGTTTATTATACCAATGCAGATTTACGCCAAAGTCTTCTATTGTCTTGTTAATAAAAGACAACTTGTAGGCTATATAAGAGACGTTCTTCGTATTATATCCTCGTGAGAACCTAATAGCGGGAGTTTGGAATTCAACCTTCTTTTTTGCAGACATGCATACATATGCCTACTATAACATAACAGTAAATTGGGATCATGATATTAGAAGACTTTTTAGATGGTCTAGAGTGGACGAAACAGTTCGTTTAAACTGACCAATGGTAGTTGGGGGGTGCATAATGATGATTGATCATATCAACCTTTAGTGGAGCCTAATTAGTCTCGAGTACTATGAACATAGAGTGCATAAAGTCTTTGGTTAGATAAGGTTGATATTGGTATCTGAATTAGACGGCATTTTCACTTACATGACGGCTTCAATTGTCGAAGTTTCAGTTAATATATCTCTATGATTAAAAAATTAATGATCCCCACAAACCACCCCACCCCAGTCTCATTCACATGTTAGAATACTTTAAATAGTATAACGACAACATTAACACGTTATCTTAGAGGCTCTCACTTATGGCATGATATAGGGGTTGGATGTACGTAACCATACTCATGTATTAGAAATATACAGAGGTTGTTTTCAGATGACACATAATGAAAATTTGCATCAAACTGTATCGATCAATTATCTAAGAATTTAATTGTAATTAATTTTTTTTCAGTTAGGTAGTCTTTGTCATTTGAAGGCGACTGGAGTAATAAGGCAATTCACTGAAAATGCGATTTATTCTAGCTCTTTTGGATTATGCAATTCTCCAAACGCTACATACCTGCCCAATAAAACATTTTGCCTCAGCACGTATCCAACTTTTGCGATTTCGTTGAACGCTTTATTAGGGCTTTTTGAGCTAACTTAATTAGTTCAATTCTGAAATAGGTTTGGTTTATATGGTTTTCCATTCATTTCTCGAAGAAAATAAGGGAAATTTATTACTATGGATATCCTGTTCATAAGTTAAAGAAAATGAGCAAAAGCATATGATTAAGTGCAGATAGTGCAAGATTATCTCCCGGACTTTGAAGAGTGTCGTTCGAAAGCAAACTCTCTATCCCTAAGAGCGGATGTATTGTTTTTCTGTCTCTCATCCTCACTAGACCTTATCGATAGCTTTTGCTGTTGTTGAGATATACTGAGTATGATTGTTATTGTATCTTCCTGTTATTGTATCTTCCTGAGTTTCATATTTTGGTTGATTAGTTTTCAATCTTTATGTTGCAAAGTTAACTGCAGGAATTAAAAGAAAAATAGTTTTTGATGTGTTACATAGTACCTAATTTTTGGCACCGGTATTTTATGTTAGTTTGGTACTAATTTCTATCTCTAATCATGCAATTACCTTTTTGGATGGCCGCTATACTACGAAATCCATTGCACGTCAGCTAATCTGGTGTTCTCATAAGATAGGGATGTGAGTAATTAGTGTCAAGAATGGTTACCATCTGCTCTAGATTGACGTTTACAATTGAATCATTTATCGATGTTAATATAATTGTTCTTAAATCAATGGCAAATTATGTGTCAACTAATTTGGGAATTACTCGTACGTGCTCAAGTTTGAATCTCCCCATGTGTGTGTGTTTGGTAGCCAACTCGTATTCGCATGATAGATTATACCTAAGGTTGTCGGTTTCAATTTTGACAGCCACATTGTGTGTGTTTGGACTCTGTCGTCTGCTTCTTATACTGAAGTGGGGTTGGCTCAGATACCTTGTGGCCACCAAGTGAAGAATCCTCACTTAGAAAGCTGCTGAGTGACCTGATTTATATCATCAACGACATTTTTTAAAGCTGAAACGAAAATGATCTTTAGAGTCAGGATATGACCTTTTGCATCCTAAATTACCTACTTTATATTTCTTGTTGCTTTTATACCGAATTTATCATTCCGTACATGTCTGATGTTGATATCCAATCATACAAATTCATGAATTATGCTATAAAGCACTAAAGAAATGGTAAGCGAAAAGGAAACACATGAAAACATTGATGAAATAGTTTAACCCATTATCATGTGTTGATGGTAAACTATATATATATATAGGTCTCACACATAGGGCTGTAAACGAGCCGAACGAGCCGAGCATTGTGTTTTTCAAGCTCTGTTCATTTAACTTAGCGAACAAGCCGAGCTTGTTCGTTTATTTAAACGAACATATTTACTTGTTCAACGAACAACATTAACGACCCGAACACCTTAAACGAACGGTGCCGCTTACCGAGCTCGAACAGAAAAAGGTGTTCAAGCTCTGTTCATTAACCTTTTTTCCGAGCCGAGCTCGAGCTCGAGTCCGAACCAAACGAGCCGAACAACCGAACGGCTTGGTTCATTTACAGCCCTACTCACACATGTTTGCGTGTGGAATTCGTCAAGAATGGTTGGAATGCCATATAATAGCTTTGCCTAGTAAGAAAACAAAATTCTTTCCTTCAAAAAAATAAAGTAACATAAAATTAAATCCTCTCAATTGGACTGTTGGGAAAATAGTTACCGAAAGTTAACGGGAGTACCGAGTCGAACCCAGGCCCGGAAAAGAACACCAATCATTCTTCACGGTCAAACAGTGCGGCCTGAGTCAAAACCAGCTATTTATGCTATGTTAAAGCCGTCCTTAATTAAAACTGTAGCACTTAGTGGCTGGCCTAGTCCGGCCACATCATATATCATCATTTGTCTAACATTATTAAGTTACCTACATACTACAACAACAACGCATACCTAATATATCCTATCAACGACAAAAGCTATCGCTAGAGTCTGGGAAGGATGAGAGACAATCAAACAATACCTTCATCTTGAAAGATAGAGAGTTTGCTTCTACTCGGTGCTTCCAGTGAAACCCTCGACTCTATATTTTCCTGATTAAGTTACCTACCTATGCATGATAATATTGAAGATTCCATTTGTTGATGTTATATGTCCAGAATCATTATCAATGTAAACTTTACATTACTAATTGATCAACTATTCATCATTTTGGCATCATTCAAACAAGATATATATGTGTGTGTATGTGTTTTATCTGTGTAAATTTAAACAATATGATGAATAAGTAACTAAGCAGGTAACATGTGTGTGTATGTGTTAGATGAATATATTTACAGTAGAACCTCTTTAAGTTAATACTTCATAAATTATTAATCTCTGTAAGATAATAGTTTTATTCGGTCCAACGTGTAAACTAATATTTTTGATAAAATAATAAGATAATAATTTTTCTGAAGACCTTTATATAAGTCTATAGTTCAATCAACATAATAAATTAATAATCTTTGTTAAATTACAAAGAGAGTTAGGATAATTTAGTAAAATATGAACTTATTGATGCTTTTTTTTTATTGAAATTTAAACCAAAATGAATTTATCTCTAATTTTCCTCATAGCATCCAAAAGCTCCGGTGATCAATACCTCCCTAATATAAATGATGCTACTGTAATTACAAATAAATTACAAGGATGCAATATTATTTACATATAAATGAAATTTATATAGAAATATCCATAAAAAACCCAATAAGTTTGTTTAATATAAACGACCTCTTTTGATTAATAAATAAGCATTTATCGATTAATTAACACATCTTTAAATTAATAAAATTTTACGGTCCAATAACATTGATTGAAAGAATTTCTATGGTATCTTCATTTGGATTCACATGAATGTTGCTGTATTTCTACCTTGAAATTTATTGACGGCCAAGTCAAAGAATGCTAAAAGTTAGAAATAATAATACATAAAGAAATCATCAAAGCTGAAGACGGTATATAGTACAAAATAATGATAGAATTAATTTAATATTGTATAGTGTTGGCGGTTATGTATAATACAATAGAATATCAAATTAATTGATAAATTAATATCATGAGAATGTTAGAAATATCCGGACCAAATCTTCTAAACAAAATGCAACATTTGTCGAAAGAAGGTAATAGGTGAATGTTTCTCATGTTAAAGAACTTTTACTTTTTCTTCTTTTAAATATATAAAACAGTTTTTATACCTTGATGCTCTTATAGAAGCAAACTCTTTATCTTTTAGAGTCGATGATTTTATATAAGCACACTCTCTATCTTCCGGAATCGAGGTATTGTTTGCGTGCATCTCATTCGTCCAAGACTCTAACGATAAGTTTTGATGTGGTTGAGATATGGTGTGTTTGTGTCGTGCGTGAGCCTTTATACAAAGGCACTGCGAAATATAAATACATGTAGATTACAGTATCAAACGCAACTAGCAATATTTCCTCCCTCAGGTTTCTATATATCTTCACCTTTGCCTCCATTTTCCTCTTCAAACCACTCCAATCGTAAAATATCCCATCTCTTAAGCATCATCAAATGGGTGAGGTAACTTACTCTTACGTCCTCTTTCAACCCAAAAAATTAATTTTCTTTCTTTAATTCTTTTGATCAAGTCCATCAAATTAGTAGATTTTCATGGCTTAAGGGTCTATACGTTTTGTTTTTTTATTTCAGAAAGACGAAAAGGGTAGCGATGGAGATAAGAAGATTGAAGGAGAGAAGAAGGTCGGAGGGGAAATTAATCATGAAGGGATCAAGAAGAAGGCAGCGGTGGCGGAAGGCGGAGCCACCATCGTATTGAAACTGGACTTGCATTGTGAAGGCTGTGCTAAGAAAGTCAAACGTTCCATTAAGAATTACGATGGTAATATGAAGTTTATTTTATTTTCTTCTCTCTCTTCTTTCTTTCCTTTCCATTTCCTCTTTGATTGTGTCCTTTGCATTCTTCCTATGTTCGAAATCTAAAGATATCTTCTGTTTTATCGAATATTACTATGTCTCGTTTTTGGGTTACTGATCAAAGATGATTTACAGATAGCTAAAATAACATGGTACTCTTTAAATAGTGTTACTTTAAGTTCAAAAATATTTTCAGTTTCTCTGTTTTTCTGTGTCTTTTTTTGGGTGTGTTGGTAAGTGCTTTTCTTGATGTATATATAGAAGTAGCTATAGGACCTTAGAAATCTCTAACACAATTTACTCATCGCCAATTCAAATCTAGTTTCTTAATTGAAACAGTTCGTGAATTCCGACATAATCTCGGAGATTCCGAGGACAAAAGCAGTTTTAGATCCTCAAATAACGGTGGATTGAATTTCCCGATCAAATTTACCGTCACAGTCATGGAAACTTATGTTCGAGTATTTGTCTTTTAGTAATTAAATCAGTGTTACAGAATTTGCCAAATGGCATGAAAAAAAGGCAATGATACTGAACTAACAAACGGGTGAATTTTGGTATTCAGGAGTGGAAGAAGTCAAAGCGGATGCGGCCGGCGGCAAGTTGAGGGTGAAAGGGAAGGTGGACCCAATTTGGCTTAGAGATAAGGTGGCTCAAAAGACGAAGAAGAAGGTGGAGCTGGAGGTCGTTTCTCCTCAGCCCAAGAAGGACGGCGGAGGAGACAAGAAGCATGTAGAGAAGCCCGAGAAGAAAAACCCTGACGACAAGATAAAGGCGAAGCAGCCTGAGGAAAGGGCCAAGGAGAATCAGAAAGACGAGGTCAAGGAAAATAAGCCCGAAGAGAAAGCTAAAGAGAAGAAATCCGACGAAAAGAAGAAAGATGATGACAAGAAGCCAAAACTGGTAATGCCTGAAACCAAATATATACTTAGAACTCCATTTTTTTGGGGGTGTGTAGCTGTTGAAGAGTAATTAGTGGATTTTCACCAAAAAAAAAATTATAAAAGAAAGAAAAAGGTAATTAGTACATTACATCAATATGTGATCACCATGGTAATATGTGATCATCATCGTAAAGAAAAATGAAATCCTTCATCTCCGTCATCTACCGTCCTAGCCTCAAAAAACGTGTGTGGATGATGTAAATCAGGAACCCAGCGGCCTCCTAGGTTGATGAGATATTACGCAGTTACCTACACAACAAACCAGGCCTTCTGTCTAGCAGCAGAGAAACACACACCGTATGCGTCACTGGAATCGAACTCTTGACCTCTTGGAGCAAATCACAACCCGAATACCAAATAGACTATGTCCTGAGAATACATGAATTATTCTGGACCATAGGTAGATAGTAGGTTTCTTAAACCATTTGAAACATAAATGAAGCAAAAGTCATTTTCTGATTCTGAACGTTCTCACTGCTGCAGGTCCAAAGAGGATTATAGTATTTGAAACATAGTTGCTTGGATGTAAAAGGGCTTATAGGATTTTTATTGTTCCGGTTTTAAAAAGTTTCATAAAAAATATAAATTAGATTGCTAACTGAAAGGCCACGATTTGAAACATAGTTGCTGCTTTTGTCTATGGTGTTATTGATGGAACATTACCCTCAAATAAAGGGAAAAATTGAAAGAGAGTAGAAAAGCTTGCTGGATGTTTATGTAATTTATTACTGAATAAAAGATGACTAATATAATTTAAAGTGATTCTTCTTTATTAATATAAAATATGCGTGTTTTGTATAGTATTTTTTAGTGCACAAGTTAGTGTATTTCCCCTAAATACGTTTACTTTTGATTGTTTAGGTTCAAGGCAGTTCAGTTGTGTTAAAGATTCCACTGCACTGTGATGGTTGCGCCCAGAAGATCAAGCGAATAATCAAGAAGATTGATGGTACGTACCAGTTTATAAAATATTAATCGAGCTTTAAATTTAATATAATATTGTCACACAAAGAATATTTGTTTGAGTAGGTAGGTCATTCATGCAATCAATTCACGCGTTATACTCGATACTGGGAGCATGCACGTCATCATACTTTTAGAATATTGCATTTCTAAAGACTCAGATTGACACGAAGGAACCGATTCTTAATTTTTAATAACAAAAATTTGCCGTAATATACTATCAATTATCATCAGTAACCGCTTCCTTCTAAGGTTAAATTTTTATAGAATTTGATCGACACAGCTTGACGCATAATGGAAATAATCTCTGTGCATTTCTAACACATGGCTATGGGTGAGTCCATCTGACCCTTCCATACCTCGTCATAGACAGAAGTCTCTAAGCCAATAGATAATATTGTCGTGGTTTAACATATATATTCATATGGAAGAACTTCAGATTATTTATTTCCGTAACTAATTTCATAATCTTTTACCATATTTTCTAAAACATAGACTGCATGTGATAAATGATAAATAAGTATATAAAATAGAACTGATTCTCTTCTCTGATTACATAAAAAAGTTGTCTAGTCTCTGACTTATGTTTTCTAGGGGATGTAAAGGGTTGTCTAATCTTTGACTTTTGTTTTTTCAGGGGTTGAAAATGTATCAGTAGACAATGATGAAGACTTGGTCACGGTGGATGGGAGTATGGACATGAAGGAAATGTTACCTTACCTTAAGGAAAAATTGAAGAGAAGTGTGGACATAGTTTCACCCAAGAAAGATGGTGATAGTGGAGGTGAGAAGAAAGGAAAAGAAAGCGGTGGAGATAAAAAAGATAAAACTGCTGGTGGTGGTGGCGGTGGTGAGAAGAAGGAGAAAGTAGGAGGTGACGATAAAGACAAAGACAAGAAAAAGAAACCAACCAGTGGTGGTGGTGGTGGCGGTGAAGACAAGAAGGAGAAAGCTGTCGTTGGTGGTAGAGAAAACAAGGAGAAAGAAGCCGTTGGTGGTGGTGGCGAAGGCAAGAAAACAAAAGCTGCCGGTGGTGGTGGAGAAAAGAAGGAGAAAGCAGCCGGTGGTGGTGGAGAAAAAGATACAAAAGAAAGCGGTGGCGGTGACGGTGACGATAGAGTTGGAGAGAAGAAAGAAAAGGAAGTCGTTGGTGGCGGTGACGGTGGTGAGAAACAAGTGAACGAGTCAAAAGGCAATAACAACGTCGGAGAAAAAGGTAAAGACAAAGTGGAGGAACCAAAAATTGAGTTGAGCAAAATGGAATACCAAAGATATGATACACCGTCGACACATTACGGTGTACCCTTGTATAATCAAAGTTTTGCAAATCAAGATTATGGCGTCCACACAATGTATAATCCGGGGTATCATGCAAGTACTAGTTATGTTGTTGAGTACAATCATCCATATCAGCACCATCACCTCCACCCATATCACCAACAACAGCTGCATGTGCCACCTCCGCCGCCAACGACATATTTGCAACCACCGCAAGAAGATCATATGTTCAGTGATGAAAATCCGAATGCTTGTTCAGTGATGTGACAATAACGTGTTTTCTCAGAAGATTTGAATACATGGAATAGAGGTAATCCAACCTCTTCATCCATTGACATAATAATTCTTATGAAAGTGACTAGTATGCATGGATGATATGAAATTTTACTATGCTGTAAATATTGAGAGCATGAGAACTTACATTTGCTTAGGTAAAATGTGGGGACAATTTTCGCTCTAGGATATCAGTTTTCTTTTTCTTTGTTTTTAATATAGTTCTAATCCGCCGACCTTGGCAACTTATCGTCATTAGTTTATTAGGTAGCTAGGTTAATCTCCGATTATTTTTGTGTTGACTTTTTGTAAGTTGCTATTGGCCTTTTCCATTCCGATTTGATTACATTATCATGAATATTTGAAATAATATATGGCAGGTAAGCCTGCTATCTTTCCAAAGAACCCAAGTGGCATTATACATTTATTTCGAATTTTTTATTATTTAAATTTTGTCTCGTTCAGGAGGATGTTAATTGTATCTTATGTTGAATAAATACAATACTAAATATTTCATGTCAGGGTAATTGTCACGTCATAATTGTGCTGATTAGTAGTTGGGATGGCATGCCCTTTTCTCGACAAATTAAAGAATGTCCAAAGTGTCCCCAAGCAAAGCACCGGTTGGATATACGTCTGTGTTATATGCCTCTATTGGAATATGATGGAATAAATCAAAATGACTCATTAAATTGGTTATGTTTCTTATATTGTGAAATATCAGTTGATCGACATAGTTTGACGCAATTTTTATTATAGGTTATCGGAAAAAAACATTTGTGTTTTTCTAACCCATGCGTATGGTTGCGTACATCCGACCCTTATATCGCGTCATAGGCTGGAGCTTCTAAAAGAATAGAGTAATGTTGTTGTTGATGTGTTTTATTAGTTGCCGGATCCTCTTTAGGCAAAATTTATAAGTAATTAAGGCATTGCATGGAGATTAACTTATAGCAATGAGCAAGTTATCGATTTAAGATCATATGTCAAAGTCATTTGTTGTGGTTTTGATTTTTAATTTCTCATAATTACAGAGTGTTATTGATGATCTACTTACTAAAAGTCATTTTATATATGAGAGGTTAGTATATAAGAACGTTCTTACATACTCTAAGAAAAATTAGAAGTTAAAACAATCAATTCACGTCACAGTGAAACACGTTAACCAGAAATATTTTACCAGAAGGATAGAAGTAGAAGGGTATATTGTGTTACTAATTGGTTTACCTATGTTCCAGGAAAACAGGAATAACATAAAAAAACTTGTGTTGTTTATACACATTCTTCCATCTTTTTATTAGTCCACATCAGGAGTATTGTATCTATGCCTTTGCTCAAATTCTTATTAGTCTATATTAAAAACTTTGTTTTCAAAATAATATTTTTAAACAAGAGTGTTCTAATATAGTAATCTTGATTGATAAGATTATAACCATTAGAAAAGAAATGTCAAATTGACGTTACATGTTTATTATGATGACAAGCAGTTGATCCAACCAGCCTATCAGTTTTAAACATTTCAGTATACAAGAATAATCATTATATCAAGGGTCAAGTGGTAAAATTTTCATCTGTTGAAACTTGAAATGATGGCAAGAAACCTTCAAAATAATAATCACAAGTAATAATTACAATAGTTGACGTGACAGATACTCGACCACACAATTAGTTGAAACCAAAATTTCAAATACAATCCATCTATAAAGTTGGTTGGACATATGGGGTCTGGTTATGACCTCTAATGACATTTAAACTAATGCCCTTGTCCATGACATTTGACTTAAGGGTTAATTGCACCTGGTATCCATTGTTTTCCACGAAGTTTTAAGTAGCATCCAATGTTTCATGAAACACACTTGGCATCCAGACTTATAGGGTTAATAGACACCTGGCATCCTGCAACCGGAAAAGCACCTGCTATAGGCGGTTTTTAGCATTTTTCCTTTTAATTTTAACCTTTTAAGTCACTGGCGCCAAATGAGTTTTCAACCATGGTTAAAGCCTCACTCCCTCCTTTATACCAACCGAATCCTCCCTCCAAATTTGTCCTAAACCCAAATCATTCTTCTCCAATTCTTCAATCCTCCCTCCAAAATTGACCTAAACCCAAATCATTCTTCCCCAATTCTTCTACACATCTCCTGCCTGCAATCGAAGAAGAGTAGAAAGTAGCATGTCTTCGGCGGGGTCAAGCTACAGGCGGCGGGATGTTTGTCAATCAAGGTGCCATTGTGGGTTGACAATGCAAATCCAAGTGTCTTGGACCAAAGACAATCCGGGAAGAAGGTTTCTGTCATGTCCACATTCTCGGGTATGTATTTATTCCTGCTGATCTTCTGGGAATTTTTGGCCGAAGGAAGATGAATTGTGTGTGTAAATAAGTGTGCTGTTTATGGCCGAAGGATGATGTTTTCTGTGCTGTTTTTATAGGACGTTGATGGAGGCTGTGGGTATTTTGAATGGGTTGATCCCCCTATCTGTCAAAGATCGAAGGAAGTAATTCCGGGATTGCTGAAACGTTGCAACAGATATGAGGAGCGGCTTAAATTGTGCAATGGCCATGAGTACGAAATACGAAAATTGAAATGGAAAGGGAATGTGATGTTGTGGATGTTAGTGTTGTCTTGGGTTTTATTTGGGGTTGTATTTGCTAGAATGGCAGCAGATTAGTTGGAATAATGTGTGATGTAGTCAGTTATGTTAATTAAGTAATGGGTTGTGGTTGGATGTTATGGTATTTATGTGTAATGGTTTGAGGTTGTATTTAGTAGTTAATGCATTTCTGATTTTTTGGATTTTGAAGGTGTATGAAGTTGCCGAACGTCCATTTTGTGTTTGGGATTTATGTAATTTGTGTTGTTATTTGTTGTGTTGGAGTAATGCAAATTGTTGTGTTAGCAATTAAACAGTGTTGTGGTTGATGTTTTTGTATGCAATGTAAGATGTTCAAGTTTTGTACAAAATCATATGTTCAAGGATGAAGTGGACGGTTAGTGTAAATGGAAAGCAGAATAGCATCAAACCACAAATGTTCATGACAGAAGGGCACAGTTGTGTACATTTCCAAATAACGATCACCTCTAACAACTGCAAACCACTTTTCTTGTAGAAAACAAGTATCCAAAATAACTGTTTCCATGTCATTCAAGTAAGCCATAAACAATAAGGTGCAGACACAACAGAAATTAATGTTCATAGTCATCAAATTCAAGGAGCAGCATCAGCATCTGGTTTTTCCTTATTCATCCGCTTGGCTTGTGCAACCTCTTTAAGTGTGGACTGGGGTAAGAACACTCGGCCATTACGTATGACATAGTTTGGTATGAGTTGACCATTGCGGGAAGATGTCCTATAATAAGGCCACTGCTTTGGCAGCACATCAGCAATATTCGCGGGTGTTGGTGCGCTCGAACTCGTAGCATCCATTGTTTTCTCCCCCTCCTTGGGAGAACTCCTCAACGGCTGTGTAGGTGCACTGGAACTCGTACCAACATCATCATCGATTGTAATAACGCCGGTGACAGGCTTCCTCCAAGGGTACTGTCAAATACACAGCAAAGCAAGTCATGAATAGAATTGAAGTCTTGGTGGTTCAATTATGCAGCCTGATTCAACTTACCCTGAAAGATACTCTAGTAATACGCTTGTTGAAGATATTGCAAATCTTGCTTGATTTCCTCTGTTCTTTTCTGACTGCATTCGAGCTACTTGGCTCATTCATGCCCAAACATTCCTCTCGTAATGCGCTTGTTGAAGATGTTGTTTTAGCAGCAACGACACTCTCCACTTCTCTTGGCAATGATGTTGTTTTAGCAGCAACGCCACTCCCCACTTCTTCACTCTTCTTCCTTTGTTTACGAACATCCTGAAATAAAACAATCATTTCTGTCAACTTATTTGAAACTAGCTCAAAAAAACTAAAATAACATGGTTGGCCCTTACAAGTTTTTTTGGCCTCTTTGCGTGATGAACTGTGGTATCATCAAACTGAGTTGGTGCAATAGAAGGTCCTGGAATATCATTCTCCGTTGTCATGTGTTCTTCGCTTTCACGGACAACTGTCCTTTTACGCGTTCTCTGTCTCTGAAGTAGTCAACCCAATAAACAAATTACAAATAATTCACAATAAACAAATTACAAATAATGACAAATTACAAACAAATTACAAACAAATTACCTTTCCTTGACTAGCTTCTCCATGAATTGTATCAACATTTGACGCATCTAATCTGGTCGAACATGTCCTCATGTTGTGACCCTCCTTCTGGCACAATCTACAAATGTGCAGCTGCCCATGCCTGCTCAGCTTTTGAACTCTCTCCCTCCTATTTCTCTTCAATGTTATCAGTTGTGGCTCACAGGCAGACCTTTTCCTCAGTGTTTTAGGTCTGCCAGGTTTTCTTCGGACTATTGGTGGCAACAACGGTTCATGTCCACTATCAGGTAACTGGGTGAGTCCCACACATGGAGCTATTGCAATATCATATACTCTCTTATAAGTGCTGACATGGTAGCACTGATCCACATAGTTCACTGGATCTTCATGATCAAATGCAATAGCAGCGCAAGCATGGGAGCATGGGATTCCAGTCAAATCCCACTTTCTGCACGAACATGTATGATCTCTAAGGTCAACAACAAACTTCTTACCGTCAAATTGCTCACACTGGAATTTCTTTATGTCAGCTTTGTAAGGTATACAGTCTGCACTGGCCTCCATCGCCTTGGTTAGCCGTCTCATTATCCGCGGGCATATCGTCATTCCTTCATAATTGTTACTCGCCCTTTCCCTATTTTCCTGAAATTTTGTCATGTGATATTGTCGGATCCATTCGAACATAGACAGAACTGGCAACTCCCTAGCCTCACAAAGGACGGCATTGTAGCTCTCGCATAAATTGTTTAGAATGGTGTCACACTTAGCCACTGAGCTAAAATGAGATTTGCTCCATTGATAAGGGGGTTTGTCATCCAGCCATCTTGCCGCATTAGTATCAAGAGACTCAATTTTCTTCATTGCAGACCTAAATTCCACAACAGTGGTTGCCATTGCAGCCTCGTACAAGGCTCTTTTCAGGAGTTAATTGCACCTGGTATCCATTCTTTTCCACAAAGTTTTAAGTAGCATCCAATGTTTTATGAAACACACTTGCCATCCAGACTTATAGGGTTAATAGACACCTGGCATCCGGCAACCGAGAAATCACCTACTATAGGCGGTTTTTTGTAATTTTTATTTTATTTTTCACTTTTCTCCTACTTGGCGCCCAAAATTTTCAAACCATGGTTAATTCCACTTTCTTTCAACCATCTTTCTCTTTCTCCTGTGATGCTTTCTGCTATGAACGAAGCATCAACTTTTTATGCTGAGCAACTGCATTTCCGGCGAACACTTTCAACACCTTTTCCATTATCTTACTCTGCAGTTTTTATCACCCGCATTCGTTGTGATGCTTTTCCATTATGATGGCATTGTTGACGGTTGGAACGATTTAGATTGGAGCAAGTCTGTTATACACATTGCTGCTCTGAATCAAACAAAATGGTACGGCGGCACCCTTTATGCCTTTTTACTCTGTTGATCCTTCTTCTCTTTTGATGCTCATTGCTTTCTTTCCTAGTTGAACTAAATTACTCCTTGTTGAGAAGATATTTCATTTGTTAAAATACTTTTTTTCCCCTTAAAATCCCATTGATCTTTGTTAATGTAGTAATTCTGAATCATGAAACTAGGTGGTTCGCGAAAAGATTCCTCTGTTTTTCTGGGGAATTCTGAATCATGAAACCAGCAGCTGCAGCATCCGATCAAGAATCTCCGTCGTCTCCTCTGTTTTTCTGGGGAATTTAGAAGCTATTTTAGTAGCAGAGAGATGAGCATCTGGCTCTGCTTTTGCTATGATCTCAAACACATTGAGCTCAACAGCAGTTGCAAAAACTCCATGAACAACTGAAGCATAACCCAACTCAAAAAAGAAGGAGAAGATAAGTAGAAAGAGTGATGGATGTGAGATCAGGAAACTTGGGTTTGGTAATGTGGGGAAGAAATGAGGGAATTTGGGTTTCTGCTGACATTATTGGAGAAAGAAGAGGGTAGGAGAAAGGAAGGTGGATTGGTAGGGGAGGGAGGTGGATGGCGGGAGTGGAGGGTGGGGTGGGGTTTTTTTTTTATTTTTGAATTAGTTTTTCTTAAACTTTTGTTTTTCCTTTAATTTTGAAGGTAAAACTGTGAACTTTGGTTAAAGTTGGGTTAAAAGTATGGTTAAATCCGGTCAAAGGTCGATTTCAGCGGTCAACGGTCGACCAGCAGGTCATCTGGATGCCAGGTGTCTATTAACCCTATAAGTCTGGATGGCAAGTGTGTTTCATGAAACATTGGATGCTACTTAAAACTTTGTGGAAAAGAATGGATACCAGGTGCAATTAACTCCTCTTTTCAGTGAGATGTTGTTGTAACCAGCCAGAACCCAATTAGCATGCAAATGTCTAACACAAAACCTATGTTGGGCTGAAGGAAACACTTCGTCACATGCCTGAATAAGGCCTTTTTGCTTGTCAGAAATGATAGTCCACTCGAAATCCATCACTATATGCAAGTCCTCTTTCAAGTTACCAAGAAACCACTCCCAGGAATCTTTTGTTTCACTCTCAACTGCGGCATGGGCAATGGGAAATAGACTATTGTTCGGATCTAAACCCACAGCAGTGAGTAACATACCACCGTACTTCGACTTGACATGGCATCCGTCAACGCCAAATATCTTCCTACATCCATTGACAAATCCTTTCTTCATTGGACCGAGCCAGTAATACATCCGATGAAACCTTGGTTGATCTATAATCAGTGGGATGTTATCAGACCTAAGGCTCATGTGTTCCTCCGTCAACTCCACGTCTTCATTCGTACACCTCGCTGTCTGCACCGTCACATTACTGTCCGGATCAATCCTCTTCATTTCATCGATATAATTCCATATGAAACCGTATTCATACTCCTCCTTTCCCCTGACAAGTTGCAAAGCCCTTTTCCTTGCCCTGAATGCTTGCGGTTTGCTCACATGACATTTCATGTCATTGAACACTCTCTTTCTAAAGCTTTCCAGACTTTGTTTTGGATTGGAAGCAAAATCTTGCATATACTTCTTGCCTAACCAACCCGAAGATATACTTTCATTTTTCACACTAAAGTTGCAAGTATGCACTGAGTTCAAGCTCCTAACCTCATAAAAACCATTCTTCCTATTCAAACCCACACGGATGTCCCAGTTGCACCCACTATTCTTACACTTCGCACAGCATCTACTATTCTCACTTTTGTAAATAACAACCGGCCGACCATTTCTTATGGAATGCATCTTCAGGGATTCTTTAAATGTCTCCAAATCTTTAAACATCATCCCACAAGCAAAATGAGGATTTTCCCCATCTGTCCTAGTGTTAAACACATTGCTACCGTGTTCCAATTCTTCATCATTCAATCCTATATCCTTGTCTATGTCCTCTGTTGCTTCGTCAACACTCTTGCATGGTACATTATTTTCATCTTCACTCAGCCCATCCCACTCATTGTTCTTGTCAACATGTACATCATATTCCTCCTCGTCACCTGGCAACTCATCAGTTTCAGGTATATAGTCTGTGTCACTCGTCAACGGATCTTCAATTCCATCACCCTTTTCATCACGATTCACTCCGCCTTCCTCATTGTTTTCATTCACATCCTGCTCGTCATCAAAACTATCCTCATTATCACTACCAATTTCATTAACACCGTCCCCGCCATCCTCATTGTTTTCTTTCACATCCTGCTCGTCATCAAAATTATCCTCATTATCACCACCAATTTCATTAACACCGTTCCCGCCATCCTCATTGTTTTCTTTCACATCCTGCTCGTCATCAAAACTATCCTCATTATCACCACCAATTTCATTAACATTGCACCTGCCATCCTCAATCTCAAATTTCAAATCAGCATTACTTACCTTTTCATCTTCCATATCGGAAACATCATTTTCTAACCTACTATGTGGAACAATATGCTCCACATACAATCTCATTACCCTAGATGATGCTACACAACTTCTGACAGCATTATACAAATCACTATCAGTCTCAATTTGCACAAACTTGTCTACTACACGTGTATAATACTTCTTTAATCCAAATATTCCTGCATCTTTGCACATTTCATCCAAGTATAACAGGGACATCTCATCAGCATCCACATAGTCATAGATGCAGGTGTCCCCTTCTACGTAAATTGCATTACCAGTCTTGAGTAATAACCCACCGTAATGAAAAACAACAGTGATTTCATCACTTGTGGGATCTGTATATCAACACAAAAAAAAAATGAACACAGCAACAACAAACCATCTTCACTTCAAATACTACTCCAACATTCCGGACATACACTATACTCAACAAAGAACACCTTTATAACTACTCACTATTCATGCTCATCAACAATAACAGTAATATACTAAAAAAAAAACACCATCCGTTGCCATTCAAACCACCAATATGGACATGCAAACACAATATAATGAAAACAGCAACGAAATCAAAAATTATAACACATATTCGAAATAAAAATTGTTCCTTTTTCTTACTATACAGAGGATGCAAGTTCTTCGGTAGTCCTGTCAGCCTTAACGTCATTTTTCGCCCCTTTCACCTTCGAAAATACAGCTCCACAACCCCGGCTATTGCTTCCAAAATCCACACCGATCAACTACGCCTGTTCCAACAAACAGTCAGATTGTGTGATTCGTTCAGAAATTTGAACAATTTTCGTCACTTTCGCCCTGGGATTTTTTTCGCCTTTTCAGAAACGGGTAACGGGAAAACGAAGTGGGAATTGTTTTGATTTTGTTTTCTCTTTAATATTCAAGGTAAATTAGTCAACCGTGGTTAAAGTTGGGTTAAAAGTAGGGTTAGGTCCGGTCAAAGGTCGATTTCAGCGGTCAACGGTCGTCCAGCAGGTCATCTGGATGCCAGGTGTCTATTAACCCTATAAGTCTGGATGCCAAGTGTGTTTCATGAAACATTGGATGCTACTTAAAACTTCGTGGAAAACAATGGATACCAGGTGCAATTAACTCTTTGACTTAATTTGGTTGTGGTTTTAATGCCTAAAGGATCTCCAATAAATTCACAAAAGAAAAAGGTTTATGGCCAGAAACCCCAACCAGACCTCTATCAGCCCGTCCCACGGTGCAATAGAGATGAAAGTCAGGTATCTAAGATCCGCTATGCTAGAGTTTGGAGCAGTCACAGAAGGAGAATACTATGCGCTTACCTAGAAAGAGAGTGTAAAATCTTGCTTAGGACAAGAATCGAACTTTCGTCATTCTTTCGATTCTCTGCCACCAGAATCATTGAGTCATGTCATTGGGACATAAATTCACAAAAGAAAAGTAGTACGTTGGCATGATTTTGTTTAATATTTAATTACCCTTCCTACACATTGAAGAGATAAGGATATTGACATTGACAGAAAAACACAAGCATTAGAAAACGCTAGAAAGAATAACGAAACAATAGCTGTTGACAGTTTACCTAATGAAGAAAAATAAAATAGTTATCAGACTGTAACATTTTAGAACGGTTCATCAGAATAGCTGTTACTCTTGACGATATTTTTTTGATTCAATAAGAGATATATAAATATATACACTTGAGTTGTTGCAGTTCTGAATATGGAGTAAAAGTCATTGCACTTAGAAGAATCAACTAGGGTTCATGTCTTTATTCTTTACCTGCGTGACAGTAATTTTTCTTTAAACACACACACACACACACACACACACATATATATATATATATATATATATATATATGATATAAAATATAACTACAACAACTATTTTAAATACAACCATCTCATTAAAGTGACTTTTCACTCTCTTTTTTTACTTATTTATATTTCATCGAAAGAGTAACTATGGAGTTGATTAATTGTTAACTAGGACCACAAACTAGTGGTTACAGAATTCAAGGAATTGAAAATAAAGTAGGATCACAAACTAGTGGTTACAAAATTCATGGAATTGAAAAGAAAGTAACAACTTTCATCACCCTATGATTAATCCAAATAAAAAACACACACACACTTTTGCATCCTCTACTGCAAAATGCCAACTTCTTAGTCTTAAGAACTTATATTGTCCCAACTCCAAAAAATTATTGAAGAACTAAATCACAAATCCAAGAACCTCCTAAAATAGTAAGGTTATTTTAACAAATTTCACACCAAATGCTCAATGCAAACTGGATCAGCGACCTGTTGCCTAATTAGACGGTGGACATTATGACCTTTAGTCAATATTAATTCAGATATCAATGAACATTTACACGACATAAGTTTCAAACAACTCTAATGCACCAGTCTCAATACCCACTGGTTTATTATTTGGATGCCACTCTTTTTCATCATTACGTGGCCATGCACTTGCATGAACTGTCAAAAGGACGCCAGCCACAAAAATGAATTAAAATTAGAGTTATGTGAGATTCCGGGTGTACGCGATTGCGATCAAAAGTGGGATGTCGAAGTTCTTCAAAGCTAAATAACATAAACGAAGAAAAATGTATATCTATATTACAGGGTCTCTGTTACACTGATTTAGCAAATATGCGACATATATAAAAATCATAACAGCAATAACAATACATGTTATGTAATTTCATAAAACCGAAGACTTTATATTTTACATAAGCAAAACTCTTGAACATGTTATAGGACGTTGATATCGAAGTAAAACTTTATTATCTTTGCTGTTTTAAAGGTAAACAAACAAGGATATTTGATTCTTACGTGGAGATATAATCAGAAAATGATAAAGAAACTGAAATTAAAAGCTAACAGGGAATGACATTTTTGATATTTTATTTTTTCTTCAGCAAAAGGCCGAACTAACATAAATAATGAAAATGACCCCAAAAAAAATTTTCTTTACAGATATAGTTTGTATGTGAATGAGAAATCTACCAAATCTGACTTGTTATAACAGTTCAAAAATATTAAAAGTGCCTAAATAATACCGATATAGATGGATTGTTTATGTGGATGTATCTTTTGTAGGAGAAATTCTTAGATAAAGACTTCTCAATTCACTTGACGTTTATAGAGTTTAACATGTCATATAAAAATGCAAAAGTTTGCTAGATGTCAAACTGTTATTTAATATGCATTGAAAATCTTTACTTATTTTTTTTCATATCCGGTTCATAATCAATGAAAAGTTTGCTGGCAATAAATTAAAAGCACGCATATTTTCACTTTATAAATATTAAAAAAAATCGTGACTGTTTTTGCATGTTCCCCTGTTTAAGACGCAAACAATTCGTCTGGTTAAAGAAATTATATATTGTTGAATTCCCTATCAAGAGGAAAATGACCTCCATCCAACATCAAAATGAACGTCTCAACTTGGACGGATTAATTCAAAGTCTCACTCAATTGTTTTCAACACCAAAAACAAGAAATAAGATAAAACAAAATAATATATTATTTGCTATTGATGTACACTTTGTGAGATAGTCGGAAACGTATCCAATTTCATTAAAGTCCATAATGTTTTGATACATTCAAGTGATATATTTAAGATCTTATATTGCGGATTTTGGATAGAGGTGAAAAAACAAAGTTAGAGCTAATGTAAAAGTTTTAACCAATTCAGTACTTGCCGGATAGTACCGTGAAAAGCATATAGCATCCATGAAACGCTTAGAGAAAGTGGTAGTGTTAGAACTCTTTTAGGAAAAATCATCAAATTTAACTGTGATAACAGCGTATAACTGTTTACAAAAACATTCAGTATCGTATGTAGAGATATCTCGATGTTGTATGTTTTATCGAATTTTGTATGTTTTATTATTATCTTATATAGTTTAACAAAAAAAATATAAAATTGATATAAAACATACAATATCACAATGTCTCGTGGGATATACTGGGTGCAGATGATGATGATGAATGTCTCGTGGATGACTCTAAAAGAAATCATTTTTACAACACAAACTTCCTCAAAAGAAGAGACTGGTGATTTGTCATCAGTTTCACATTTCATTATTGGAGTTATAATGTAACACGAAAACATAATCTAATACATCTTTTCATCAATAAAACCGTTTTTAAATTTTTTTTTTTTTTTTTTACTTTTACCTTTGATTGATTACTGATTTCCCATGAATGTGTTCAGTTTTTATTAGTCGTTTATAAATACAAATTTAAAACTAAAGATAATTTGCTACATGGCTTCACACTACAAAAAAAAGAGCATATAGCGACAGACAAAAAACGTCGCTATTTCGTCGCTACAGGCATATAGCGACGAAATAGCGACGAAAAATGAATGTCGTTATACGGCTTGTCGCAAAGCAAATTTCGTCGGCAATGCGTCGCTGTATTGCGACGAAAAAAAATTACGTCGGTGTATCGTCGCAAAACTGCGACGAGAAAATGTCAGGTCTGCGACCTTTATTCTGTTGTCGCTGTTTCGTCGGTAAATTATTTCGTCGCTATTTCGTATTTTTTATTTTTTTTATTAATGTTCTGCGACAAAGAATTTCGTCGCAAAATTTCGTCGGTATATGTTTTACCGTCGCTATTTATTATTTTTTTATTTTTTGTTTCCGTTTTATTTCGTCGCAAAGTGTCGTCGTTAATATGTCTTTTCGTCGCTAATTTTAAATTTTTGTTTTTTTATTTCCGATCTGCGACAGACCAATTTCGTCGCTGGTTCGTCGGTATTTGTTATTTTTAAAAATATTAAATTTACTAATAATTATTTTAAATACATTATTTAATATTAAATTTTAAATTTTTTTTGATTTATTAATAATATTAATACATTATTAATTAAAAAGTTTTTATTATTATTATTTAATTTCTATAATATATTTTATTTTGTATATTAAATCATTTGTACAAATATTATACAGTAATACGGTATTTGCGCATTCAAGTTCGTATAATTAAACAACACAAACGAAATAGAATCCGTAAAATTGTCAGATAGAATATATAAAAGTACAAAGAAAATGTCAATACAACAAATGAAATAGACTGTACAAACAATGAAAAAATAAAAAACTATGAAGAGGAAGATGGAGGGGGATCATGCGGAGAAGAGTGACCATCAGGAGGGCGGGGCTGAGGCTGAGGCTGAGGCTGAGGCTGCGAGGAGTTGGAAATGAAAGTCATGACGACCTGCGACAGCTGGAAGATTTGCTGGTTCGTTGCCTGCTGCACCTGCATCGTCTGATGCTGCGCCTGCTCAAACGCATGCTGAAGCGCCTGCTGCATCGCCTGCTGCTGCGACTGCAGTGCCTGTAAACTCTCCTCTTGCCTCGTCCTGATGGACTCTATCTCACGCTGCAGCGCCGCATTATCTGCTTCCAGGCGCGAAATATCCTCTGGCGTCGCAGAAGGCGCGGAGGTGCTGGCCTCAGAGGAAGCACCTGGATGCAGAACTTCGGGAAAGAATCGCGGCGCTGCTGATCCAACCCCGTACACCTCCTTCTTCTTCTTATTCTGAGGGCCGACGGTCCGAACCGCATCCCAATAAGCGCGGTTCTTGTCGGCCTGTTCGCCCCTATCTGCGAGTAATCTGTTGTACTCGTCCTGAAATGAGAATATGAATTGTTATGGTTTAGCAATAAAACAAACTAAGGAAAAAAAACAAATGATATCGTAGTCTACTTACACTGATGTCGCGGGCCTTCGTCGTGATCCAGTCCTCCGTTCCGTCGGAGGCTCTCTTCCGATGCGTCTTGTAGAAGAGATCGTAGGAGGCTGGCCACTCCCCCGTCTCCTGTTGCTGAAAGAATGAAATAAAATATGTTAGTGATATGCAGAATTTTTAAAAATTTCGGCATGACCTATTCGTTTATCGGAGGTATCCCGGCCTTAAAGGCCTCTCCCAAGTCAAATCACATGTACCAACTTAAAGTAACCATATACGAATACCAAAAAAACAACAGCGCAACATAAGTAATCAACGAATATAGATAATCCACTTAACTCACTGAATGTAAATAATCCACTTAAGTCGATGAATGTAAATAATCCAATGAAATCAATGAAGGTCGTTATAATCCAATATTAAAATACTCACCATAGAACGCATCGTGGTGGCGTGGGAAACCGAACCACCTGAGTGTGTGGCAGGTGCTGGGCCCTGTACGTTGCCGCTGCGCCGGTTCGCCGCGTTCCGGGCGCTGCGGGCTTGGTAAGCAGGGTCCCTCCACCCTTGTACCCACGCCGCCCAGACGGCCTCGGATACGTAGGCAGGCCTTATCCACGTGGGGTCACGCTCCGACTTGGTCTTGAGGGAGTTGACGAAGTCCCCGTAGCGTTTGGCGGCCCTATGCCGCCAGGCCTGCTCCACGTCGCGGGCGATGTCGGCTGGCCAGCTGTACGACTTCTGCAATTATCATACGGAGGAATAATAAAAGTGTGGTTAGAAAAGTAATGATTGATTACGCATCAAAAACTGAAATTCATCAAATTTGAATACCTGAAACTCATCCCAGTAGAACTTACGTGTCTCCGGGGTGACACGGCCCCAGGTATATCCAGATGGGTCAAGCCTCAGGTGGAAGGACCGGGTGATGCAACCGGAAAGCGCGCCATTGTCCGATCCAAACCTGAAAGAGTTTAAGTTGTTAGGAAAAAATAACGCGTGAAATATATTTGAAAACATGTTAAATAAATTAATCATTACTTACGTATGGGTATCATTTGACCAAGGGAGGGGACGACGCCCTGATATGACACCCTGGTCCGATGCCGCATCAGACGCCGGATGAGGTGCTGAAACGCTGGGTGTGGGTGGCGTCGTATGACTGGGGGGTGCGGACATGTCGGCAGACCGTAAAAGGTCTGAGTCCGCAGCCAGAGCGGCGGTCGAAACCGAGGCATACGTATCATGCTGAGAAATGAACGCATCGAACTCTCCTTGAAGGTCCTGTGTAGATGGTGGGTATGTGGATCTCGTCGGTAAACCGTCACTAGCCATCAGATCTGAGAGGAACTTATTAATAATTTTTAAACGGAGGTTTCCTAGCCTTAATGGCCTCTCCAAAGACAAATGCAAATCATACCGAAAATCATATGCAAACCTCTTACAAAACAGTTTGTACATGCATCATTCATTGGCCAAGCACACCACATTTCAACTAATTCAACCTTAACAACAATATTGGTGCATATATACCATATATACCCGTATATACCCGTACATACATATATATACCATATACATATATACCCGTATATACATATATATACCCGTATATGCATATATATATATATATATATATATATATATATACCGTATATACATATATATACCATATACATATATGTACCAAAAATAGATTATACAATTATAAATATATTTAAATAGGAAAAATATATATACATACATAATTCTACCAAAAAAAAACAGTTTCTAATAATTTTACATATATTTATATACAAAAATTACAAAAGATATATTACAAATCTATTAAAAACAGTTTTTACAAATTTAACTATATTTAAATACGAAATTAAATATATGTACCGTATATATGTACCGTATATATGTATTTGTGCGTGTATATATGTATTAAAAACATATACATACATATACCGTATATATGTATATGTGCGTGTACCGTATATATGTATATGTGCGTGTATATATGTATTAAAAACATATACATACATATACATATACATACATTTACAAATCTATTAAATACATATACATACATATACATACATATACATATATATACATACATAATTCTATACACATATACATATATATACCACAGCCACCCACCCAGCCCCAGCACAACCCACCTAGCCCCAGCACCACCCAGCCCCGCACCCACACCCAGCCCCAGCACCCACCGCCCACCCACACCCAGCCCCGCACCCACCGCCCACCCACCACCCAGTCCCGCACCCACACCCAGCCCCGCACCCACACCCAGCCCCAACACCCACCGCCCACCCACACCCAGCCCCGCACCCACCGCCCACCCACACCCAGCCCCGCACCCACACCCAGCCCCAGCACCCACCGCCCAGCACCACCCAGTCCCGCCACCCAGTCCCGCCACCCAGCCCAGTCCCGCCACCCAGTCACGCCACCCAGCCCGCACCCCGCACCACCGCCCAGCCCACACCCAGCACCACCACCCCACAAGACATTAAAAAAAATTAAAAACAACATAACTAATTAAAATAAAAAAAACGAAATAGGAAGAGAAACTAACCGAAGTAGGGAGGTGAACGGAGAACTTCGCCGCGGGAGGGAGCTTTCGCCGGGGGAGGGAGGGAGGCTTCGCCGGTTGGGGGAGGGAGGTTTCGCAGAGGGGAGGGGAAAAATGGGGAAGGAGGGAAATGGGGAAGAAAGAGGGGGAGTTCAGCTTATCTGCGTTAATTTGCGACGACCTAGCGACGAACGTTCGTCGCTATTTAGTTCGTCGCTATTTTTCATGTGTCGTCGTTATTTCAAATTTAGCGACGAAATATTTCGTCGGTAACTCGTCGGTGTCATCATTTTCGAAAAAAAAATAATACAAAATTTAAAGTAGTATATACATGAATATAATTACATCAACACATACACACTTTCATATAAAGAGGTACATAAAAATTTTTGGCTAACGTCAATCTTCCTGGTCATCTGCATCCTCATACGCATCTTCATCTTCGTCTTCATCTTCATCTTCATCTACATGCTCGTCGTCCTCGTCATCCTCGTATTCGTCTTCGACTACGTCTTCAATATTGTCAGACGGTTGTATGTTGAGATGAATTTCGATAAAACCGCCGTTGGGGTCATTTAGAGGGAGGTCGTGCAGTTGAACATGTGTCGTATCTAGAACGGACGGGTTTTCTTCTTGAAATGCGGCGTCCATACCATCTGAAACTGTCTGTATACTCACATCAAACTTGCTCGATTTCACTTTGCACACGGCTCGCCAGTCTTTTGAGCTCGCATTCATCCTCGTTGTTGGATACGATAGATAGTACACCTGGGACGCTTGACTAGCCAAAACGTATGGATCGTATTTTCTGTACCGTCGCCCTTGGTGTATGTCTACCAACTTATATTTGTCGTGGACCTTTGTGCCAACGCGATAACCTTCTCGAGTTGGATCGTACCATTCGCACTTGAATAGGACCACCCGCTTTATAGGCAATGCGGGATATTCGAGCTCAATGATGTCAGTAAGGTAGCCGTAGAAGTCATCCTCGTCCGGGCTATTGTCATAACGATTGACACACACTCCGCTGTTCTCCGACGATTTTCGGCTGGCATGGGAGACTGTGTGGAATCTATACCCGTTGACAAAACACATGTCGTGTCGCGCGACTCTGTTCAATGGACCCTCGGCTACTGGCGTCAGAATAAAAACTGTCGACCATTGTGTTCCCTTCAGGAAGAGATTCCCTCATCAGCTGACACATCCCATCGTACAATCTCTCCGTCATGCGGTGTTCCGTCTTCATGCTCGTCATCCGACCGATCATGGACATCTGTGTGTGACTACCGCAACCAGGATACAGCGGCGTGTTGGCGGCGTTCAGCATCTCAAAAAACTGTCTCGCCTGAGGGTTCGGATCTTCCTCCACGAATGTACGCGGCTGTTCATCCGGATCCTGCATTTGTAACAACTGCTCTCCGGTAAATGCGCCAGCGGCTGCGTCTGTCACCATCTGCATGTATGGGTTGTGAGATCCCTCGCCTATTTCTTCGGCATTAACCTGACCGGGTCCCCCTTCGACGTGTACAGTTGCAGATGTAGACGCCCCCTCATATTCGCCGTGACAGTACCATGTATGGTAATTGTGGACGAAACCTTGTTTCAATATGTGAACCCTCACGTCACCCGGATCCTTATATTTACGGTTCTTGCATTTCTTGCACGGACATCTAATCTGCGTTCCACTTTCATTACTCGTCGCAAAATCAATAAATTCTTCGAGACCTTCAACAAATCTAAAACACCACTCCCCGTTGTTTACTCTCTGGTACATCCACTTTCTATCGCTTCTCCTCGGATCCATTTTCTCGCTACACCTTGAAACTAACAGCAGCTATCTTTTTTCGTGTGTAGAAAAAATCAAAATTCCACACTTCTGTATTTTCGTTCAAAATTGATGATTGATGTGTTTGAAATGAGAGAAGAATGGGAGAAGAGAAGAAGAGAAGAAGAAATACAATGGTTTTATCGTTCCCAGTATAAGCACACAATACCGACGACTTAGCGACGAACGGCGACGAACAAGAAACACAAATCCCGGAGACAAACAAACACATATACCGACGACTTAGCGACGAACATCGACGAACAAGAAACACAAATCCCGGAGACAAACAAACACATATACCGACGACGTACCGACGACCAGCGACGAAACACGTCGTTTGATATGCTTTTACCGACGAAGTACCGATTACATTGCGACGCAAAACGTCTCTTCATTCCGCAAGACGTGTTTCGTCGCTACGTCGTCGGTACGTCGTCGGTAAAAGACAGTCCGTCCAGTTCCCCATGCTTACAACTTACGATGTTTCGCGTCGCTAATTCGTCGCTATGTCGTCGCTGATTTCACTATATAGACAGTGGATCAGCGTGTGCCCACAACAACATATAAAACAACAATTTTATAATCCAAAATGGTTCGTACTAAAGCGCAAGCACGACGTGGTGGACGTGGTGGTAGGGCGGCAACACCGCCAACTGAAGTGCCTTCTTCTTCAACTGTTCCTCCCCCACCTCCTCCCCCACCAGAGCCCTCTGAGCCTCGCCGGGATCGACAAATTGTCGAACTCCAAACAGAAGTACGAGATCTGTGGAAAATGTTAGATGAGGTGAGGGCGCATGTCACGGTTCAGGAAGAGCGTCTCGACTGCATAGATAAAAGGCAGATGCGGATTAAATCCAAATCTGCACAGTTGAGACGCCAACTGAAGGCGTGTGCGGAGAGTATAGCTTCTCTTTGTTCGGATGACGAACAGTGAGTGGCTACTCTTCGCTATTTAGCTTTTTTTAAATATTTCTTATTATATTTTGTAATTTTTAATTTTTAATTTTATATTAATGAAGTTTGTTTTTTTAATATCGTATTTGTTTTCTTAATAATTATAACACGTGTTTAATCTCTTACGAATCCTGACGACGCACCTGTATACGCGAAATGTGGTTAAGAAAAATTTCTTCCGACTAATTCACCGACTAAACATCAACTATATACCGACGAAACCTAATACAACGACGAAAACCTACTAACTATATATATCTTCGACGAAACTTAATAGAACGACAAAAACCTATTAACCGTATCGTCGAAACCTAACTATATCTTCGACGAAACTTAATAGAACGACAAAAACCTACTAACCGTATCGACGAAAAAGGAAAAACTAAATACAATGAGAAGAACGGGCTTCGCGGGTTTTTTTTTTGAATTTACCGACGCTTTACCGACGAAACAGCGACGGAAAACGTCTCTTCACATTATTCGACGCGTTTCGTCGCTATTCCGTCGCCAAGTTGTCGCTATTCGGCAGTGTCAGTTCAGTTCCCAACGGTTGCATCGTACGATAAACATACGTCGCTAATTCGTCGCTACGTCGTCGCTATAACATCCGAAAGGTCATCACTGCACATTCCCAACGGTCATGACTGCACATTCCACAAATGCGTCGCTATGTCGTCGCTATGTCGTCGCTCATTTCACTATTTATACCCCAAACATCCGCCGTTATACATACGTACACACATAGAACGTTATAAATAATCAAAATATGCCGCGTCGTTTTAAAAGAACCCCAAGGCGTGGTGGACGGGCAAACAGTGCCCCTCCAGAAGGGCCTCCTCCTCAACCACCATCGGTTGAGCGAGAGGGTTCTGTATCTGTCTATGGCCCACCGCCGCATCAGGATGATCAAGAACAAATGCCGGTGCAGGACGCCGACTTCCGTATGCTGATGGCAAACATGCATCAGCAGTCGCGGCAACTGCACTACATGACTAGAAGGCTGCGGAAGATGAAATTTAGATACTACAAGCTCAAGCGCCTTCTCAAAGAGTTTGCGGAGAATGTCGCGGCCACTCTTTCGTCCGATGACGAAGAGTGAACGGCCCATCTCCGCATCTCTTTTTAGATTTTTTTTTATTTTTTCGTTTGATAATGTAACTTCTTATTATTAAATGAATGAGTATTTTTCTCAATTACCGCTTTCTTTTTCCTTAATCAATACACGTGTTTAATTCTCGATGTATCTGCGACGACACAACGACAAACCGAATTACGAACGGAAAGTAATTCAAAACATTTGCCACATACGGGTTTCATTGACAAAAAACGACGATAGCACAACTCCAAGAACTTAGTGAACGACGAATTTATTTTTACTTTTAGCGACACATTTGCGACGACATAGCGACGAATCGTTATGAACTAAATAGCGACGACCAACAACACGCAGAATAGCGACGAAACACCGACAAATCACCGACGTAATTCACTTGACTGACTATTTTTCTTTTAGCGACAACGAATTTCATCGTACTTTCGTCGCAATTAGCGACTACATTATTTTTGTCGCAGAGTCGTCGCTATTACCGACGCAACACCGACGAACCATGGTTCGTCGGTGAATTTTTCGTCGGTAAACGAAATTCTTTTTGTGGTGTCAGAATATATAGATGTCTTAATGTATTTAAGTGGGACGTCTAACATGGTTCAAGAAGACGGATACGCATAATACAGAAAGTGTGGGTAACTACGTAATAAACTTGTGGCTTTAAATAGTGGCTTGTTCAATCAGTTGGCGAATCCCCAGGGTGTGGTCTTCAAAACGGCCAAAGCATACTACATACGTGAACCGTTACTCATAGCTAGTCTTTTATTTTATTGAATAACTATATATCAACAACAGCATTACTCCATTATCTTAGAGGCTCTCGTCTATGACAGAATATAAAAGATTCGGATGAAACATACAGAGGTTGTTTTCCGATGAATCACAATAAAAATTTTGTCAACTGTATCGATCAACTGTCACTCCACAATATAAGAAGCGCAGCCAATTGAATAACTATATATATGTGTTTAAAACAGGACTCGTTCATTAAACATGACTAATTCATTATGTTAAGTAAATAATCTGAGGTGCTTCGATAGATAGAGAACTAAAAAATCGTTCTCAGTACCTTATGTTTCTGCGTCCGCATAGAGTCTGGAGAGAAACAGGATCGCTTCGCGGTCTGATATACACAGCTTTACATAAGACTTTGTGCAAGAGTTTCTTTATACACTCGAACATGTGACTTCATGGTCCACATAAAGATTAGACCATCGATTTCAACGAAATGCTATCAACTGATATATAAACCATGCTTGACCATTATATTATGTTTCGAGCATTTTTTTAGAAGATGAAGCTTGAGATATAATCAATATTTTTTAAACAGAAAAAGTCAAATAAAAAATGCGTAAGTTACATTCAGATTGGTATGAAAAAACATCCAAAACTGAAGAATTTTTTTCGATTACTACGAACGCCTACAGTTGTCCAAGAGAATTATGTACGTTGACAAGGAAAAATATTTATGGCTCCAAGCATCAGTCCACAAGCAACCTAGCTAATCAGTTGCCGTGTCTGGCAAGGAACCCAATTATAAGTTTTGGTGGTTTAATAGAGAGTAAATTTTCCCATTATGATGAATTAAATAAAAAAATTAGAGTTAAGTGGTCATAATTATTACATTATATATCTTTTCATTTACAAGTGTGTTTCTAACACATAAGTATGATTGCGTACATCCGATACTTTATACCTGCTATAAGCGTCAGCCTCTAAGACAATGAGTTAATGTTGTTGTTCATTTACGAGGTATAACTTGTAATTGCATACATGCATGCAACCGTATTACTCGTTCGAATCACTTTCTTATAGTGCAGCAGCCTTATGTTATAAGCTTATGGGAAGAAATATCAAGCATAAACCGTTATGTGTAGTTGTTTTGATATAATAATGTTAGCTTTAGTATCTTTTAAATCATACCGTATGTGATGTAATATTCAACGTAATCTAAGCGATTGGAGTCTTACCCACAGCTATATGTAGCTTTGATTGGGATGTCATTGTCGATAAATAAAACCCGGGGTAGCTTTCTGAATTTGACCAAGTAAAATTGTCCCCTCCTATATGGACACACACCAAATATTCTGATCGGTTGGTCTTTATCTAATCAAAGAACCACCTAGCTCCGGCGAAATCCAAAATCCATTATTCTCTATCTTGTCTCTATACACACTCACACACATATACATATACATATATACATACATACATATACACATTCATATACATGTGTGTGTTTATATGCATAAACACGCTAATATACTAGTAAGATACATCTAGGTTGACATATGGGAAGATTGAGTCGATTTTGGGTTATATTTAGGAATTCATAGGATAATATTGGCAATGATTCATGAGCTAATACAATACTAATAACACATGATTACGCCAAAGAAATGGAAAAAAACAGAGGATATTATTGTCACAATTTTGGAGTTCATGTAGTACGCATCTCTGCCAAAGTCAAAAGACTCAAAACTATCGTATCCTACTGTTTCATTATGCTTGACAAATCTTTTTTTTTTTTTTTTTTTTGGGTTTTGTTTTGCTTTTGCGGTTTTTCTCGATTAATCTTGCGCCATGTTACACGCAAAAGAATGCCAGCAGGTTGATTCAGCAATGTTACTGTTTGTCCTAAGGGAATATCATCATTGCGTCATGCAATATATGAAAGGGTCAACACGTAAAGATCAAAAGATTTGTTTGGTTTTGTTTTGCCTTTTTTTTTTTGGCATGAGATTCTCCAATTGCGTTTCTTGGATGAAATGGTGAAATCACTCATTCCGTCCACCGTCTAACTCCAAGAAACATGTGTGGAGGATGCAAATTAGGAGTCATCGGCCTTCTAGATTCGGTGAGACCTTATGCAGTGACCCACACAGGATGTCCTCTGGAAACCAGGCATTCGGC
Organism: Eustoma russellianum; assembly: GCA_036186865.1. NCBI lineage: Eukaryota > Viridiplantae > Streptophyta > Magnoliopsida > Gentianales > Gentianaceae > Eustoma > Eustoma russellianum. The sequence continues at coordinate 1,140,233 of AP025059.1, read as the reverse complement.
CTAGCAGCAGAGGAACACACCCACACTGTGCGTATCCCTGGAATCGAACTGTTGAACTCTTAGAGCAAATCTCAACCCGAATACTAACTAAACTATACCCTGGAAGCCTCCAATTGTATTTCTTGACTTCATTGGTGTAGCGTTTACTCCGGTTGAATTTCAGGCAATCTTCAATGGAAAGAAAAATCTTGTAATTGACGTACGCTAATATCGTCTATGGTTATATACTCCTGCCGTCTAAAAATATTTTTATATATGATTAAACAGTAGTTGGTCAAACATATTACATCTCCAAAGTATTTGACATATTTGTTTACCAAATAGTTTTCATATAATTTAAGACCAAATTTCAATGAATAATGTGTAAATTTAATAAAAATTGTATTTGACTAACTATATATTTGACTAATTGTGTCAATATTTTTAGAACCGAAAAAATAGTCATTCATGCGTTTGAATGAAGATTTTTATCATCCAAATATCAAATAGCTTCAATCACCTGATATCTACGTGTATAATTGAAAGCCCTTAACTTATCGTTATGATTTTTTTTTTTTAGAATTGATATGACTATTAAGTGTCAGAAAGAATCTACATTATCTGGCATCAACTTTTAAATCACCCTGCTTAGAGCACAACTTTAAGTTCTGTTTATTCAGTATCTAAGAAAATGTTAACAGGTATATATCTTCAGGTCATGACTTGTAACGGATTACGCCATTTAATTAAAAAATTAATTGGTGTCATCCAAAAGAATCGACTGGTTGCACTTTGACAACAATTTATGGAGAAGATAGTGTTAGTATTTTCTTACAAAAAAAATAGCAACTTCAGAAAACATTATGATGAGGCCAAAATCTCTTGGTAATAACCACGTGTCCTCACTTCGACTAGTCCTAATCAACCTCGTTGGACTCCACTAACACCGCAGATCACCGTCTACTTCATATATTTAGTCCCGGCTAGTTTTTTATCAGCACAACACATAAGACTCAGGTCGTCCTAACTGCAGACCCAGATACCAACACGACCATCAGTTCGCCCGACCCGACAATGCTGGGCTCAATACCGCATCAGACTAGTCGAGCGAGATTTGGCTTCTACACTAGCTCTGCAGTAGCTGTGACTTTAACCATATACAGTGCCGCAACCTATCTACCTTGCGCTTCGGACTCTCAAGCCTCCTGCTCGGCCCCAAATGCTAGAGCATGTACCTGCTAGCCAGCAACAGGGACACATGGCACCACATTTTCTATTTGTACTATTTTGCCGGACGTGTTTTAATTACACCGTATACTTTTATCAAACAGCTGAAAAATAGGACAACTTAAACTTAATCCAACAGTTTAAAATAGGATGAGGGACCCTGTAGATTTCCCTCCTCAGGACTATAATTTCCGTACTCTATTGATTAACAAATAGGCCATACACAAATTATTGTCCATCATGGCATGCCTAGCCATATGATTTCAGAAGTCTAAACTACTTTCTCTAAAAATCCTTGCATAACCAGAGTTAAAAGGTTTCGACAACTACCGCGGCATAAGAAACTCCTTTCAAGAACTAATAAAAAATAGAGTTTGCAGGTTAAACTTAATCAAGCTAGTGAAACAAGATTACATTGTTAATTAGGTTTATATTCCATTTCCAACATTCCTAATATAAATAATTTATTTGTGCATGTCAATGAAAGAATACCTCCATCTCAAAAGATGGCTTTTACAAGCATAATAACATGAAAACTAATTGTCCATTAGAGGCTTATTTTAAAGGAGGACCAAAGTTAATTTTATTCGTACAATCCTATTTGAGTTACAGAATCTCTTTACTTCAATTCTAAGTTATGAGTTTGAAAGCACCAAGAAGACACGTATATGGAGTGAACCACGAAAGTGAACATTTTCTCACCTCATCTGTGAAACTTTTGTGGGAGCAAAAGACAAAATCCGTAGCCATAGGATCTCTACTGTTCTAACTCCATAGAGTTTTATGGAGGATGCAAATTTTGGAGTTTATCGGCCTCCTAGATTGATAAGGTGTTGCCAAAACCTGCGTAAGGAGCCAACTACAAATTAGACATGTAATCATGCACTTAATTGATGTTGATTCGGGCCTTTTGCCATTCAAACCCAGATAACAGTGTTGCTTCCACTCTGTGACACCTTTCTGGAAGCAATTTTCCAAACTGAATACCAACTGATACGTAGAATGTACCCCAAGATAGAGTGTACCCGCTGTAACACTTAATACGTAGAGTGTACCCCCAAGGTAATATTTCCTCGGCATCGAAAATATTTTCATCTTTCTATTTTTGTTTGTCTCAAAAATATTGTTCATTTTTTAAAAATAGTAATATTTAACCGTCAAAGTTTCAACACACTCTTTCAATTAGCACTTACATGATTCTTCTAGTTTGTCTTATTTACTAACTAGTGTTAGAGTGTGAATAGTGATCGAAATGATTTGACTTCCTTAAATTATGTAAGTCAAACTATGACAATATTTATGTAACATAATTAGTATGTTCTTAATTTTTATGGTCCAACGGTTATTTAACATGTTTATGTGTTGGATATATTAATGAATGGAAGAATTCCGTTTTCCACATTAGTCAATTTCGCTAGCTTTGAGTAATAGCTTTGTACAATATAGATGCCCCCGTTTAGTAGGAAAACCTAATTTTAGAGCAAAACACTAGTTAAAGTTATTCAAAATATAAAAATTTATCTAAAATATAAATAAAAAACAATAAGACAACCTAATTTTCGCATGAAAACACTAATTAAAGTTGGTAAAGTTTATCACTTTATTGAGGGTGGTACCCGTCAGCACCATTGTTTAGAAATGTCCTTTAGCTTTCCCAAGCTACAGTAAGATTGGACTGTTGAATCATCACACATTTGTAAAGTAATAGCGGTGACTCAGCTCTGACTAAAACGATGTCTAGGCGGGTTGGGATCTCCTAACCCCACTTTCCTCATCCCTTTTGTGACCACGCGACACGTGGCAGCAAAGAGAGGTGGTGAAGCTAGATGCGGGTGACCCTCATCTAGCCTCACCACCCCCTCTTGCTGCCACGTGTCGCGCGGTCACGCGTCACCGCACCCCATTTGCGTTGAGGAGATCCTATCCCTGTCTAGGCATACACCTTCGGTCGTCTTTTCAAACTTGCAAAAATAATTATATTTTAGTCTACCATCATAATCTTTAGTTAGTTAATTGAGTAAAACTAGAAAAATCATATAAATGGTAATCGAAATAATAGTATAAGAACTTTGAGTGTTATTATATTACTAATTTTAAAAAGTAAACAATATTTTTGAGATAAACTAAAATAAAAACTATGACAATATTTTTAAAACAGAATGAATATTTGACAATTCGGTCTGCATAATTTAAACCCTCACTTGAAGAAAATCATAGGGCATAGATGTTACAAGCAGTCTTGGAATAAGATCGAATGCAAATTTTAAAATGTTTTTAAAATAAGTATGATTAATTGTTTTATATGGATGACTTGTATAAATGATACGTGAATCTGACATTTCGTGTTTATGTATGAATGTTGCTTGAATATATTTCTTGAGTAATCAATTTTACTTCATACGCTGAGGAATACGAACTTCTGCTCGGTGGAGGAAGGTCTGCGTTGAGCCTATTTTTTTTTTGCAATTCTCTTTGACGAGTTGTCAAAGCCGATACAGGAGGCAGTTCCGTGGTGTATGCTTTTTGCTGACGATATTGTATTAGTCACAGAGAGTAGACATACCCTGAGTATGAGACTAGAGCACTGGAGAGGTGTTTTAGAGAGAAAAGGCTTAAGGATTAACCGTTCTAAGACCGAGTATCTTCACTGCGACTTCAGCGGCATAGCCGACTGTGAGAATAGCCAACTCACCATCGATTGTCAAGTGGTACCACAGGTAAGTAAGTTCAAGTACTTAGGATCATTTGTGCAACAGAATGGGGACATAGATAGTGATGTAGCATATCGAGTTCAAGCAGACTCGTGTAAATGGAGGGCGGCTTCAGGGGTGCTGCGTGACAAGAATTTCTCAACTAAATTAAAGAGAAAATTTTATAGAGTGGCAGTGCGACCGACAATTCTATATGAGACAGACTGCTGGGCCATCAAGAGGTCACAATTGCAGAAGATAGAAGTGACAGAGATGAGGATGTTGCGGTGGATGTGTGGGCATACAAGGCTAGACCGGCTCAGAAACGAGGTGTTTCGAGAAAGGTTAGGCGTGGCTAGTATAGCAGATAAGATAAGGGAGGGAAGAATGAGATGGTTTGGGCATGTCAAGCGGAGACAGAAAATGGCGTCGATCAGAGCAATTGAAAGCCTCATTGTAGAGGGGGACAGAAGTAAATGCAGACTCAAACTGACTTGGGATGAGCAGATTATGCACGACTTAGTAGATTTGCACCTCTCTGAGGACATGGTCCAGGATAGGAGTTCATGGAGACATAAGATTAAGGTTAACGAGGTATATGTCATATATAGGGACACCTTAGAGTATATTTAGGGACATAGATAGGCGTAGACACTATCTATGCTTTAGGTTGACTTTACACTTGTTTGCTTATGTTTTACTGTTGTTTTGTATTACATGCACATATACACGTTATGTGTATTTTAATATCGAAATCCTCTTCCTTGTATTTCCTGAATTCCCCCACTAACACACTAGCACATCATATCTCTATTATTATATCATTTATGCAGGTACATCTAGAGCCGGGGGTCTCACTGGAAGCAGACTCTCTATCCCTGGGACAGAGGTATTGTTTGCCTACCATTTACCCTTCTCAGATCTTAGCGATAGCTTTTGGTACTGTTGGGATATACTGTGTAATGATGGATAATTGGAGATCGGTAATCGGTTTACTTGGTCCTTCTTCCTAGGATCCTGAGAAGTATATGTCAAATTACATAAAAGATTTACTATGTGTCTGTATACGTGCATATTTGGTGGAGGGGAAATTTATATTGATATTGCACTGATTACTTAAAAGATCACTGATACTTGGGATAAGAAAATTTTTAAATAATCTATATTTATAGTCTATAGAAAGCTTTCGGAACATTTTATTAAAAACTGACTTTTAAATTGAAATATAAAAAGTATTTAAACACACAAATACACACAGATATATACATACATATACACACATACACACACAATAATAATATTGATCTCAATAATAACTATTAACAGGATCTGATGATCTGATGAGAGCTTTGATAAATTGTAACGGATTACAATTTTTTGATACTAAAGGAATGAACTCGGTGATCAAAAAAAAAAAAAAAGGAATGAACTCACATTAAGGCATGTTCAGGCAGAATTGTCCAACATTCTGATCGAAACACACAAAATGCCTGTGAAATCAATATGTTTTTAAAGTACAACCAACTCGACCCTCTATAGTCAATATCATCTAACCCCACAGGGGCGCGGGTTGTTCTAAGCTCACATCAGCTGCTCGAATCCAAACATCTAGTTATCTCGGGGTTACCTAAAGGGACGCAGGATGCCCCTCGACTGCGGCACCACAAGCAGGTCAGTCGAGAATGTTAGATCAACTTCAACTAGTCATCCTCATAAACTCATACAAAGGTCAATCATCTCAGCCACATCTATCACATCAGCTTTCACGGTCACATCGCCCACATCCATCATGTCAGTCGGGCCCAGCTGCAGGAAGCCTTTTAAGTCAACTCGGTCAAGGTAACTCACATCATGCCAACAGCTTCTCCATGCAATACCGTGGTGTCACTTGACAGTAATACCTAGACTGTACGGAACATGTAACAGCACCCTATGGTGGGTCAAGAAGCCTTCCATTGTAATGATGATCGAGGTGCCAGGTTTCAAAAAGAGGCCAACTGTTTGATGAAATGACAATAACTGGAAACAACCATGTTTCTCTTGCTGTTGAATGTAATACAATGAATTGCGTGTTATACGACATGCCTTTGCTATAGTGGATCACATGCTATTGTCTGTAATTAGCTATTTACTTGTGGGGGTTGTACCTGAATAGGTCATTTTCATAGATCGAACATGGAAAAATGTGACCAAAATCTGTATCTTAGACATATTATAATCATTCAAAATGAGCTGGAAAGATGTTTATGGAGTTAGCACTTGCTTGGTTTGTGAAACGATAATGATCGTTTTGTTGGCTGCGCCACTTATGCATGATGCACTGACAAACTTTGTGGTTCATTGATCTATGCAAATGCAAGAAGTTACTAAAATGGCCAACTGTATTTCATCATTTTCTTTTGGACTCCTGCTCGACAAAGTTTCAAAGTGTACGGTTAAATCAGATTAAACTTCATGCTTCCAAGCCCCCCCCCCCCCCCACCCCCCCAAAAAAAATGAAAATGAGGATATACATATAGTTACGTATCTATACAAACCATTTATTCACATATTCTTGTAGCTTCTTTAGTATGTAAATTCTCCCTCAGGTTATGTTTCTCTGAAGTCTATTATCATGATTTTTGGACCTGCCATGGCGATAACGCAAGTCTTTTCTTTGCTAGTTATATCGTCATCAGCCTAGTCCAATTATGGTCATTGCGCTGATGTATATATTCCCTACATGCCATGCCTCCGCATGTCAGAAAATCTGGGCTTGTGTTTTTATGTAATTACGTGCGTGTGTGTATGTGGAACCTTGCAGATGCAAGAACAATTCGTATACTGAGGTTTCCTTATTTGACATGGAAATCCTAAGATGGCACGCGGTGTCCTTTCCTCATTTATTTGCATGGTTAGTAAGTTGTGTCCAGGGCTTGCCCCGTTTAGGTTTATTTATTAGTTCTCTATCTGCATCATTTGCAAGGGACAACGTTTTTTTTACCCATCTGCTGAAGAGAGGGACAGCAGCAGATTTATAGGCATCCCCTATTTGAAGGGATAATCCATGCTCATTCCCGGTGGTCTTCTTCAGCAGTATGATTCCACTTCTTTGTTGTTTTGATTAACTGAAATTTTCATTTTTCGGGACTGTTACATCTTTCAAAATGATATGACATTTCACACACCAGGAGAATTTGGTCTCTAAGGATCTGCCATCTTCACGGGACAGCATATTAGTAGTTCACAGCCTTGTTAAAGCTCTTGAACTTACTCTTTTTGGAGACCTAAAAGTATTAAGATTCATGCAACTCACTGGATCTTCTAATTCTTCTCATATCCATCTTGCAGAACGTATTACAGCTTCAGTAGAATAATGCATATTACATAATCTCATTTAACAGATGATAGAAGAATATTCCGAAGATATTAAGGTACGCTGGTAAGTAGTTATGGGCTGTCCTCAAAGCTTAGCATTTTCAAGATGTGCCGCCACATTCGCCATGGATGAACTAGGAGTTCATTTTTTCACTTTGCTGCTTTCATATGACAAGCTATGATATTTCGTCCTTGGAACGTGCAACTGGTGGGTCAGTTAAGACAAAAAACTGAAAGAAAAGCAGCACCGACCGATTCTCGGCAACACATTCTCTTCTGCTTGCTTGTACTTCTCAGATCCACAATTCAGTATGTTCTGACTAAAAGTAGGTATCTTTTTCCCTAGTACCATTGTCAATTATGTACGAATTTGAAGTATTAAATGATGAACTGGGCCTTTAGAGTACCTAAGCCCGGAGTACTAATGTTACCTTTCAGTCTATCAAGAAAGTGCATTCTTCAGAACAGTAGGTCAGCTAAAGGACGGCAATGGTTTGCATTCGATGATCCATGAAGTTGATAATGGTGACTTCAGAAAGCTCGTTCATGCTTATCTACAACATTACCCAATTGTCTTAGATGCTTCCGTTTATGACGGATATAGAAGAGTCGGATGTACACAACCATATCCATGTGTTAGAAACACACAGAGGTTGTTTCCCGATGACCCATAACGAAAATTATGTCAAGCTATGTCGATCAATTGCTACTTCACAGTATAAGAAGCGCAACCAATTTAGTGAGTAATTTTGATTCATTACATCATATTCTAAAATCAATGAAGAACGTGTCCTTAACTCGATTGAAATGTGTTACAATGGGTCCAATCTCTTTGAATGTGTTAGTGCTGAAAAGGACGCAATAATTTTCAATTTCCACTAGATCGTTCAATGAACAGTCATAAGCGCATAAGATTGTTCTTCGATAAGTTCATGAAAGATGAAAAGAGGATGAAGATGGCCGGGCGATTTATTTTTTCGGACCAAACTACAAAATGCAACAGCATAATCTTATAAAGATAAGATCAAGGAAAATAGACAGGCCAATTGAAATAGTATGAGTCTCGGATCTCTTTGTCCAGCTGGTTCCACTGCAGAGAAATAAACAGAATGGATTATGCGTTGAAATGAGATATCCTCCTGGCTTGCTGAGATAAATATGGGGGACTAACCCAACACTATGAACATTTAAGTGAAACCAGTTTCATAGTAACCGAATAAAATGGATAAATGACTCCCAAATGATGTTCCAAGAACCAATAAAATATTCTGAAAGTAAAAGAAGAATTCGAATTTATGACTACCAACTAGAAATCACCTGAGATTTATATGGCTTTCCCTTCTCAATTGCTTTCTTCCACTGATGGTGCTCAAATAGCATTGCCCTGTCATGCCAGCTGTGTAATTTTGCGGAAACATATCATGTATAAATCATGAGGTACATACTTTCAAGACACTGCCTAAAAAATAGATTGCTTTTCAACTTACGAAGACCATTAGAAGCAAGCACATAATACACATTCAAGAAAGACTCTGAAAACCATTTTTCTTTCAGGCCATAATGCAAGTTCAAAAACCAACTCAGCAGAATGAGGCTAGGGAGGCAGCGCAGGACACAATCTCCTGGTGAACCCACAAGAGTTCCAGACTATTTTCTATGCGAAGCACAAAGTCAGACATGATTCCGCTTCTGTCATGTCTGCTGTGTGGAGGCATTCACAAAGGTTTGGACATCTACAATTGTACAACTCAAGCATTTTCAGCTACACTTTAGTATTTCCTGATACCATTCACACACCAGTGATGACTAAACAAGACACCATACTCTGTGAAATTATAGCACCACATAATCCAGATTTCACCAGGCTTTTTTTTAGCATGCAAAAACTTACTCTAAAGGTCTAAACAAGCTCTATCGAACATAAAACTATAGTTAGTGCAATTCCAGAAACCATACAACTCAACCCAACCAATCCAAGCTTTAGGAAAAATATAGTGTCCCGCAGAGGAAGAACCCCATATGTTTAATTTGCAGAATAGCAAGAATCAAGATATCTCATGCTTTCACCAAACCTTCCAACATATCCCTTACATTTTAATCAAGACTTACATGTGCGCATATGGATAAACAACCATCACTTCGAGGGAAAGATAGAGACACTAAACTTGGTCCTCACAAAATGTACCAGTACTCAAGATTGAAGGTTCAAACGTAAACCAACACAACAGTTCTCTCATTTGAGAGAAACAAAAATCAAAAGGGGCAATCACAATTGTAAAAGGTTCACCCAGTTTCACACGGATAACATATGTTACAAGACTTCCAACTCCATTAGGTATTTGTTTGTTTCACACTACAATCAAACAATCAGGAAAATGACATTTCAATAATCAATGATCAAATAATTTAAACAAACATTCAATATCCACGAACACAAGAAACCATGAAACTAACTAGCTGTAAAAGAAGAAAATGGACAAAACAAACCAACAAGAACTCTAAACGTCTATACCAATGAACTATCCCGCTATCCCAGAAAGATAGGCATGGCAAAAGAATCAAACTTTTAGTCCTTATGAATATTCTGCCATCCAAAATGAATAAAAAGAAAGGAAAAAAGCTGGACGGAGAAGGGAAAATTTACTTGTACTGGTTAGTGAGATGCCAAATGTAAGGATTGAACCAGGTAATAACAGAGAAGGCAGCGGATCCTATCCAGATGTTAACGAATCGGTCCGGGTTGGCATGAGGTACTCCCGGGTCGCCCCTGTACGCGTTCCCAAAGTATTTCTCCATCTTCTTCACCCGATTCTTCTTTGCTTTCTGTGCTGCCGGGCCGCCCCTTACGAAACTCCTTGCCTTATCTTAGCCGGTTGTTAACCCGCTTTCATGAGGGTCGACTCAGTAAATTTGATATTGCACACTGCTCCTCAGATTTTGTAATACTATACAACTACTCCCCCATAAAAGGAAAAATAATCTAAGTTAAGCTTCCCCTGGGCCCTGGCCCTTTCCCCTTAGTGATGGAAAATAATTCTTATACCACTTTTATCTTCTAGTTAATGTCAGGTATATATAGAGTCAGGTTCTTACTGGAAACAAACTCTCTATTCTTAGAGATATAGGTATTGTTGGCTTGTCGCTCACCGTTTCGAGATGATAGCGATAACTTTTGCTATCGTTGAGATGTACTGAGTATGTGGTGTTGGTGTTGTTGTAGAGACGCAAAATATAAGCATGAAAAACTTTGTGAATGAATTATCTTCCAATAGAAAACCTAGAATGATGTGTTCTCTTAATATATAAACGGATATCGAGTTTTTTCTAACCCAAAGATAGCTGGAAAAAAAAAATGATGTAGGTATGATCATGTCAGAAAAATTAGTATGAAGTACAGGTACCTAGATACGTTTGTCTAGCACTTCGTTACTTCACATCTTTTGGGTTGTCTTATATCTTTAATATATTTCTTTGTTCATCGCTGAATTGGTAGGGTGGCTTTACAATTCTTTATCGTAACTACTTTTCTTATTCATTATGGATACCCGCATAAGAATGGTTGTCTCATAAGTTTGTGGGGGTGTCTTAGGTGAAATTTAGTTTGTTGGTGGCGGATCGAATCTTTACCTGAATCAGTAGTGATATAAAACAAGAGAAACGATGTCAAAGTCTTGCAAAGACGTAGTTTGCTGTCGAAACTGACGTTCCTAGAAATCTGAGCAAGCTAAACAACGTTAGAGGTTAGCTCCGGAGAAAATCCTCCGATGCTCAAATCAGTTGCGGGTGTAATCGTGTTTGTATGCTCAAAAAATAGAAAAATTTGTCTCATTTTGTTTTATGGTTGTGATTTTATCGTAACAGATTGAACTTGGTCCTCCATGTAAAGTTTTATGTACTTTTATATGATTTGTGCAGCCAGTCTATATGAAGAGCCGTGGAGGATTGCTATGTGCCTTAATCTGCTTTTGCATGATCGCCAGGTGGCGCTTCATATCACGTTGCATGGCTTAGTTGCCCACTAGCAAGCGTCTATCTTGGCAGGTGCCTGATTGGCTGGCTGAGCATAAATGTCTAAGAGCCTGGAAGTGTGGGTGAGCAGCGAAGTTGAGGCAGTGGATTCAAGACCGACCCGCAGCGAGTGGCCAAGGTGTATGCATGTACCGTGGTGATAGATGGCTGAGCTGACAAGCTTTGATTTTGTCAGGGTGTCGCATTGCTAGCAACTCGATGTCAGTACCGACGTCGAGGGAAAATCCTACGTCCCTGGGCCGAGCCGGCTTGAGCATGTAGTTGGAGTCGAATAGCTGAGATGTGTCTGAGGCGGCCTACGTTTTCATCTCGTCAACTGGTTAAGTAACGTGAGCTTTTTGTATGTTGCATGTATATCACACCACGGCCCCCATGACACAACAATGTATGACGAGTTGGTTGTAACGTTGTGTTTATTAACCACGCGAATTATGTTTTGAGGACAAACATGACCCCGCTGTATATTAGCCTTTTTAACACTTTCCTCTGTCTTTTCCTTCTTGTTTTATATTTTCAACTACATCACAAAGTGTTGCAGACGTAATCATAGAAAAAATAAATAATTGAAACTACTTTTTAAAACAATTTCAGTGTCCTATTCACATGGGGGCGTGGGATGTCTTGATAACTATTTTCAAGACATTTATTGTTATTTCATGCATTTGCTTTTATATTCCTCCGTTGGATTAGTCTAACCCAGACATAATTTATGCAATAATCTTTTAACACTTCCACGCCACTAACTGTTCCTGCGCTGAGCCCCGGTTTCCTGGGAGATTAGGCATACGTTAAGATCCCTTTACCCCAAATCTATTACCCTACGTGTCACCGGATGACACGAGGTAACAGGGGTGGGTGGTGAGGTCTAGATGCAGGTCACCCTCATCTAGCCTCATCACCCACCTCTTCTGCACATATCGTACGGTGACACATGGGATGAAGTGAAAGTGGGCGAGTTGATCTCATTCCATTAAATATAACGGGAAGGGAAATTTTTATGTTTAAAAAAAGGGAAAACGTGTATAATTTTTACACTTGTATCTTAAAAAAAGGGAAACCGGAGGTACGAATCAATGATGTCATGATGGAGAAATATTCAGATGCGACAAGCCAATTATTAACTGCTCTATTCATATATAACTGTGTATAAGTGACAAATCAAGATTACTCAACGATCTTTTAAACAAGATGATATGAGTTTAGGTCTCCAGGAAGTGGCGTTCAGAGCCCAAAGGCAAGGCACAAACTACGGTACTGCAGTTATTTGTATTTGAATATATACCATTTGAAGAACAATCTATTATTTGAATACCGATTGAGTTATGTTATGAGAAGACAATTGTTATTGTTGATATTAAAAGGTGGGAGTTTTCGAAAAAAAAATATCAAGTCGTTGGGGCTTTTTTTAATCTAAATCTAAAAGATATTTAATTTCGGAGGTATCAATTATTGAGGGAGGATGTTGGTGTCGTGTCTTGGTTCTATCAGAATAATTCAGCAGTCGTTGCATTTGGAGTGAAACATCATTTGAATTAGTGCGTCAGACTTGTGATTTGACGAGGACAAGGAAATGCTCTTCTTCACTAGTGTCTTTTACCTTTTCTTTTTATCTCTCTTTTTTCTTGACCCTTTGTGTCTTTCTTGGAGAGGACATGTAGAACATGATTGTTCATTATCATTACCATCGTTTCTTTATAATATCATTGGTGATGGGGTTATTAAATTCGGGAAGTATGTACTGTGAAGCGTAATATGTGATGTTAAAAATGAAAAATTTATGTTCCAGGTCATAGTTCAGTTGGTACTCAGGTTAGAAGTTGCTTCAAGATATATAAGGTTTAATTTCAGAGACAGGCGCACTGTATGTGTTTCACTGCTGTCTGATCCAAATGCCCAATTTGCAGTGGACACTTTGTGTGTGCTCCTTGTGTATGATATCACCCAATCTAGGAGACCACTAAGCTCCTGATTTGCATATTCTATAATTCTCTTTGAGGTTGGTGTGATGAGGACCCTCAAGACTAGGGTATGACTTTTTGCTCCAAAATTTTATAAGAAAAAAAAAGATGGGGTCGTGGTGGGTGAAAAGTGTGCAAATCAATCAAGCACAGAGTTGTTTCATCATAGAACTAGGTTTGATCTAACATGCCTCTAGTGCATAGTCTATTTGGTATTCGAATTGAGATTTGCTCCAAGAGTTCGATTTCATAGACACGCACAGTGTGTGTTCCTCTGATTCTAGGCTGAATGCCTGGTTTATGGAAGGACATATTGTGTGGGTCACTGCGTAAGATCTCATTCAATCTAAGAGGCCGTTGAGCTCCTTATTTACATCCTCAACATATACTTTTTAGGACTGGGACGGTAAAACTACCGGATAAAATATTTCAACTTTTGATCCAAAGTTTGATCTAACAGTTCAAGATGATTGACCTAGTGACTTAGGTGGTTCGATCTATCAGTCTAAACAATCTCCTTATTTAACCAATATTTTCAAATATTATTATTTTATAAAGGCCAATGGAAAATATACGTTTTTTTAAATAAAAACATATTCATGTACCTTTTACGATCAAATAAGAAAATGTTTATTTGTAAAAAAATAATGTGTATTTATAAGTTTATAAAATCCAATCAGTTAGAGACGACTGGCCCTTGAGTTGACCATCTAGTCGTATTTGAACGAGATGCACATTTTTTTCTTATTCATTGTTTCTCATATATGCATATCATTTCTTTGTGATTAGTTAGATTATAAGGTAGTGTAAAGATTGTTCTATATAATTTTGACACATTTTTTACTTGAACAAATAAAGTAGCTTAATTGTAATTCAAACATATATATTGTTGGTATTCGGCGAGAAGAAAAACAACCGCAACTTTGAAAGATAATAATTTCATTATGAAATAATAAAATTGAAATTAATATTATGTAAATTAATAAACAGAATAGACTGTCTCTGCATAATCTCTCACTCACTTTTCTTATTTTCTCATTGGCTTATATCATTCAAGATTCACAATATAATTTTACGATAAATTGTATTACGTAATTTTAAATATTACTATTGAAAACATACGAAATATTTATATCTAAAAACATGCCTATATATGTGTGTACACACAAGACGAGTGATAACTATGATATGACGGCTACAATATTCCATTTGTCGTGCCCTATGACGAGAGAAACATGCTTAGCTTTCACAAAAATGACTTCTTGTCAAGCACGGTTGAGATCTTGCGTTATCTTGAAATTTTTATTTGCTTTTAAGAGCAAGTTGTTTCAATATATAAAACGGTAGGTTCAACCACAATAACAACACTATCATATTGCTTTATACTCTTCCGTCTATGGCAGAGTATAAAAAATCGGATGTACGCAATTGTATTCGTGTGTTAGAAATACGCAAAGTTTGTTTCCCAATGGTCCATAATGAATATTGTATCAAATTGTATCGATCAACTGATACTTTATCATATAAAATGTTAGGTTAATTTACTCAATCCGCAAAATTAAAGTCAAACTAATTGGAAGGCCAAAGAATGGAACTTAAACCACGAAAATATGTTCTTAATAATACAAACATACATATATACACACATATATATACCGTCAAGTAATCAACCAATGTCGGCCGGTCTTTGTAGTTATTAAAACGTAGGAAGGAGTAGATTGGAATCTCTAGTTTCCCAGCTTAGTGATACGTAGTATTAAAAAATGCACTTGCTTACTCTTTTTCTCGATGCATATTATAATTAAATGCAACAATCTATAAAAAAAAATTATCATATTAAATTGTTCGGAGAGGTCTTAACAAAGAAAGACCCCCACTGTGCTTCCCATCAACATCATTTCCCCGATGTATTGGAGGATTTCTTCCACTAAATGAAAAAATTAAGATTTCGAAATAGATATACATGCATACATGTATATGTTTTCTTTTCTTTTTGTTTTTTTTAAACGAAAGATTTCGATATATACTGTGTGTTTTTGTTGACTCTCTAAGTCTCTAGTCCAATAAACACTAAGCATCCCCTCTTCTCATTCACACAAGTAGAGAAGCAGCTGAGAAGCATCTTTCTTTCTTCTGTTTCTAATAAAAATGCCAGAGCAGAAACCCCATGCCGCCTTGGTGCCATACCCACTCCAAGGCCACGTAATTCCTTTTGTCCACCTAGCTACTAAACTAGCTTCAAATGGATTCACAATCACCTTTGTGAACACAGAATCAATCCACCACCAAATATCCAAATCCCAACTCCATGGTGCCACCAACCATGACATATTCGCGGAAGCACGTAAATCTGGATTAGATATAAGATATGAAACAGTAAGCGATGGTTTTCCATTGGGGTTCGACAGATCCTTGAACCATGATCAGTTCTTTGAGGGAATCATGCATGTTTTTCCAGCTCATGTTGATGAGCTTGTAGGAAAGTTGGTTCTCAAGAATCCACCAATCAACTGCTTGATTGCTGATACTTTTTATGTGTGGTCTTCATTCATAGCCAACAAGTATAATCTTGTTAATGTGTCTTTTTGGACTGAACCTGCCTTGGTTTTCTCTCTCTATTATCACATGGACCTCCTCCGACAAAATGGTCACTTCGACAGCTTAGGTATTACAATTATTGCTCTGTTCACTCCTTTTGTTTTTGTTTCTGTTTCTGCTTTTGTTTGTTTATGGTAACAAAGGCTCCACAGGTTAATAATTCTACAACTCATACATGTGTATTTCAGACTTTACTGTAATCACTATTCACTAGGATTGGCATAAGTTTTCTAATACACTTTTATGGAAAAGAATTCGATGTTGAATGCATATTTGATGTTGTGCGGTGTAATTGAATGTGTTCTTGCATGATGAGTGAGGCTTAGCTGGTCCCTCGGAAGGGATGTCTCTCTCGAAAGAAAAAAAAGACTACACAAAGAGAGATGTCTTTCACATAAAAACCTACATGAGAAACATAAGTTTGTTGCTGTATGTACAAGTTTTTCTGGGAGGAACATCCTTCGGCGGGACAATGACATAATTTTCCATGACTAGTAGGATAAAGTGATGAAAATAGATCAAAGTCACACTGGTTCAATAGATTACTTGAAAACATTGAGATTCCGTCTGAAAATATACAGAAGATCTAAGACCAAGAAACTCGATACGAGAAGAAAACATAAAAGTGATATTTGCAGTGTATAAAAGAAACTGGGTGCATCTAATATAACTAAAGACTTTGAACAGAAGAAACACAATTGTCAAATGTGTAAATCTAGACTTCTATGGTATAAATAATTCGGTGCAAGAATATTACACTATCTTTCTATTTCTTTCTTTATGATCTGTTCACATTGTAACAGTGTTCAGAATCTAAACACAATATTCCCGTCCTATGATCGACTGGTTTTCTAGTTTATTGTAACAGGACTTCCGCTACTAGATATTTATAACAGATACTTCAAAATATGTGTGTGTATATGTCTATGTATTTATAAATACACACTTTGTTTCTTTGTTTCTAGCACATGACTATGATTGCGTCCATCTGACCTTTCATAATCTGCCATAAACAGGAGATTCTAAATCAATAGATTAATGTTGTTGTATATACACACTGTTGAGAATCTCACATTAGCTAATTTGAGAAAAAATGCATGGCTTAAATGAGGATGAGGTTCCACCACCCATTGACTTAAGGTTTTGAGTGGATATGGGCCTCACCTCATGTAAGCCCAAGTTTCAAGATAGTATCAGACTAGGTTTAAAATGTGGACTCACCCCTTGCCTGGCCCATCACCTATGTCCAGATGTTCATGCATGGCTTGTGGTTTGTGATTGAGGACGGGTTGTAAGGCGCGTGTGCAATTCAAGTCACGTTGCCACGTGAGGGAGGGTGTTGAGAATCTCATATTGGCTAATTTGAGAAAAAATGCATGGCTTAAATGAGGATGAGGTTACACCACCCATTGCCTTAAGGTTTTGAGTGGATATGAGCCTCACCTCATGTAAGCCCAAGAGACACTCAAACAAAAAGGAGAAAAACTTTGCAAGAACGATATTTGCGTATTTATATATGTTTTTCATATGTATACTAAGGTCTAGTGAAGAATTTGGACTGTCTTTATTGAACTTTTTGATAAAACCTATGTTTGGAATGTCATGCCGTTGACTACTCATAGTTGGCTCATGGCAATGTGCAAATTGTAGAAAATAGGAAAGACACGATTACGTACGTACCAGGAGTGAAGGCTATAGAGCCAACGGACTTGATGTCCTATCTTCAAATCCAACCAACAACCATCGCGCATCGAATCATCGGCAAAGCATTTGAAGATGTGAAAAAGGTAGATTTTGTGGTGGCTAACACTGTACAGGAGCTTGAATCCGAATCTATCTCAGCTTTATTGGAGAAGCAGCCGTTTTACCCAATCGGTCCAATTTTCCCGCCAGATTTTCCCACAAGTTCCGTCGCCACGAGCCTATGGTCCGAGTCTGACTGCAGCCGGTGGCTCGATAGCAAGCCGAATGGATCGGTCTTATACACATCGTTTGGGAGCTACGCGCACACAACTAAATTTGAGATTCAGGAGATCGCTCACGGCCTAGAGCTCAGCGGTGTGAACTTTGTTTGGGTGCTTCGACCGGATATCATCAGTTCAATCGAAACGGATTTCTTACCGGCGGGATTCGAAGAGCGGATCAAGGATCGAGGAGTCGTTGTGTCTTGGTGCAATCAAATTGGCGTGATTTCGCATCCAGCGATCGGAGGATTCCTGACTCATTGTGGTTGGAATTCTATATTAGAAAGCGTGTGGTGCATTGTTCCATTGATTTGTTATCCGTTGCTTACTGATCAATTCACCAACCGGAAATTGGTGGTGGATGATTGGAAGATCGGAATCAATCTACGTGATCAGAAATTGCTTAGCAGGGAGGAGGTTGCTGAAAAGATTCAAAGTGCAATGAGCGGGAAATCATCTGATGAACTGAAAAGTAAAATTGCAAAAGTGAGAGAAGTGACGGAAAAAGCATTAGCAAAAGATGGCTCCTCACAAGTGAACTTCCTTCAATTTATTAACGATGTGAAATCAAGAATTGTCAAGTACAGCAGCGTGGCCAACATCCCTATGTAGAAAATCAAAGGACATGCAATCGTCCTTGTTGTCATTGTTTGTGATATCGTTATTGTTATCCTTGTTGTTATTGTTATTGATATCGTCGTTATTATTATCATTATCATTATTACAAATATCATCGTTTTTATTGTTATTTAAATAATGCTTGCATGAGTTTGCAAGAAATTCAAAATTATGTGAATGTGATTTTCATTTCCAATGAAATAAAGAGACACTATTTTTTAATTTTGAAATATGATAGAATAAATCAAAATGACTCACTAAGTTGGATGCGCTTCTTGTATTGTAAAGTAACAGTTGATCGACATAGCTTGACGCAATTTTCATTATGGGTGATTGGAAAACAACCTCTTTGTGTTTCTAACACATGAGTATGGTTGCGTACGTCCGACCCCCATACCCCGTCGTAGAGAGGAGCCTCTAACGCAATGAAATAATGTTGTTGTTGTATACTCTGTTTTTTTCCCTTTTCCGCTGAGAAGCTCTGTTTTGTACCATGACAGCCGTCTATTCTCATCATCTTCTTACTTTTAGTAACCTTAAAATCTAATTTATAGACATCAAGATATGTAGGGTTGAGAAAACTCAGAAAGAAACTTTAATCGAATCTATTGAATCAACATCAAGATATGTAGCTCTAACTACGTATCTTGAAGTTGATTCATTTGAGTTCCTAGCACTTATGAAAATATGCATGTACTATGCTTTTTTATGCTGATGGAATATATTCGGATTTACTGAATCAAACGTGTTTAAGAAAATTATAAGGAAAAAAAAAAAAACTTCAACCGCATGTAGAATGCGGGTCTTCAAAACCCGATGTCATCCTTAGGCAGTATGGATTCTGTGCCCATGCCATTGGATGAAGCTCGCTGGGACCTGAAAATGACTCTGGACCTGAGACCATATTATTGTATATAGTATAGTGTAAGACTGACCAGCTTAGCTTTCATAAAATGAGTTTGCTTCACCTCTCTCTATCAACTAATCAATCAATCTTAGTCTGCTTTTTATTTTTCAAACAAAAGACTTTTAATTATCAACTTCTGCAAGCATAAATCATTGATCATCTCCTTTTCATAAACACCAAAAACAAACATGCCCAGTCCTGCTGCCCCAGAGCTCCGTCCTGCCTTGAAAACCATTTCATCTCCAGGGCCACCTGCTTCCGCCTCCTTACCTAGCTGCAAAAATCGAATCAAACGGCTTCATCATTACTTCTATAAATACCAAGTCAGTTCATGGTCGTATTGTAATATCTCAATCCCACTCTCATGACAGCAACGGCAACATCTTTGACATCTTTGCCGAGGCATCGCAAGCTGGCTTGGACATAAGACATGAAACTGCAAGCGATGATTGCTAGCAATGGTGACTGTGGTGAATCGAAGTGATACCCTGAATGACCGACAGTTTTCTAGACCATGTGACATAAACAAAGCATAATAGGGGGGAAGTTTTCCTAATCCCTCCGAGTTCCATCTTCTATACCAATTTAATCGGAACATATTAATTGTACTTTTTTGTTTGTTTGAGTGAAGTATGTAATCTTACTATGTTGAAACAAGAGATGGGACACCAAAAATATCCAAAACCGCATCAAGCCACACCATGTTCGCTCTAACAAAGTTTGGTATGTACACTATATACTGGCATACTTAGGACCTAATACATACAAGTTCCTGTGATTATTGGCATCGGATGAAGAATACTGGGGACCAGAAAACGACTCGGGACCTGCGACTAAATTTTTGTATCTAGTATAACGTGAAGGCTGACCCATTAGCTTTAACAAATTAGTTTGATTGTCATGGCTTTATTAACTAATCAATCTATCTTAGTCTGCTAAGTATTTAGTATGTAAACCCGAAGCCTTTCAATTTCCAACGCTTGCAAGCATAAATAATTGCTCCTATCCTCCTCCTTAACAAAAACAATCATGGCCAAGGCAGTTGACCAACAGCCTCATGCTGCCTTGATACCATTTCCTCTCCAGGGCCACCTGATTCCGGCTGCACACTTGGCTACAAAACTTGCATCAAATGGATTCATTGTAACTTTTATAAACACCGAATCAGTCCACGATCATATTGTAAGATCTCAATCGCGGTCTGACGACAACAACCAGAACATATTTGACATCTTTGCTCAGACACGAGAAGCCGGCCTGGACATAAGATATGAAACTGCAAGTGATGGATTTCCTCTTGGGTTTGACAGATCCTTAAACCGCTATCAATTCTACGAGGGCATCGTACATGTCTTCCCAGCTCATGTTGATGAACTTATCGGAAAGCTAGTCGGGTCGAACCCGCCGGTGAATTGCTTGATTGCTGATACCTGCTACGTTTGGTCTTCGTCTATAGCCAAGAAGTATAATCTGGTGGGTATATCTTTTTGGACTCAACCAGCCTTGGTTTTCACTCTCTACTATCACCTGGATTTACTTCGACGAAATCGCCACTTCGGTAACTTAGGTACTATACTTTCTTGCCCTCGGTTTACCCATTTTCTTATCTATGGTCGTGGCCTCAAATCAACTGCTCTGTTTTACTTCTCCATCAATGTATAACATCACCACATTACCTCTTCCATTTATGGTGGGATATAAGGGTCGGACGCAATTATAACCATGTGTTAAATGCACACAGAGGTTGTTTCCAATAATCCATAATGAAAATTGTGTCAAACTATATAATGAAAATTGCGTCAAGCTGTGTCGATTAACTGTTACTTGCAGTCAATTTAGTAATTCATTTCGATTTATTCCCTCATATGTCCAAGTTAAAGAAAGAGTTCACTTCTAATCAATGCATTAGATTTATATGGAATACATGGATCTCCTAACCCATATAGAGGCAATGCCATATGTATTTCACTCTCCAAAATTATATATGTAGCATGATCTTGTTGATATGGTTAGACAATGAGATATCTAAAGGCAAGAAGATCTTTACCTAAATCTACACCATTTTCTGACTCATCTAATCAGAGTATATTATATGTTCATGTACATTATGTAGTATATGTACATGACTCCATCTTATAGACAGATATATGATATGTGATACTAGATATGATCAAAATAAAAAATCTGATTACATAAATGGTAGCAGAAAATTCAAAAGTATTTTAACATAGACGCATCCTAGCGATAGCTTTTGCTGTCGTTGTGATATACTGCGTATGATTGATGATTGATGATGATGATTTGAACATAGACCCATCCTAAAGAAAATGTAAGATTAGTTTGACTGGCTGCCTAAAATTTTTTGCTCCATGTTTAATTTTCCCATCCCAATGTAACGTTGATGTGCAAGATAAGAGGGAAGACACCATAACATACATACCAGGGGTGCAGGCAATAGAGCCAAAAGACTTAACCTCTCATCTGCAATCTGAATCACCAACAATGGTACTTCACATGCTTGTCAATGCATTCGAGAACGTGAAGAAAGCTGATATCATAATCTGCAACACAGTACAAGAGCTTGAATCCCAAACCATTTCTGCTCTCTCAAAAAGGCAACCGTTCTACGCAATTGGCCCGATTCTCCCTCCAGGCTTCCCCAAAAGTTCCGTGACAACAAGCTTATTATCCGAGTCAGATTGCATCCAGTGGCTCGACGCCAAACCTTGTGGTTCGGTCCTGTACGTCTCGTTTGGGAGTTACGCACACAGCACTAGAAACGTGATTGAGGAGATCGCTTATGGTTTAGAATTGAGCGGCGTGAATTTTGTTTGGGCTCTTCGGGCGGATATTATCAGCTCAATCGAAACAGATAATTTGCCGATGGGATATAATGATCGAATAAGGGATCGAGGATTAATCGTGTCGTGGTGCAATCAAATGTCGTTGCTTTCGCATCCGGCGATCGGAGCGTTTTTGACTCACTGCGGCTGGAATTCGATAGTTGAAAGTGTGTGGTGTGGAATTCCATTGATTTGTTATCCGTTGCTTGCCGATCAATTTACTAATCGGAAATTAGTGGTTGACGATTGGAAGAGTGGAATTAATCTGCTGGATCGGGAATCAATCAGCAGAGAGGAAGTTGCTGAAAAGATTAAACTTGTGATTGGCGGGAAAGCCGCCGGCGGACTGAAATATGAAATCGGAAAAGTGAGAAAGCTGTTTGAAAATGCACTGTCAGTAAATGGTTCGTCACAGCTGAATTTCCGTCAGTTTGTCAAGGATGTGAAAGAGAGAATCCACAAAGTGTTGGAGTTTGCGATAAGCTTAAATTCCATTGAAAATAATCGATTTTGTTATTGACATGTGTAAAACCTTTCAAACTGATGTAGGAAAAAAAAAAACCTTCAAAAAAATAACACCAAAAAGAGACACTTTGAAAAAGCACACATCAAGAACAACACATACCTAGTATATCTCAACGACAACAAAAATCAGAGTAAAATGAGATACAAGAATGACTAACATATACCTAACATATGCCAACGACAACAAAAATCAAAGTAGAATGAGATGCAAGAATGACTAGTTTTCTTTTAGGGGAAAAGAGGAGGGAAATAGTTGATCGGATATGTGTGCAAAGTAAGCTGTTTCCCTCCTCCTCGGAAATATCACACGTCTCCCTCCTCCTCGGACCGTATCAAAAGAAATCATCAGCCGTAGCCGGAAGTTAGAGTTATCCCTCTTGAGTCTTGTTTCTTCTGAAGTAGTAGATGATGTAGATAGTTCACAGAGACTGAAACCGTTAGTTACGGCAAGGACGACCAATCGTATAAATATATACGCTTTTCCTTGACCAAGCTTTTGTCTACATGAGTGGTTTTCCTTGGCAAGGTTTTTTTAACGTGGCATATCATATACTGGTGGTCCTCATCTGTTTTGTTTTAATTTCCCATTCTCTGTACATGCTCTTAACAGTTTAATGCAATAAAGTTCCTTTTTCTCTGGAAAAAAAAATAGGCTGCTTCCGTCCATATTTTAGAATTACTGATCAAATATTTAACTAAAATAATATTATTATTTAGATCGAAACAGCGGTCAAACATCAGGAGCCGGATTCCATGACGCTTGCCATGGAGACGCGCATGTGACGCGGCCACTAAAAGGCCGCCACGTGGCATTCATTACAAAACTTTTTTTTTTAAATTTTGCTGTTTGTTTAAAATTAATAAAAAAAACAAACACCGAATCTAATTTCTAACCCTACTTTCTGCATATTTCTTCCTCCCGCCTCCCGCTCCCTTCTCCAGCGGTTCAGTCTTCCTCCGTCGACTGCATCATCTCCACGGCTTCAGGCGGCCAGACTCCACAAATAGCAGGTAATTCTCTAATTCCCTCCTTCCATCCTTCTTCTTCCCCTGTTTTTTCGATCCCGAGAGTTCAGCAGAAAACCTTGAATGTTTAAGGTTTTTGGGTCCAGATTATTAAAAGGTAAATTTGGGTTATTCCTAAAGTTGGGAAAATAAGTTTTATCCAATCTGTTCTTCTACCTTACTCAAATAGGCTATATTCAATATTTCTAGGCAATGTCCCGTGACTGTAGCTCGAAAAGTATGAATTAATCTGACAAAGATTATGTCAAAATCTGGACATCACTATGGTTATCTTTTTTTACACTATTCATTCATCTAATGTATCCTGAGAATGCATTATATTTATATTCATCTAAATGTGCCAGATACACAGACGAATGAATAGTGTAAAAAAAGATAACCATAGTGATGTCCAGATTTTGACATAATCTTTGTCAGATTAATTCATACTTTTCGAGCTACAGTCACGGGACATTGCCTAGAAATATTGAATATAGCCTATTTGAGTAAGGTAGAAGAACAGATTGGATAAAACTTATTTTCCCAACTTTTGGAATAACCCAAATTTACCTTTTAATAATCTGGACCCAAAAACCTTAAACATTCAAGGTTTTCTGCTGAACTCTCGGGATCGAAAAAACAGGGGAAGAAGAAGGATGGAAGGAGGGAATTAGAGAATTACCTGCTATTTGTGGAGTCTGGCCGCCTGAAGCCGTGGAGATGATGCAGTCGACGGAGGAAGACTGAACCGCTGGAGAAGGGAGCGGGAGGCGGGAGGAAGAAATATGCAGAAAGTAGGGTTAGAAATTAGATTCGGTGTTTGTTTTTTTATTAATTTTAAACAAACAGCAAAATTTAAAAAAAAAAGTTTTGTAATGAATGCCACGTGGCGGCCTTTTAGTGGCCGCGTCACATGCGCGTCTCCATGGCAAGCGTCATGGAATCCGGCTCCGGAAAGGTTTGCTTGGGTTTAGGGAGAATTAAATATTTCTTCTTAATGTACAACAATAAGAATCATACCCAGTTTATCACAACGACGGCAAAAACTATCGTTAGGATATGGGGGAGATGAGAGACATCAAACAACAATCTATCCCAATATAATATATAATCGATCTAGTAGATTGTTAAAATTATAAACTAGAACTCAGTCACATCATTTTTGTTTATAAAATTTAAGTTATTTTCTTTCATTCTGCTCGTTTTTCTGACTGTGAGCCAAAAGCGAAATGCTCAAATTCTTGGACAAACAAAATTTTCCGATGCATTAGGTTCATATATTTGTACAAGATCCGGAAAGAGACCAAATCGCTTTGCGATCTGATATACGCAGCCTTTCCATTGCGCCAAACATGACAAATACTCTAGGTAAACATTAATCTGTTATTAATTGACGTTACATATAATATACACATTCTTGCGAAAATATAGTAACTACTTTCTATTTCAAGTTAAAAATTTATCATCGTAAGTCCAATCCATTAAAGGGACACAACAAATGTATTGTCACACTACTTTTTTTTTTTAACCTTTCTTCACTTATATATGTCGGGATTTTTTTATCATGTCTTATGCAGTTCAGCAGAGGTGAAAGGGGGGGAAAGATGGAGAAGGTTTCTTTCTCCATTGTCATGCCATCTTATCCATTAAAAAAAAAAAAGGCATGCTACGAAAATTTTGCAAAATTTTATTCACGCACATTTAGGTCCCGACATTTTTATAATCTTGGAAATAAAGAACGAAAGATCATGAACTTAAGAGGAAGGAAAATAATATATTAATAGTAAAAAGTCCGAAACGTTCAGTTAATAGTAATCGTAATCTTCTCCATCACATTTTTCCATCGGGCCAGGACTGATTTCTTTTCAAATTTCAACCACCAGTGGTTTGTGGTCATTAAACGACCGACAGCTTTCTCCTTCATTACGCTACTCGATGCGGTAATAATTGGTACATCATCAGCTCAACAACAGGTCACACGTGCTGCAGCCTGCAAGTTGCATTATTTCTTTAATGAGTGTACCAGAGACCTCTTAGCCAGGTGGGATGTAAATCGAGGGATGTGCTCCACCGGCAGCTCTGCAAAGGGAGAGTACACACGAGACTCAGCCAGCCCAGAGACAACCCTTGTAATATTTCAACAAGGATTGTCTCCACACGGACTCGAACTCGAGACGTCGGGGTTCTAGCCTCAATCACCTTTGCCATTATTTCATTTGCATAGTAATAGGATCTGCGACCTTATATCTACTCACAAAATATGAATGTTTGCTTTCATCACATAGCTCATCTGTTATTTAGCTTGGAATTTGTTCCAAGAGATCAAGAGTCCGAATCCATTGACACGCACAGTGTGGGTTCCGCTGCTGCTACGCCGAAGACAAACTCTAGTTTGCAGGGAACACCTTGTGTAGGTCACTGCATGTGTCCTTATCCAACCTAGGAGGCCGCTGAACTCCAGATTTGCATCCTTCATAATGCTCTTTCGGACGGGACGGTGTGAGTCCTCAGGAACAGAAAATGACATTTTGCTCCAAGAAAATATCATTGCTTTTAACACAGCTCTGCTGCTATTTGTATTGGAAATCGCTCTAGAAAGATATAAGTTGGAACCAGTACATGCTTAGTATGGAAACAATATTATTATCTGAGTCTGAGGCCAAAGGTCTGAATCCGATCTGTTTGCCGAGTTACATGTCCAGTTTGCAGTGGGTTCCTTGTGTAAATTCTGGTAACGCTTTAACAATCTAGAAGATAACTGAATTCTTGATTTACATCGTCAACTTAACTCCATAGAGCTAGAAGAATGAAGATTTTAGAGCTAAGAATTTGACTTAATGTGGGTTTCAATTGTACTGCTCTGTGGTATATTATACTCAAGAACTTGGCATTCGATGCCGATTTTACATAACTAAAGGGTAGATGTTCCGAAGTTGACATAGGTTTGGCACTTTTGTTAGTATGAGAAGATTTTAAATGCAACTGAAATGTTCATTGTCCGGAATGTGAAATTTGAGAAACAAGACTCTAATTTAGTGACCGCGAATTGATCATGTACAACATATTGTTTTAAAGTCTAATATTGTGTATTGTGTTTTGACTATCATACATTGCTGCTGTAAATTGGTGTGTTTCTTATTCTTTCATGTCTTGAATTTTCTGATATGAAGTATGGTTGCTGATGTCTATCGCACATTACTATATGGAGGTATATTCCCTTCTTTCTCCCCTTCTAACATTGAGTTACCTGAACTACCGAATGTCTGGTTTGCAGAAAAACACTTTATGTGCGTTATTGCTTCTGTCTTTATCCAACTTAGGAGACCGTTGACTACTAATTTACATCCTTCACAATGATCTTTAGAACTAAGATGGTAGGCCCTCAATGCCAGGGAATATTCCTTTGCTCCCAAAGTTACCTGAATTGAAGTAGGCCCCTTGAAAGCATAATAGAGGGTGCTTTGTTTGGAGTGAGATAGTATGGTCCCCATATGTTTCTTGCTATCATTAGCATATGCCTGGGTTGGAATTTCCTAACCCTATTTTTTTCACCTCTTTTGTGACAGTCTCACCATTTCTTGGTGTCACGTGTCGCGCGGTCACACGTCACTGCACCCCCTTTGCGGTGAGGGGATCCTGTCTCCTCTAAAAGATTCCAACCCCCCCCCCCCCCCATTTATTATCGGGTTAATTGCCATTGCCGCATTTCCCTATCACCTCTCTTTAAAAACCTCCCAAAAAATAAAACCTACAAATTGGGCTAATCTGACTAATGCACAGATTCTGTGTAATTTGTAGCACATGCGCCTTCCACTGTGTCTGAGTATATATATTTATCCATTAAAATAACAAGAGTGTCCGCATTAATAGAAAATATTAAAAAGAACTTTTCTTCTTTCTAGCCACAACCACCAATGCTGCCGCCCCCCTCCTCCAAGACCCACGCCACACTCTGAACTCTGTCGGCCCCGCCAGCCACCACCATCTCCCTCATCCAAAATCTACCTCCCACCAAAGTCCCCCTCCTCTGAAAACCGCCAGCTCCACCAGCCACCTCCATCTCCGATGTCTCTCTCATCCAAATCCCACCTGCCTCCAAAGACCCACCTCTCCCCTCCTCTGGAAACCGCCAATCTTCCCAGCTGCCACCATCTTCGCCGCCTCCCTCTTCCAAAGCCCACCTCCGGCCTCCCACCAAAGATCCATCTCCCTCCTCTCATGAAAACCGCCCCCAACCAGGCTCCACCATCTCCGACGCATCCCTCCTCCAAAACCCACCTCCCCTCCTCTGAAAACCGTCACCCCCACCATTGTCCACCATTAACGTCGCCTCCCTCCTTCAAGATCTGATTTTATTTTCAAAATCCTATGAATTTTATGTCAGATTTGATCATATTATAATCTTTATAGACTTAACTTTATGTTCAAAATATTACCCATATCAAATGCTTGTCAACAAGATCTAGTATCAAATGCATAAACCTGTTGTTGCAGGAGAAGCTTCGATAATGGGGATGGACAGAGGTTGGGGAAGAAGGTAAAAGGCGAAGGTTGCTAGTTGCGCATAGGGGAAGAGGACGGGGCTGCGGTTTGCAGAGCCTGGGTAGGGGGAAGGAATGATGATGATGGCAGCAATTCACCTTGGGACCGAAGGAAGTCAAGATCGATGGGGAACGCCAATTGAAGAGAGGGCAGAGAAGGGGGCGATAGATAGCTGTTGAGATCAGGAGAGCGAGGATCTCATCTCCAATTTCCTTTCTAAAATTGTAATTATACATATTTACTATATTTCACATGCAAAGTTATTTATATACCTCATCCATAATACATGTGTGGAGGGCGGAATTTGTAGTAACGAGTAAGTTTGTTTTTTGATTTTGAGGTCACGAGTTCGAATCGCGTAAACAGCTTTTTGCACAGAATGTAAGGTAAAGTTGCGTACATCACATCTCGAAGTAATCCGACCTCTCTTTAGACAGTTCGAATCGCATAGATAGCTCCTTGCACTCTGCGTACATCACATCGATTCGACCGTTCTCTAGACTCTGCACAAATGCAGAAGTCTAGTGCCATGTAGGCCTGTCAAAACTTACCAGATATCCGACATCCGAATTCAAATTCGGCTGTCCGAATCGAATATGGTAAGAGCTGTACATTCGTTTCACCGTATTCGAATTCGTATCCGAATAGTATTAGAAAAACAAATACAAATATGGTATAGTCATTACCGTATCCGAATATCCGTATCCGAATAGATATTTTTAAAATTAAATAAAAATATATAATAATATATAAAAAAATATGTAAAAATATTTATTTTTCAAATTTTAAAAAAAAATATATGAAAATATGTATACGGCACTGTTGTAAATTTGCTGATTTCGAATTCGGATATCCGGATTCGGATATTCGAACAAATTTGAAATAGATATAATACGGATTCGGATATCCGGCACCGAATTCGAATCCGAACAAATTCGAATTCGGATGACTTCCTAAATATCCGTCCGGATTCGGATATAGTTAGACAAAAACGAATTCGAATACGGATACTGTGTTACCGTATTCGTTTTATCCGTTTGACATCCCTAGTGCCATGTAAACCTCGTTTTATCCATAACATGTATATTTACACATTGTTAGAGAAGATTGTGGATAGAAATCGGAGGAAACAATCATATATATACAAAAGTAAAGATTCAGTTAATCATGACATACGGTAGGTGTAATGATAATTACGTATTGTCATCAAATCATGAAATATAATTTACAAATGCATTATATTGTATTAATAAAAAAATGCATCCACTTGATTTACAAGGCACGTGAGTAACAAATGTTTGATAAAATGTCCCAGGTCTTTCGGCACATCTTCCTTCTCCTTTCAGAACACTTCCCAATACTCACGCATCACCCCTCCCTCCTCAAACAAAAGACATGACAGGCCAGCAGCCGCAGGCAATGGCGCCTCATGCCATAATGATACCATATCCATACCAAGGTCACATAAATCCCTTCGTCCACCTCGCTATTAAGCTCGCATCATCTGGCTTCGTGATCACATATGTTAACACACATTCAATTCACCACCAAATCTCAAAAGCTCAAACTCTCAACAACAGATACGACATTTTCGCCGAAGCTCGAAAATTAGGTCTCGAGATCCGCTACGCCACCGTGAACGATGGTTTTCCTCTTTCATTTGATCGATCTCTGAATGAGGACCAATTTGTGGAGAACTTGCTCCATGGCTTCTCAGATCACGTGGACGAACTCGTCGGAAGCTTAGTCAAATCTGATCCTCCGCCTACTTGCTTAATCGCCGACACATTTTTCGTTTGGGGATCTTCAATTGCTAAGAAGTTTAATCTTGTTCATGTCTCTTTCTGGACTGAACCTGCTTTGGTTTTGACCCTCTACTATCACTTGGATCTCCTCAAGAAAAATGGCCACTTTGCTTCCATTTGTAAGAGCTCTACTGTTCTTGTCATTATCGTTACATCTACTTCTAATTCTAGTTAAGTTGTCATAATTTATCTTACAATCTCTTTTAAGGAGGCACAAACTCAACTCTCAAGTGTCTTTTATTGATCCAGAAGTAACTTATAATCATCTTTTTAAATGATTGTGATGTACATAAAAACAAAAAACAAAAAAAAATTTGTGATGTACACGTGTCTATGCATATGTGTCTGTTTATGTCTTATTTTCTCAGATTGGTTAAAGCTAATTCATAAATTTGAAAATACTCCACGAGTAATTACGTTGCATAGTAGTCAATGCTCCATGGCACCGCATCTCCTCACCCCCCACACCCTCACCTCCTTGTCCACCGTGCGCCACGTGGCAGGAAGAGAGGGTGGTGAGGCTAGATGCATGTTACACTCATTTAGCCTCACCACCCCACCTTGCTGTCACGTGGCGGGCAGTGGACAAAGAAGTGAGGGTGTGGGGGATGAGGAGATCCCATCTCATGCTCCATGAGGGATGAGGGATGTACTTTAGGGGTGGTTCCTCTGTATTGCACATAATCACTCAAATAACATGTATTCTCTTAGGCAAATTTTAATACAGTCAAAGCATAAAAATATGGACGGACTCCTGTTTAGCAGATTTATCATTGTAAAATGTCAATTATTCTAAATGTTATTGGTTGATGAGTATATAGTAGGTACTTATTGACTATCATAAATCTTTATTGTCAAATGTCAATTATTCTAAATGTTATTGGTTGATGAGTATCTAGTAGTTACTTATTCACTACCATAAATCTTGTCATTCTCCCATTACATATCGATTTCTTGTTGGCTATACCTTTCCATTTCCAATGGAGTCAATGACACACTCTTCTTTGACTTTGGAATATGATGGAATAAAGCAAAACGATTCACTAAATTAGCTGCGCTTCTTATATTGTGAGGTAGCAGTTGATCGGCACATCTTGACGCACCATTATGGGTCATCGAAAAATAATCTCTGTGTGTTTCTAACACATGGGTATGGCTGCGTACATCTGACCTTCCATACCGCGCCATAGGCAGGAGCCTCTAAAGCAATGGGTAATGTTGTTGTTGTTCTGGTTGGGTATAGGGTAACTAATAGGATGTCTTCTTAGAAGAACATAAAATTAGTGAAGCTAATTAGTACAAGGTTTTGAACACTGATTGTTTTGTTGACAAATTATAGAAGTTAACACATTGCTATGATGTTTGTGATATAAGTTGCCAAATTAGTGTGCATTTCTTCCATTTTTATCTTGTTTTGGGAAAAGCACAGAAGGAACATATAAATTATTTCATACTTTGGTCAGGTTGTAACCGGAAGGACACCATAGATTATATCCCAGGAGTGAAGGCAATTGAGCCAAGGGACTTAATGTCGTACCTTCAAGCCGGCGACATTTGCACGGTGGTGCACCGGGTGATCTACAAGGCATTTGAAGACGTGAAAAGATCTGACATTATAATATGTAACACAATTGAAGAGCTAGAAGTGGAGACAATATCCGCTCTCAATCAAAAACAACCCACCTACGCTATTGGCCCTGTTTTTCCAGCTGGATTCACCAAAATTAACGTGACCACTAGCCTGTGGTCGGAATCCGACTGCACCCAGTGGCTCAACAACAAGCAAAAGGGATCAGTTTTGTACGTTTCTTTTGGTAGCTATGCTCATTCCAGTAAAGAAGACATTGTGGAGATAGCACATGGACTTGCACTTAGTGGAGTGAGTTTCATCTGGGTACTCCGTCCTGATATAGTGAGCTCAGATGAGACTGATTTCTTGCCTGTGGGGTTCGAAGAGGAGACCAAGAATCGGGGTTTAATTGTGACTTGGTGCAGCCAGATTGAAGTGATTTCACATCCAGCAGTTGGGGGGTTCTTGACTCATTGCGGATGGAACTCGATATTGGAGAGTATATGGTGCAGTTTGCCTTTGATTTGCTTTCCTTTGGTTACTGATCAATTCACTAACCGTAAATTGGTGGTGAATGATTGGAAGATTGGGATTAATTTATGCGATGAGGCGAAGATCACCAGGGAGGAGGCTTCAGACAAGATCAAACGTTTAATGAGTGGGGAATGTTTGATGGAATTGAGAGATGCACTCAAGAAAGTTAGAAGGACTTTAGAAAATGCAGTGTCGAAAGATGGATCTTCAGAGAGAAATTTCAGTAGCTTTATCGAGGAAATGAAGGCTCGAATGTACAAGAGAGCTGCCATTGGCAATGGCTATTGCTATCCATCTTCCAACCATGTTTAGGATTCTGCTTCTTGTTGAATCCAAATTTAATTCAAGTTTTCAGCCATGGAGTATAGATTGTAAATTAAACACTTAGGCATAGACTGCTTGTCTTATATTTCCTTTTCTGGGTTCCTTTTTTTTTGGTTTTAAATTAAACTAAACTGAATGAGGAAAACATTGGACTGGAATGCTGGAATTTCAACGGGGTGCTAGAACTTGATTCTTGCTTATTGAAGACGCTAAACTGTGGATTGTAGTAGCTGCTCTGCCCATAATTACACAACAACAACATTACCCCATTGCATTAGAGGATCCCGTCTATAATGAGATATGAAGGATCGGATATACGCAACCAATCGATCAACTGTTATTTCACAATATAAGAACCGCTGCTATTTCACAATATAAGAACCGTAGCCAAATTCGTGAGTCATTTTGTATGATGGAAATGTAAAATCGCCCATACTTACAGATAACTCATAAAAAGTTTGACACCAAACCTACCGTGACTATTGACCAGTCATTACGTTAATATTTGATTTTTATTTAAGATAACCATGTTTTGATAAACATAAACCTTTTTTTGTCCAGTGATCAAGAATGAATAATGAGATGAAATCAATTTTTGTTTTTTGTCCAGTGATCAAGAATGAAAAATGAGATGAAATCAATTGTATAAAAATGACAAAGGTATGCATTGACTGAAAAAAGTATGTGTTTATCAATTTCTTTTTATTCAATAGAATAAAATCAATAAAAGGTATATGTTAATTTATTGCAAAGTTTATCATTAAAGAGTTAATCATATTCAATACACGTGATATAATACCATTCGACTTTTAATTTTGTAGTTATTATATTACAGGACCCATTGTTCTTATAATGTTTTCCCGTGAAGCACTTGTATCTTAAATTGAAAGTACAAAAGAAAAATGAAAGATTAACTACATGAGTTAGTAAAAAAAATCATTAAAATGCAAAATAAAGTTATGATTTTAAATTTTACTCAAAAAAGTATTAATCTTCTTTTTAACTCAAGAAGCTAACCTAACGCCCGTGCCATGGATGAATACCTTGAAGTTCATATTGCTATTTGTACAGTGATTCATTTGAAGACGTAAATCTTACCTATTACCTTAAGGTATGTCATAAATTTGATAGATAAAACAAGAAACTCCTTATTGTTGAGAAAAACCCAAAAATATTATAATTTTAACAAAGAAACTCACAAATATCATACAATTTAGATAATTCCAACTATATTATTATATACGGCTTTGACAAAAACATAAGTCTGAGCCTTTATACGATTTTGACAAAACTACGGTTCACCCATATAGACCATGACAGTATGATAGCTTTATACGGTTTTATGAGAATCATGAACTTTTACTTGTGCGGTTTTGTGAGAACCATGAGCTCTTACACGTTTGTAAGAGAATCATGGCTTCATTTGTACTCATTTTCTCGGTTTGGATCCTAAAGAGTGCAGGTGTGAGAAATGCTTGACCTAAAAGGCTCATGTCTCCCTGCAATGACATTCACCTGGTTGCTCGATGGTTTTAAATCTATCTGCAATGTTACTCCAAAAGTCCCCGTACACGACCTGAATTTGGCCATAAGGACTAATGAAGTTTAGGTAGATGTCAGGAGGAACCTGTCTTTTTTATATTAGAAGAAGTTCTAATTATGTATTATGCGTTCCTGGGATCCCTATTTTCTCTTTATAGAAAAAGATGTTACAGCTACTGTAGTCATGTGAGACGACTGTGTTAATTTTGGTGTATCAGCTTACTAGAAGGGATTGTTGTTCTTGGATCTTGTTGGCTGGGCCGACATGGTTTGCCGACTTTGTCTCTCTTCTTATCTTTTCTATTTTAGTTTCTATATGAAGGAAACGCGAGACGTATCCTATGATAGAATTAGAACACAAAATATGAGACTTCCATGGTTTTTTAAAACACGAGACGCATTATATGATGGAATTCGAACACAAAACATGAGACTTATATGATATTTCAAAATCGTGTAAGAACATGTTCTTACAAAATCTTATAAGGACTTTTGACTGTCGTTTTTGAATTTGAACACGAAATATGAGACTTCCATGGTTTTTCAAAACAGGAGACACATTATATGATGAAATTCGAACACAAAACATAAGACTTATATGGTTTTTCAAAATCATGTAAGAGCATATCATTAGAAAACCTGTATAAGGACTTTTGATTGTTACGTTTCAGATAGGTCGGTTTTGTCAAAACCATTTAAATTCTTTCCAGGAAAGGAGTCATTTCATTCATCAACTAAAAACTCATATGTACAAACAAACGTTTGTTATGTCATATCTATTACACAATATCAATCTACTAATCACATGGTTTTATGTATATAGAAATGAAATCATCTGAAATTCTTTAATATCTATAGTTTTCTTCTTCTTAAACTACAATATATAATTTTTTGCTCTCTCCCTTAATGCTATTATATTAAATATATAAAATTATTTGTTTCATAAACCTTTCTCGACATAGATTATAAAATAAAGTACTAGTTTTAGAATTGTCCAGGCCGTATTATTCATTTCCTCTTTCTTCCTTTTCAGTGTTAAATCGCGAGCCCTAGACTGTGAGGCCTTTTGTCGGTTATCAGCGGGTGAGGTCTCACACAACAAAGTTGGTCAGATTCTTGGTGTTCTGCGATTTAGGCATCGTTTCTGAGGTAAGACTTTTGATCATTTGATTCCTCTGTTGTGATCGATGCATTGGACTCCATGTATGTTGCTTAATTTTTGGACCATTGTGTTAATGAATTCATAGTTATTGCGGGAAACAAAGAGGAGAGGGAATTGCGCAATAGCATTTGCTTGACGATTCAATGCTGTAAGCATTTGGGGTCAGCTCTATTTTGTGGCCGGGAAAGTATTGACGATTTTAGGGGCTGGGGAATGTCCCTGCGGCGGTCGTGTACGTTTAGCGGACAGGGATGTTCTTCCCGCCGTTTGTTGGTGAGCCAGGAATTTGGATGGGGCAATGAGAGTGGATATTTTTATTCAACGGGTGAATTGAGTGAGGCTGTAACTCTGCTCAAGTAGGGTGAATTGACTGACCGGCGTTATTAAACAGAGGAAATATTTCTTCAAGTAGTTTGTCACTAGGCCAAATATGACTTTCAGTTAGAATTTGAGAACGGCAGGAAGTCTACTGTTCCGGTGATTGATGATTGCCACTAATTTCTTATGTTATCAAATTCGGCACTGGGGGCAGGCAGATTCAGGAGGCGGGATAGGTGAAAAATTTAAGTAAATTATAAGTTATCGTGTTGAATCCTGTGTCTATGTGAATGTGGAGGATGTAACTCAGGGTTTCTTTAAGTAAATTATAAGTTATCGTGTTGAATCCTGTGTCTATGTGAATGTGGAGGATGTAACTCAGGGTTTACAACCAATTGCCCGTTAGCAGTCCAGCTAATCATTAATAGTATTTTCCTCCTCACTTTACCACGGCATTAGCGAATTTACTTGTGTACTGAGGCTTCCGGGTTTAGGTGTTTAGCTTGCTTTGGTTGTTATCCCTATTTATTACAGCAATATTCGTGTATCTTGAGACATTTTGTAGTAGCGGTTTGTTACTTTATTTTTGTTAATTTCTGAAGGACCACGCAAAGTAAAAAAAAAGCAGATGTCTCTGTTTGACAGTAGTTTTCTGTAGCAGTAATCCTGTGCATTGTGGTTTTGTGTAGTAATATTTCACTTTACTTATTGTTAACTTCAGAAGGACCATACAAGATCAGAAGCAGATGGCGCTTGGTTTGATATTGGGGTTAGCAAGATCGTCCTGGAGAAGAAAGAGAACATCCTCCCTTGACATACTTACTTCAAAACGGAGTCCTCGAGATTATTACAAGGGGAAGAATTGCAAGCCTACTGGGTTTCATACTCGCAAAGGTTTACTTAGACTCCTGATCTTTCTAATATTGGTAGATATCTTTTAAGAAATGTAGATTACAATAGCCTAACTTGTTTTTTTGAAAGTTCGAAGTGAAATGTTTACATACACGTTGAAACCGTTGAAGCTGATAAGAATATCAGTATTGCATAAGTTTATGAAACTATAACTCTGTTTACACAACAAGAGAAGTTGTTATGCTAGATGCATGGAATCTATATTAAAGTGCCAATCTTTGTGTACTCATTGTAGGTGGCTATGTTATTGTGCAAGAAAAGTTACCGAACTATGTGGTTCCGGATTTAACAGATTTCAAGGTATCAATTTTCCTTTCTCGTTTCCCCTTTTGGATGTTGACTTGGATTTTGTGACCCTGGATTACCATTTTCTTTTAAGATATCGGATTTCCTGACTGCTGATTGTAATTTTATTTATTCTTCATATTGAGGAGTCTACAACTCAAAGTTTTAATTACTAGTTACAATTGTAATGTTGCTTAATTTTCTTGTTCAACGGGAACTAAAAAAAAATTACGTATAACATTCAACTAATGAGTGTTCTATAAAAAATAAAAAAAAATAAAAAAACTAATGAGTGTTAGTAAGACTATCACTAATTTTATCATGGAAGTGAGCTTTAGTAATCTGAATATGCCTTTGTGGGTGATTGGGGCTATTAGTTTAAAAAATTGGCCATTTGGTGTTACATGGGTGAACACTACTTGTTATATCATATATGCCGCCTTCTATTCTGGGAATAATGTTAGCGTTTTCTTTATTTCCTCCCCCCCCCCCCCCCCCCCCTCTTTCTCTTTTCTGTAACAGAAAGATTGATGGAATTATGCTCACACTGATGTATTAGGAAAGGGCTAAGTAAGAGGGAGAAAGGATAAACAGAACAAACGGAGAAAGAAAAAGCTCTTATTTTCGATTCAGGTGGTAGAGCTGTAGTCAAGAAGGATATATGTTTTGTAATTAGTGCAGTTTATATGGCTAGCAGAGTGATTCTTCTCCAGCGTACTCTTTAGTTTGAAGCATGGTTTTTCAATATGCTGGTTTATGAATGCTGTTTCATTCTTTAAACTGTAACCATTCTGGGGCCTTCTACGAGTTTGCTCATCTAGGCTGGAATTGATGGTATGGACCATAAAATAGCATACACAGAAAAGGAATCTTTGTTCATTCTGTAAAATATTCCTTGCTTAGGTCGCATTTATTCATTTTTTTTGGAGCTTTTGAGAATGGGTAGCGGCTAGCTTAAGTTAAATAACACAAAAGATAGACAACAGTGGATAAGCAACCCTTTTGTGTTTTTTACTGGATGGATCTTTGGTAGCAAAAAAACAGTGCACCTCCTTGATCTGTTATTTGAATTTGGGATGACATCTTGCTTTTGTTTGCTTGTATCCATTTTTTGTCCTTCATTGGCAACGTGGTATGGGAAGGTCTGATCCATTAATAGTATATAGCAAACAAGTGGCAGCACTGGTGTAAATTGACGTGGATTAGAAGTTTGTGGATCTCTGAGTTTTATTTTATCATTACAGTCTGTACATATGATTTGATTCCGAGTTACCTAGATTAGGGCATCGGCTTTTATTTATTTCTTCTCTATGAAACATCGATTTGGAAATTGGCTGCATTGAATAATAAGTAAAAGGTTTAGTTTCTGGTGCTCATTCTTAGGAGAGAAGACTTTGTTAAAACATTAGAACGTCTGTACAAAGTATTTGGTATTTCTGTGTCTATCTTGATTGTCTTGCAAAAATCAGATCAAGTCCGAGTCATCCAAATACGGCGTTCTTATTGTACTGTGTATTGCTAGTGCATGGATAATTAGACAGAGTTAGAGGATTTGTAGATCATCAAATGATATAGAGCGGATACATTACTCCATGGCGTAGCCTCTTGAATGATTTGATCATTCTCAACAGCAGATATTGCCTTCTATTCCAACTAATCGTTACATGTATTGATGTATACTATTTTCTCATTTTTCTGTGGCAGCTGAAACCATATGTATCCCAGTGCCCATTGGAAATCAAAGCAGCAGAAGCTGCTGAACCATCTAAATAATGGATTTGGAGTGAGACTCACAGGTGCTGTAATGGACTAGTGCTACAGTTAAACGGAGCAAACAGTTCATGGGTGTCTGCATATTTAGGAGATACATTCCAATGGCTTATGAAAGGAGATTTCCAAGTTTTCTTTTATTATACTGCAGTTGGTTGTTTCTTCATCTTCTAGTCGTTTCATGAAGTAACCATATGGGGAAAAAAAGGAAAAATTTATCAAAATCCAGCCTCAAATGTTTTCTAATCTATCTGTTTTCGCCAATTTATTAGCGGTATTGCAGGAAATGAGTAGTATTAAGCAGTGATGGTGATCAACGATAAATTCCTAGGTTGGTAGAAATGTTAGAAAGTAAAGCAAATAAGAGGCCAGAATTAGCTTGGTAAAAGTCTAACTACAGAGGTTTCCGTCTATGACGGAGTATGTAGGTTCGGATGTACGCAATCATATCTATGTATTAGAAATATGCAGAAGTTGTTTTTCAATGACACATAATAAAAATTGTGTCAAACTGTGTCGATTAACTTGTGTGTCAATTATAATTAAAGTATCCTATCACATGAGAGAGTTGTGAATCATCTGGTTGTTGGTAACTTGTTCAACCTATGGCATATTGTCCAAACCATCGACCTGCTATTAGATACAGCTTTTTCTTCAGGCAATATATCGAATATTTATAATGTTATAGCAAGTTAAAAAGCGAGTTACTATTGATCAACCTTTTAGTGTAAGAGTTAATTGTACCTGGTATGCATATTTGTACACGAAATTTTAAGTAGCATCCAAACTTTCAATAAACTCACTTAGCATCCATACTTATAGGGGGATTAGACACCCGACATCCATGATGACGTCATAAATGCACTTTGCATTTATTTTTTAAAAGTTTATAGAAAAAATAATTCAAAAATAAAAAAAAACCCCACCCCCCACAATCGACCTCCCTCCCCCATCTTCATCTTCTTCCTCCATCTTCCTCTTCATCCTCCCCTATTAATCTACATTCATCCATTTTTATCTTCATGCCAAGCCATTCAAATTGCAGTTTAGCTGTTGAAACGTATGTATATGGTGGGGATCCGTATATGGCAATCAAAATCTGGAAATGTATGGTAGAGAATTATAATTCTGATTTGGAGGAAACTGGGAATTTGTTAATTCTTGGTCTTCGTAGTGTCAATAGACTTCCTGAAGCGGTTAAATATGCTGAGGGATAAAATTGAATTCTTCTACGTTGTCAAAATTGAAGCAGAGCTTCACAAGAGCAGGAAAAGGACTTGTTTATGATGAACTTATGAAAAAGTGGAAGGCTCGTTAAGTTAACTTTTTGTATTATTCTTGTGTCATCTTTATTTTCTTCAATTACATGCCTTGCACCAAGCTCGAAGAAGCCAAGGAATTGATCAAGCTCGCCACTGGCCGTGATGTGGCCATCTTCAGCGCTGACGTCAGAGATGAAGAAGATGAAGATGAAGATGGAGTATGAAGATAAAGATGTAGGAATATAGATTCATAGGGGAGGATGAAGAGGAAGATGGAGGAAGAAGACGAAGATGGGGGAGGAGGTCGATTGTGGGGGGTGGGGTGGGAGTGGGGTTTTTCTTTTTATTTTTGAATTATTTTTTCTATAAACTTTTTAAAAAAATAAATGCAAATTGCCTTTATGACGTCAGCATAGATGACGGATGTCTATTTTTCCTATAAGTATGGATGCTAAGTGAGTTTATTGAAAGTTTGGATGCTAATTAAAATTTCGTATACAAGTATGGATAACAGATGCAATTAACATCCCTACCAAATTATCACACTGGTTTATTACATACACTTACATCGGTTGGAAAATCATACTTTCTGGCGAGTGAAATTTCCGGCCTGAATTTCTCAATTTTTCTACCTAAAATACCCCTATAACCAATCCTCTCTTCTTTTCATGGCTTCTGCCTCCATGCGTACCGCCAGCCCCACCACCATCGCTATCGCCGCCGCCGCCACCACCACCTCATTCTTCTTCTTTTCAGGTGAGCTTTATCTGTTTAAAAACACAGTTTTGCTATTGGCTCGCCATAACTCAACCTTCTCAACCGGACAGAGCATTTGGTGGGCACTATAAATCAAGAACTTGCTCGACCGCTGTCTTTGCGCCATCAGGAGTGATCTTTGTCAGTTGACATTCTTCCCTCAGGAGAAACACATGATTTTAGATTGAAAAAACTTACAAAGTACAGGTATATCAAAATGGTTCTCGATCTCATAAAGTTTCAGCCCCACTATTCTGCTCTTTGGGCATTTATTAGGAAAAACTTTCTGGTGTCCGTTTGTCTTCTTGAGCTTTTTCCAATCTTTCGAAGCGTTGGTAAGATTCAATTTGACTAAACTATTTGTCCTTTCTTTTCCGCCTAAAACGAAATTCACGGCATCAGGTGACTATTGCAAATGGGTCAGAGTATTTCTTTTATGGGGAGACTTGGTTAGTTTCTTTGGTGATGGAGAATTTGGATTGAAAGAATATGAAAGAAGAATTCTTCCTACTTGCAGAATTGTAAGGTTGGATATTTTGGGAATATCTCTTCAATTCGTTTCACTCTTTGCGTATGTTTTGGATTTGAACTTTTCCCATTCATCTTCCTGTTGCATATGCCGCCTAATTTTCTTTTCACACTTTTTCTTCAATATCAGTGGTGGTGTTTCAACGGAGATGGTGGCTGGGGCGGGGATGAAAGGCAAGTGAGGAAGAAGAAAGGATCTAATTAACCGAGGGCAAATTGACCACTGTACACAATTTTTTTTTTGTCGTTGACTTTTTCTATTTAGTCTAAAAACAATGGTGTAAAAACAAAGATGGTGGAAGAGAGAGACAAAAAAAAGTTTATAGATACAACAACAATCATATCAGGTATATCTCAAAGGCACCAAAAACTATCGCTAGGGTCTGGGGAGTGTGAAAAGCAGACAAACAATACCTACATCCTAAGGGATAGAGAGTTTGATTCCAGTGAAACCTCCAGCTCTATGTGTACCTGCATAGATAGTACAATAATAGGAACATGTACTATTGAAGAGATTTTATTAAACATAAATATAACGATTTCGATATTAAAATAGTCATAACAGTGGATATGCACAAATAATTGCAAGACAAATACCAAACAAAAAACGTACGAAGTCAACTTGAAGTGTAGAAAACATCTAATTCTCTAAGTATACTCTAAGGTGTTCCTATATCCTGGCTACACCTCCTTAACCTTAATCATCTGTTTCCATGAACTCTTATCTTGGACCATGTCCTTAGAGAGGTGCTACTCTAGTTAGTCATGTCTAATCTGCTTATCACAAGTCAGTTTGGTCATGCCTTTACCCCTCTTCTCCTCTGCTTTCAACTGCTCTGACAGACGTCGTTGTCTGTCTCCTCTTGACATGTCCAATCCATCTCAGTCTCCCCTCTCTCATCTTATCTACTATACAAGCTACCCTAACCTTTCCCTGTATGCCTCATTTCTTATCCTGTCTAGCCTTGTATGCTCACACATCCACCTCATCATCTTCATCTCTGCCACTTCCATCTTCTGCGACTGCGTCTTCTTGGTGGCTCAACAGTCTATTCCATATAACATTGTTGACAGCATTGACACCCTATAAAATTTTTTCTTTAATTTATTTAGAAAATTCTTGTCACAGAGCACCCCTGAGGCTAAATCAATTCATTAAAACAAAGAGGGTAAAAATGTAATTATATGTAAACTTTTTGAAGGCGTTAACATTTCATAATTCGCGGAAGATGTACAAATGTTTGAGATATTGGAGTATTTGTATAAGGAAGAGATATAATTTTTTAAAGAAATTTGCACAAGGAGCTGAAAAGTTCCAATTTTTGATGAATAATGCCTTTTTTTTTTTTAAAAAAAAAAAGTAGACTAGTAATGATTTTCAAATCCAATATCATTATCTTTGTACTCCTGTAAAATCAAGCGGACACACCAAGTAAAATTGACTTATCAATAAAATCAAGCGGAGACACCAAGTAAAATTGACTTATAATAGTCATCACTTGTATTTTACTCCTACTTGCATTTTTGACAATTAATATTTATCCAGAATTTACATAGTTGACAAACTTGACCTTTCAAAGGTTGATGGTATCAACAAATTCTGGAACACATCGATTACCATGCTA
The DNA here is from genome assembly GCA_036186865.1 of Eustoma russellianum. Taxonomy (NCBI): domain Eukaryota; kingdom Viridiplantae; phylum Streptophyta; class Magnoliopsida; order Gentianales; family Gentianaceae; genus Eustoma; species Eustoma russellianum. The sequence goes on along the minus strand of AP025059.1, from coordinate 1,097,598 downwards.
TTAAGCTTGATTTAAAAATGTACAAATCATTGTTTTCTCAGAAGATTTGATGGGATTACTTTAAATCAAGTAAAATTATATGTTTCTGATATATGAAAGTAGTCTAAACGTATGACGTAGTAATGAGTGATAAGTTTGTATGATACACTTTGAGTGGATTATCTGATAAAAGTTTAATTAATCTAGTAAGATGCTGAGTTTATAGTTTATATTCTCTACGTAACTTATTTGGGTTAGAATGGTAGAGGTATCCAGAGTGAAGAGGATATGACTTTTTCCAAGTAGCAATGGGTGAAACATTTCCTCTATTATAGTAAAATATTCTTGGATTAAAAGATGAAATCTTTCATTTTGGGGTCTTCACCGTCTCAGTCTCAAGGAGCTCGTAGAAGATGTAAATTAGGAGCCCAGCTGATTCTTAGGTTGGGTGATGACTTACGCAATGACCCACATAAGGTGCCCCTCGCAAACTAGACCTTCGGCCTAGGGATAGTAGAGCACCCACACTGTGAGTGTTCTTGGATTCAAATTCTTAGCCTAAATACAATCCGAATAAAATATTCTTTGCTTGTTTCATTCTTAATTTGCAATGAGACAAAAGAAACTATTTGATAAAAATCAGATTTTTAGATACTAATCAAATCAGTAAGAGATGACAGTTCAACAGATTTCGGCGACAATTATGATCCACAAACGATAAGGTGAGTGTTTTAGTTTTGTCTGTTTCCTTAACAATCTTAGTTCCATTTGTCAAAATGATGAGCAGACCATTGACGTTTGTCTTCTAAGATGTTTTAGAAGTAGAAGATTATGTTTGTGACAAATTTAACCGACTTTCACGAAAACTAATATTCAAGATTGAAACTTACATCTTGTTTGTAAATCTTGAAAAGTTTAATACCGGATACACCAACTTTAAATAAGTTGAATGAACAAAACGTATATAGGTATTGATATACACTAACAAGTGCTTAAATACATAATAGCATCTACAATAATCAAGAACGTCTATCCATTTTATGCAAGTATATGTTAGTTTTCGACCAAAAAGTTACGCGATTTTAACGACATACGTAATACTTGATGAATTTATACAATACATATCAATAAAAACAACAACACATATTCAAACGACATCAAAAATTATCGCTAGAGCCTGAAAAGGACGAGAATGATATAGAGTTTTTCTTATACAATTGTAGAAAAATACATATACACATGTTGTAAATACATAGCCGTTTAAATGAGAAGATTTCAGTTAATGACCAAGGCTCTTCATAGCCTCCTGGAAGTTTATAGACATAATGGTCTTGAGAAGATTTCTGAAAGTTTATAGACATAATGGTCTTAAGAAGATTTCTGCTTGTAGCCATTGAACAACATAGACGAGTGTTTGAACGCACTCTGACTGAAATTTCTCAGTTTTTCTCGCTTCTGAAATTTTTTCAGATTTCTTCTTCTCCTCCTCTCATGGCTCTGATACCATGTAGAAATTTAGAAGATAATGAACCATGAATTGAAGGAGAAGAAGAACAACATGTTGGAGGCTGAATTCAAGTATTATTCAGACTTAATTTTAATGTACAAAAGTTGCTCCTTATATAAGGAAACAACATAGTGTTACAACGGCTAAAAAAGTGTAAAGGCTAGAATGGTCTAACGGCTAGAATGTAGCCAACGGCTATGTATTTACAACATGTGTATATGTATTTTTCTACAACAATATATATCAAACCTATAAACAATATCAGCACATAACCAGCATATCTCAACGACACCACAATGTAATCTTGAACTCGTTAGGAAAAAAAAAAAACCACGCAAAATTAAAGGCATAATAAATTAAGGAAGATAGAACTCACAGGCTCGTAAGAGAAAGGGGGAAGCCTACATTGTGCATTGCTGTTTGCAACAGGAATTCATGATGCCGCCGATATATATGTATATATAGTCGATAACTGCGAATGCAGCACCATCAGGATTCGCACTGCATTTCTAATGACGCCACGTGAATCATGATGGCGTTGCATTTGCAATCAACGACTTTGACGAACAGATTTACCCCCATCGTTCTGCACTCTTGATGGTGGAGTGTCGCTTTTGAATTGAACCAAAGGCCTCTTGATCTTGTGATATCGCGTTAATGCAGAAGAAAGAGCACGCTTTTCTAACAAAAAGAAAAGCACAAGAGTGAGTTTGAAGTAAAGAAATGGTGATGAAGGTGATGAAGGAGAAGGCAAGGGGAGCACAGAGAATGAAGTCTCCGATCTCTCTGACATGTACTTGGAAAAGCACATGGGTAGTTGGGGAAGGCATGGGTGGAAAGCAAGCGGTAATCCTTTTATTTATAGCTAAACATTTTAAACTTTCGTCGGCAACTTTATATTATATACAAATTGTATTTCTGTGGGCAAGTTTTTAATGTAACATAATATACATATATGTATGTTTGTATATGGGAAGATTTAGGCATGCACCTGACAACAAGCGATTTAGTCATGTAACATGACACATGGAGCCACCTCGCAATCATAGAGAAGCAGCTCATCGGCTGGATTGGACACATGACACTCTTTCATGGCTCCTCAACATGCATTGGCTGTCTATATCATATAAAAGTGTAGAACACGTCCCACAGAGGAGTACGTTCAATCCATTAAGCAAAAAATCACAGCAACTACACAGAAAATGAGACAAGTTTCTCTAATATTCTAGCATACAAACATGGTAAAATCCATAACTGACTTGAGCGTCGGAAAGTTTTCCTCAAAGCTCCAGTACCTTCTATGTTGTTCAATTTATGCAGCTTTCTGGAATATTACGCCTGTGCAAGATTTTGATGGTATTTTTCCCTTTTCGAGACACCGCTGGTTTATGTGAAGATCCGACTTTATCAGATATATTTTGGAGTGGATGATTTTGTTCTCGTTGGGATATACTGAGTATGATTGTTGTTGTTGTAGTAGTATTTTGGAGTGGATGAAATTTTATCCACTGAAGATTTGGGAAGAGTTGTCGAGCTACAGGAGACAATCCAAATACAATTTGCGTGAATAGTTTGAGAGAAAAGACAGAAAGCTGCCTGGAAATTGATTTCAATTACAAAGAAATAATTATTTTTGAGGGGTTTTGTTGTCTATTCTGGGACTATTGATTCTTGGGCTGGGAAAAGGTCAATAGAAGATTATATATTCGAATCTTTGTTGACTTAAAATAAATAGATCATGTTCTTACATGGAAGCTGTCATTTGATATTAGATGCCGAACATTAGTCAAATTTTGTCGGTTAGTTGTTCGGTTTTTCTTTCTGAGACGGCTGGTTAATGATGCTTGATGAAATTATATTTAAATTGCACTCAAGCATTTGTCTGAAGGAAAACATCAATTTTTAGTTACAAAATAATCAATTTAATATCTAATTATTTGATTTTTTTTGGGTCTCAGCATTTGGATTTTGCTGCCTTTGTGCCTAACATTCGTCAAAATTTGCTGGTTAGCTGATTTTTTTTTTCTTTTCTTTTTGGAAAGGCTGGTTAATTATTCTTGATGACATTATATTTAAATGAAGCTTTGTCTGAAGGGCATTGGTCTATTTAAGTGTCCAGTGATCTTATTTTGGAATTTTGTGCCAAGATTTCATAACGTTCTCACAACTCGACCTTTTTTTTATATCCCTTATAATATGTGATTTCTCTGTTACTTACATATTTGATAAAATTAAAAATGTAATGTGTTGTTGTTTTTACTACCGTGGGCAAAGTCAAAAGCTAAAATCACTTGGATATCAAGCCATGTTACCACACTCGTCTCCGGACATGTTTGTTATAACGTCCTCTATCATTTATTCTGAACAAATTAATTGTTTATTACATCAAAATATCTTTGATAATATTTATGTCAACCACTTAATTAATTAGGTGTTTCTGCATTTTCTTTATAAACTTTTAAGTGATAAAAGTACCTCTTATATCTGAATATGAAAACTCACCATAAGACATAAATATACATATGTTTGCATACGCACACGCGCGCACACACACATATATACATTTACATATATGTTCGCACACACACACACACATATGTCTATATATATGTTTGTACATACGCATGTATGTATGTATGTGTGTATACATATATATACATATGCACACAAATATGTATATATAGACACACAGAGAGAGATATATACAAACATACACGCTCGCGCGCTCGCGCCCTCGCGCGCACACACACACACACACATACATATATATATGTGTGTCTATATATACACACACATAGACACACACACACATATATACATGTACATATACGTATATCTATATATCTATAGGTATATATATACACATATATGTAAGATATATTGATATATGTGTGTGTGTATACATACATACATACACATGTGTGTGTGTGTGTATACATATATGTGTGTGTGTGTGTGTATATAATATTGTATGCGTGTGTTATACACACATGTATCTATATTGATAAGTTGTAGATCTTTAAATAAAAATAATGTCACACATGAAGAGATTCAATATTAAGATTTAGACATATTTATTACCAATTCAGTAAGATCATCTTTTAGACTTCAATTTTACCAAACGGCCCTTTAAAGATTCAGCAAGAAGATTGGGTCATTGAAACAACTGTCAACCAGCGAATCACCAACTTAACCATTGAGTTTCATATTCTCAATAGTGATCATATGTATTTTTAATAAAAGTTAAAAATACATGGTAATTGGTAGAACTCCTTGGCCAGCTTGAATCAAAGCGGTTCATACCTTTAAATGGTTCGATGGATGAACCAGGAACCGATCCATTTGCATGTCAACTGGTTCGACTACTAGACAAAATTAGGGTTTATAACTATGCATCAGACGATAAAGAACAAGTCAAAATAAATAGGGCCCTCACAGAAAAGATAAAAAGTTGTGTTTTTATTGCTGAGTGATGTCAATTAATATTTTAGACAGAGTGGGCATTCCACATACAATAATCAATAGTTTTTACTCAACAGTCAATATCTTGGTTGCCTGTTCAAATTATGACGATGACAACAACAACATTATCTCATTACTTTAGAGGCTTCTGTCTATGACGAGGTATGAAGATGTCGGATATACACAATCATACACATGTGTTAGAAACACACAGATGTTGTTTACCAATGACCCATAATGAAAATTGAGTATCGATCAAATGTTACTTCACAATATAAGAAGTGTAGCCAATTTAGTAAGTCATTTTGTTTTATTCCATCGTATTCTAAAATCAACGAAGAGTGTGTCTTTCACCCATTAGAAATAAAATACAAATGACAAATTGTAAATATGTCAATTTTTGGCGAGGGTTTCCCGTCTAAAAGGTTAAACTGAGAATCAGCTTTTGCGCACTCGATGATATACGCAAACTTTTAAAGTGCATTTCCAAACTTTTAGTTGTAATATATTGAAACTTCTATAAACTATACATTTGAAATATTTCTATAGTCAAACCAAACATGCGCCGACGTGTCTAAAATAAAAGAGTTACAAAATAAATTTTTTATTCAATTCCCTTCTAAAATATCCTAAAAGTCTACATATAAAAGTTATAGTCTTATTAAGTAGTGCATTATATTGTTGACTTTAAATGGAAGACAATAGTTCAACCTTGACTGCCTTGAGACTTCTTACAAGCTGGCTGATTGAAGAAGTGATAGTAATGCCGTCCAAATGGTGGTGTGAAAGTACTTAATGGCCGTGGAGGCCGGAGGTGGGGGTTAGACGAAGAAGATGATGATCTTAACAGACCAGGAAGAATATGATTCTAAGGGACCGTACAACAACAACATTATCTTATTGTGTCATAAGATTCCGTCTATGTCGGGGTATGTGAGAGTCAGATGTACGCATCTTTACCTATATATGTGTTATAAACATATATCATTAACCTTAAAAAAATTATAATTGACAGCTGTTCAAATGACAATAGTTATACGTGTTGTCAAGCATCTTAGGGTTTTGTAAATTAGTACAGAAACCTTTGAAGAGGTCAATTAAATTTGAAGCTGAATTTAGTTTATTTATTATTATTGTCTAATGGAATCCAGGTGATCTGATGCAATCTTTCTTAGCTTTACGAAATCTTCCACCAGGACGACAAGGTCAATTGCTTTGTCTAATCTTACTACGATTTGCTTTCATTTTTCTTTAAAGAGTTAAAATTTATCCATCTTTAGCTCGTTATTTTTTTTCTTTAAAGAGATCGTGAAATTTCTCAAGATATTAAGAAAATCGTTATACTGAACTTGGAACGTTGCTGTTAAATGTTATATGCCCTTTATTTATCAACATATAACGCGTGTTTTATAAATTTCTATAATAGAACACAAAAAAGTATCTTTACTATCGATATATTACGTGTATCTTATAAAATCTTTACATAATTTATTATCGCCTATCTACAAGTTACTTCACATAAGTTGATTGATGCAACAAAATAATTGATTCGTTAATCCCGTACCTCTCTAGTTTTAGGGGAAAAGACAAAAAAAATATAGTATTTTTAATAAGAAAACCTATTTTTATTGCATAAAACCCATATCTATAAAACACGCTTTTGTCAAAACCGTATTGCAGGATACAAGACGGTTTTGACAGAACTATCTTGTGTCATTTTTGACTTTTCGTATAAGAGAGTTCTGTCAAAACCGTCTTGCATACGTAATGTTTTAGTATCGTTTTTACAATTGTTACAATGAGTATTTCTTTTTAACGTTTAATTTCATTAATGTCGTTTGTATTTTAGCCTTTAAATAACTACATTGTTATTGTGTTTTTAGTTTTGGCATTAGTGTATTTTGAATGACTAAATCTATGATTAAAGGGTGAGTGTTAGGGCTAAGGTTATGGTTAGTTTTAGGGTAAGAGTTAGGGTTGGGACTAATATTAAGATAAGGGTTAGAGTTAGTATTAGGATTAGTGTTAGGGTAAGGGTTGATGTTAGGATAAAGGTTAAGGTTAGGTTAGGTTTAGGGTTAGAGTTAGGGTAAGAGTAATGGTAGGATTAGTGTTAGGGTGAGAGTTAGGGTTATGATTAGTTTTAGAGTAAAGGTGACGGTTAGGATAGGGTTTGGAGTTAGTATTTGTTTATAAAATGTAACAAGTAACATAAAAAATTTGTTATAAATATTTATTGCATGCTGATACGATACTTGTGATACATTAATTAAAATTCATAAATTGAAAATATACAACAATAAATTATCAGCCGGCCTTGTAACAAGTTTCATAATTTCTTCTACAGTATGTTTGCGATTGGAAACTTCATCTGCAACGTCTTTCTGTTCTGAACTAGTGCAGATTTGCCTCTTCTTTGTAACAACGTACGATGAGCGTTATTGATTGTGAACAACATGTAAGTGCTCTTGTCAGATCTTTGTCATTATATATTATAACGGCATCTCAATCAAATTCTTCATACATATTAGGACCGAAATGTGGCCATCTACACACAAATTGAAGATCTCATCTTTATTTTCATCTTTTCCAACATTGATCAATACATGTCAGGTGACTTACTTCAACTTAATGTCATTTGAAATATTCAAAGCAATTGCATCAGATTCTTTTATAACCATGCAATACAAAAGAACTGTAACTTGTCTAGTATAAGACATCATTCAAGCCTACTGAATCAATATAACTTCAATTAATAGGGTAGAATGAACTTTTATATGAAGTTAGTTAGTTTTTATTGGATTGTATAGAGTCGTGAAATATTTGTATAGTTTTGACAAGACCATTGTGTACCGATAGATTTAGGGGAGACATGCACAAAACGGTTTGGATAGAACCGTCTGACACAAGACGGTTCGTCAAAACCGTATTGCGTAAGACGGTTTTTATCGTGCCAAAAGTCAGAATTGCACAAGAAGGTTTTGTCAAAACGTATTATGTGGCATATTGCAGTTTTGACAAAACTGTGTAGCATATATTTGAGTTTTTCTCCAAATGATAAAAGTAGGTTTTCTTATTAAAAGTATTTTTTTTGGTCTTTACTCTTAGTTTTACTTGTTCAAAACCGTCGATGGGGTCATACTAATAATATAAGTTAAATACAAGAGTGAAACGTTTGACTCTTGGTATAAAATAAAATTGGTGATTTATTTACAGAAGTATAGTGTCATAGAATCTTTGTAGTGCTAATGTTATCCTGAAGGCAGCCAAATGCTTACTTGCGGATTGTAGCATTAGGGATCTGCCGTTTATACGCTGAAATTCAAGAAGAAAGTGGCAAGGCCATTTATTCTTCTATTACAAGTAAACTAAGATTGCGACAAAAGCATAATCCCACCACCTTCGCAAGGGAGCCTTTTTATCCTTAAGTGCGTCCGAATTGCCGGTTACTTCGAATTCCATACGTACAACAGCATTACCTCCATTACCGTAGAACCTTCTATCTATGACGGGATACATAGGGTCTGATGTACGTAACTATAACTATGTTTAAAAACATACAGAAATTGTTTTTGGTGATTCATAATGAAAATTACGTCAAACTGTGTCAATCTCATAACTCATATAATTAATATAATGTCTTATTTTCTAATCGATTTATTCATATCGTGTCAGATATTTTAATTTGAAAGAACTCAATACATATAGCAAGTAAAGTGAGTTACAAGATAATACATTAAACGAATTACAAGATCTTGTTCAAATAATTTAGACCCAAGACTATATATATGTTTATATATATACACACACATATATAGGGTACCTTAGAGTATACTTAGGGGCATAAATACTCTCTACACTTTACGTTGATTTTGTACTTTTTTGTTTTTGTCTTTGTCTTTCATTATTTGTGGATGTACATGAAGCTTTCTATTTGTGTTTACTAAATTCCTTCACTAGTACACTAGCACAATCATATTCTTATTATTCTATCATCTATGCAGGTACATATAAAGACATGGATCTCACTGGAAGCAAACTCTCCATCTCTTAGAATGGAATTATTTTTTGTCTGACTCTTACCCTCCCAGCCCCTAACGATACCTTTTATTGTCGTTGAAATATAATGGGTATGGTTGTTATTGTTGTGTATATACATACATACATACATATATATGTGTGTGTGTCAGCATAATAGTTCCATTATGTTAATAATAATTACTCTCCCATTTTAAAAATATTATCAAAGATTGACTTGAGCATAGTTTAAAATGAATTATACTCTAGTCAAATTGTAACAATATTTTTGAAACAAGGGGAATATTTTATATCATATTGTGTAAAAAACAAATAAGAAGAAACATCACATGAACAGAGTATCCAGTACTTAAAAACGATTGGCCTTACCTACTATTTGTAAATGTTACCTTAGGTAAGAAGCAATCATTATATAAGCTTGTGTAACGCTACAAGAATTTGGGGAACGAACAACTGTTTAGAAAGGAAAACGATATAAATCTCTTACGTAACTGAGTTTTACCCCATTTTTCTTTTGAACGTACGTAATTGAGCTTTTAAATCATTTGTGTTGACCTTTCATTTAAAATTTAAGATAAAATAGTAGCGAGGTCGGATGTTCAACTAAGATCAACGGATAATCCAAGTTAAAACTGACAGTAGTTGATGCAGATATCATATAAGATTGAACAATGTTGGAGGTTCCAGTGTTATATTTCGGAGAAAATCCTTCTATGATCAAGTCATTTGTGCCATTTTCTCTATTTAAAAGTATGTAACTCGGAATATTTAGATAAAACTGTCTCTTTTGGTAGTTCGATGAGAATGTTTGTCAATTCAACTAAACATGTTCTAGTCATTTTTTTCTATTGAGCGTTTTTTGTACCTTTTATATGTTGAGGCGAGCCAATGAATGTTTAGGAGCTATGGAGGAGTGTCAGATGTCATGTCCTACTTGTGCATGACTACTATGTGTCACAACGTATCGAGTTACATGGCTAAGTTGTTCGCGTGAGAGATGTCTCCTTGGCTTACCTGAAAGGCATTGTGTACTCGTTGTTGTGGAGGTGACAACTACTGCTAAGATGGAGACAGTAGCTGAGCCTGAGGTGACTGACTTTCAATACCTTTGTATGAGAAAGGTTGATTCTGATCTGAGATCCCAGTTGGGTGCGCCGACTTTACTGTGTATTTGTATTTGAGTAGCCGACGTGAACCATAGACGACTTGTGCCTCTGTGAGGGTCGAATGACGCGACTGTAACAAACCGAGTTCGTTATACTTGTCGTTTTTTTGATGATAGTTCTGTCCTTATGCATGTGTCATTTTGTATTTGTCTTTATTTATTTTTAATGTTTTGTATTCTCAACCGAGAAATTTACTTATATGCATTATGTATCGCCTGCAGAACATAGTAGTTCCTCTTCCTTCTTTGACTTTTTCTTTTCAGCCGACGTCTGGTAGCTTTCATGTGCACAAATAATATCTCTCACAACAAGTTAGTTTGATTACCTCCAAAAATTATATATATATAAAAAAAATTCAGTGGTTTCAGACAGTGATAAACAACTTCAAATCAACGGCAAAAAAGAGATGCAAAATGAATGTATGTGAAAATCAAGCAGAATATGATACATACATACAGATATGCACACATGTATATATGTCTTTGTGTGAGGGTTATTCACCGGCATGATGATTATTTCCTGCAAATTTTAAGATTGAAGAAGAACCTAAAACTAAAATATTGTTGTATGTTTTGAACTATGTAAAAAATCAATAATATTTTCAGGAGGAAAAGAATAATAGTTTCAATGAAAAAAAATGTATTTAATGATCTTTACTAATAATATCGAATTACAAAAATAAACTATCGATGTAGGATAAAATGTTTTAGACACTATGAAGCGGATTGCAGATGTCGTTCGATAACCCTTCATCAGTAATTATTTCGAACAAGATATCAGGTCGTTCTCTATCGAAGACAAAACAAGATCAAAGCATATATATCACAATGTTTATACCTTTAGAACTTAGAATAATACATATTTTTCTTTTCATGTTACTGTTATATCTAAAGTACACGAGGCGAAGCTTGTAGCAACTGGTAAGATTGTTGCGCTGAGTTCGAGCTACGGAAACAGTTTCTTCTACAAAGTATAAGGTAAGCTTGCGTATATCAGATCGCGAAGCGATCCGACCCCTCCTTAGATCCAATGCAAATGTAGGAGCCTAGTGCACCGGAACACCCTTGGTTATATCCAAAGGACCTTAAATCCATGATAATCTAACTTTTTTAAAAATTAGAATTAAAATAGGAAATCTTCGTTGGATCATTTGTTTGATCTTTTATTTTCCATTTCCAAACCATAATTATAATGTTCACTGAACATGTGGCTTTTCAACGAAGGGAGTAAGAGCCACTTAAGATTTTAGTTAAAATAATGGATGAAATAAACATGAAAATTTTAAGTCAAGGGCCACAAAACTTTTAAAGTTTTAAAAAAGCGTCACATAATCTAATATTATTATAAAGATCATAAATAACTTTAAAATTTTGAGAGAAAAAAAGTTTAAGACCGTTAAAAATAATTTAGAAACTTAAATTTTACATATCACTATTTACTTTGAAAATAATGTAAAAACACATACTTTTCGTTGACTTTTTCCATCACTATTTTACTTGCCAAAAAAAGTAAAAATATGCACATCAGGTAATCTCTCTATATATGCATACACACACATATATATAAAAGTTATTTTTCACAAATTTTCGATTTCCGAGCAATTTTACTTGAAAATGAGTAAGAATTTTTAAATTACCGGGTAGTATTAGATACAAACAATTTTATCTTAATTGAAAATACTTCAAAATTTTTGTTTCTAATGCAGTAAAATGAATAAATAAGTAGTTTAAATTCATCTATCTTATTTTTAATCTAGATTTTCAATTTTTGATCAATATATAAATTTTTAAACTTAACGACGCACAAGTTTTTTTTTAGAAAAATTTCATAAGCTAAATTAAATGATACTAAAACCCAAAAAAATGACGTAAACTTTACATATTAATTAGTGAATGAAAATCTATACTGAAAACAACAAACATCAACTTAAAGTACCTGCTGTCTTCTAGCTCTTTTATGGATTAGTAACATTTTTTCTTTTTCAATTGTTGTCAATTAACGTAAAAGCATTTTCTAACCAATAATGACTTTCAAGTTAAAGAAATTGCTTATTCGAAATAAAATTGTGTAGAAAGATTTAGATAAAACTTTCAAAAAAAAAAGGAAAAAGAAAAAACAAACGAAACTCTACACCCAAGTCAATCCGCCCGGCCTCCCCGGGGGCCGTCAAAGCTCCCAGTCCAGTTTGGCCGGAAGACGCTCTACTCCGCCGTTTGTCTCCGATGTCGACAAAGTTTTACAACTCTATGAAGCAGTTGTTCTCGGCAAATTCGAAATCAAATGAAGAAATCGCCGACTTGATTGCCAAAAAGCTGACTAGGAAATCAAAGTCAAAGACTTTCCCAAACATCTGTACATTCAGTGATATCCATCTTAATTCCCAGGTGATCTACCTCGTCCTCTCGAACCCGCTTGTTCCACCGCGTAATTGTTTCGGCTTCTTCAACTATCTCGTAAAAAAGACGTCTTTACCTTCTCATAAGCCCAATCTTCAGGCCCATATAGCCTTGGTCTTCCGTTTATTTAAGGTTTCGAACTTTATTGAAGCTTATAAGATTTTGAACTCTGTTGCAGTGGATGAAAATCTCAGACGTCCGGTTTCTGAATTAGCTTCTTTAGTGAGCGAACATCCTGCTGAACCCAAGAGTGTAGTCAAGCTGTTTGATATGTTGTTTAGGGTTTATGCTGATAACAAGATGTTTGGGGAGGCTTTGGAGGTTTTTGAACACATGATAGATAATGGATTTGAGGTTGATGAGAGATCTTGCTCTGGTTATTTGGTTGCCCTTAAGAAATGTGGTCAGCTTGAATCATTGCTTGCCTTTTTTGATAAAATGGTGAGGTCTGACGTTAAGATTACTGTTTATACAATGACAATGGCGATTGATTGTCTTTGTAGAAGAGGGCAAGTTGATGAAGCTAGAAAATTAATGGATGAGATGGTTTGCAAAGGAATCCAGCCCAATCACTATACCTATAATACATTGCTGAATGCATATATCAGAAGGGGCGATTTTGATGGACAAGAAGAAATCTTGAGGGTGATGGAGAAAGATGGAGTGGAGTATAATGTGGCTACTTACACTCTTTTGATTGAAGGGTATTGTAGCCGTGGGAAGATTAAACAGGCAGAGGAGTTGTTTGATGAAATGTGCAAGAAAAGCATAAAGGCGGATATCCATACATATACAGCTATAATTAGTTGGCACTGTAAGTTGGGGAATGTGAAGAGGGCTTTTCAGTTATTTGATGACCTTGCGCAGAAAGGTCTTGTTCCGACTGTCCAAACCTATGGGGCTTTAATAAATGGGGTTTGCAAACTTGGTCAGACGGATGCAGCTGAAATCTTACTCAATGAGATGCAAAGCAAAGGTATTGATCCTAATAGAGTGATATTTAACACTTTAATGGATGGTTACTGTAAGCGAGGGATGGTTTCTGAAGCACTAAAACTTCGAAGTCTTATGGAAAGAAAGGGCCTCGCTTCGGATGTCTATGTTTATAATATAATTGCCACAGGGATGTGCAAGGAAAATCGTCATGAGGATGCAAAACAGCTTTTGCTTTCTATGGTAGATAAGGGTGTTGCTCCTAACACAGTCACATACACTACTTTAGTTGATATATATTGCAAGGAAGGAAATTTTGTTGAAGCAAAGCACATAATTCGTGAAATGGACAAAGTGGGAGAGAAACCTAATGCGGTGACGTACAATGCCTTGATAGATGGCTACTGTAAGAAAGGGATAGTGGAGGAGGCTCATCTACTAAGAAAGGAGATGGAAGGTAAAGGCTTGAAGCCTGATGTTTATACATACACTACTCTTGTACACGGAGAGTGTGTGCATGGAAAGATGGACACTGCTCTAAATTTGTTTAATGAGATGTCGGAAAGAGGTTTAACGCCAAATGTTGTAACTTACTCTGCACTAATAAGGGGCTTGTCAAAGGAAAGAAGATCCGAGGATGCATTTAGATTATATGACGAGATGATAGAGGCAGGCCTTACTCCTGATGACTACGTGTACTTTTCACTGGTGGGAAGCCTTGATGCATCTAAATCTTAGCATGGAGACCGAAGACGTGACAATGCATGCCATTGCATGCTCAGTGTGACAGTAGTATTTCTGCAAAAATGGCTGAAGACTCCCTGTCCATCCCAAAAATGGTACCTGGTGCCACTTCTGGTGGATAACGGGTTACTCCATGGCTAATTAAATGAGTGATTAACAATTCATATTGATCCACAGTAAGAATTTTTCCTCACCTTCAGTTGGTGTACTTTGCAACTTCAAGATGTAATTTTTTTTTTCTCATTGCAGCGGAAGAATCTGTGACCTAAGTGAGAAGGTGGTCGATAAGTCTGCATATAGATTTATGCTCCCATAGTTGTAGCTTGCTTTTGGCAAGTATGCCTTGAGCACCAGCATAATCAATCATGGCCACTCTTATCATCGAAGTAGTTTATCAGAAGTCTTCTGTTTTTATGCATGAAATACTTGGCTTTGTGCATGAAGATGAGATTGAAAGACGTTACTTGCAACAGGGCGTCTCTCAGAAATTATGCCTGGTGTTGAAGAGGATCATCTATAACATGTCATAGTTATTTTCTGCTGTCTAGTCTCAGAAAAGATGTGCAATCTATATATGTTCTTTTTTTTCTTTGGATCAAGGCTTATGTATTTGCTCTATCTGTTTGCTAGGCTCAGTCCTTAATCTTGCACCACTATTCGGAGTGGATTGGTGGTCACTTCACTCGTGAAGATAGTCATTTGCCCTCATCTTGCCGATTTGCTGGATCCTGTAACTGGTCAAGTATCGCAGACCTTGGCTTCAGTTGATTGGCTTTACCTTTCTGACCAGACAGAGAGAACTTGACTAAAAGAGGAATGTTATCCTCTGCCATGTTCTACGTAGCTTATGGTATATGGACCTTCTGTGCTCTGGATTTTCCATCTAAATTGTACTTACCTTGGGGTGAAATACAGATGCCATTTGGTCAAGGATATGACAGGGAAAAAAAAACTCTTTGACACTTAGAAACGACACATTAAGAGAGTCAGACTTGTTTTCTGCAACCATTAGAACAGGTGTTTCTGTCCGTTTACAAGGATAAGATGGAGTCATTTCCCTGTTATGAATGTATGATTGCTTAAACCCATTTCCAAACAGTTCTTTATATGGCCTTATGAGTTACGAAGCTATTGTAACAGTCATTTCCCTGTTATGAATGTATGATTGCTTAAACCCATTTCCAAACAGTTCTTTATATGGCCTTATGAGTTATGAAGCTATTGTAACTGACATAGTTGGTAAGGCGAAAAAAGTTAGAAGGCTTTGATTGTACAAAAGGCCAACTGCATTATGTAACGTGCAAAGAATCCAAAGGACAAACTTACATTCTTTTTGTTCTTTTTTAAAGCTGAAGCCAGCTTACACAGCGCTAGCTCGTTATTTGTGATATAAAAGAAATGGATACATTATCTAGAGAAGCAAATTTCCATATGCTTTTAATCCTTGGCTATCTAAACGTTGCTTCAGCTTGTGTAGCGCTCGGCTCTCCAGCTGCCGAACTCTCTCTTTAGACAACCCAAAAACAGCACCAATATCCGATAAAGATTTCTGTTCACCGTCTTCAATTCCGAATCTAAGCCTTATAATTCTCCTTTCCTTTGGATTCAGAACGCCAAGCAGGTTTCTGATATGCAGCCTCATTAACTGCTTTTCAACACACAGTTCTGGTGTCTCAATTGCTCTGTCAGCTGTGACTTCCTTATAATGGTAATAATAAATAATATCAAGAATAAAACCAAAAAGCAAAAACAAGAATGGAAAGAAAGAAAGAAAAAACACAGACAAGTGAAACGCCAGCAGCTGTGAACAAAATATATGTAGAAAATGACACCTGAAAAGTGGTTTCTTGATCAGCCCACACGGACTGTTGCATAGACACGGGCATTCTTGCAGCACATTGCAATATCTCCAGCTTCTCAATAGTCATTCCAACAGCACTTGCAATTTCCTCTTTAGTTGGATGATAACAACCTTGTTTAACGAATGCCCTTTTTGCTTCTTTGACCTTTGAAAGAAGCGCATATACATTGTCCTGAAACCACATATTCCAAAATAATTTATAGCAGAATCTATAGAATGATGCTTTTGTTTCATCTCCTTCCTTCCTTTTCTTGTCTCTTTCAGAGAAACATAATCTCACTGTCAACTTTTCTTGTAGGAAAGCTGTATGCCAATGTGAAAAAATGAAAATAGAATGAAAAGTATTACTGGTAGACGGATTGTCCTCGATTTTTGAAAGACAGCTTTCCTAATTGCCTGCCTTATCCACCAGAAAGCATAAGTAGCAAACCGGCAACCAGCTTGGGGTTTGAACTTTTCAATACTTCTCATCAGACCAATGCTACCCTCCTGCAATAAGTACCATTTGTCAGCTGTGAAAATACTCTTACCGTCTCAATCTCTTTAGCCACCTTTTCCACCAATCCTTATATTAACTCACCTGCAGTAGATCCTGAAGATTGACACCGCGTCCCTGATATTGCTTAGCAATATGAACCACCAGACGATAATTCGCATGAATTAGCTTCTCCCGGCTGCTATGCCCTTCGCGAAGTTGTGACTGCAATTGTTGAGAACTGAGACCAACTGCTGTGCCCCACTCAACTGGTGTAGGTTCACGGCTAAATTGACTGCAAAGCCTACTCTTTACTTCTTCTAATCTCATGCAACCCTGATATTTGGACCAAAACTACAGTGAAAAGAGGTTCTCATCCTGAGAATCATTTTGAAGCACTGTCAAGAATTGGCTCATACCTGTATTTTGACAATCAAGTCAGACTCTTCACATGCTGTCAAGAGCTTTGTTTCTAGATTAACAAATGACCAAAGCTGATCATTCTGATCACCTGCTTCAGAAATTTTCCTTTGCAAATTCTTCTTCTCGGAATGTTTGCTCTCTTGAACCGTGACTTTTGGCTTTTGCACCCTTCTTCTCTTAGATCGCCTCTTCAAAAGCCGTGTTGACCTCACAGATGTCTCTTCTTCCACATGAAGGTCGATCAAGTTTGACGATGGCATGCTAGAAAAGTTGACTTAAAAGATCAATCTTCACAATGGATTAGACATTATAAGAGTTGAATGCCACAATTCATACACTGAATGCACCTTGTGCATGGAGAGGATTCTAGATAAGTTGCAACCAATTTAGAGTGCTCAGCTACAACGGCAGCTAATTTTGAGGCTGACAAAGCTTTTCGGGCCAGGTGAACTGCATTTGCCACTTCAACATCTGAAATATCCCCTGCTGAATGACCAACAGACTTTATGATTTCTGAGGATGGAAATCTGAAAGAACCACATAGGACAATCAAGAGAACAGGAAAATGAGATTGAATATAGTATAGTTCATTAAAATCTTAATAGACTCCAGAGACATGAAAAGTTCGAAAGTTTATTCTTACAAATACCATAAACCAGGCATGTGAAGCAACTGTGCGCCATGGTTGTTATCGTCTTCAGTAGACAGCTGGTGAGAGTCTCTCTCCTCAAGAAGCAAAGGTGATGATGCAACAACAAGCTTCCTCTCCAGAGTTGCCTACAACGAAAGAGTCAATTCAAGCATAAAAGATTCAGGTGTAGAACTCCGGAAACTTCATATCATGTTTCCACTGGGATCCACAAGCAGGCCTATACCTAGTAATCAAAGTTTTCACTTTGGCAGTGAAAAATGCTTAACCAATTAAAGATTTTGAGACCTTTGAATCCTCCCTCATATTCCTTACCTGGGATGCAACACCGTTCTTTATAAAGTCTGATAGCTGATATTGAACAGGAACTGAAACAGGAAGACAACGTGCCAAAGAAGCAGCGGATATACCACTTGTTGCAGGAGCTACTTGCTCATGAAGCATCACAACTGCAATATTCACTAGATTCAAGCATGTATAATAAAACTACAGCAATAAATGCAGGATCTAATCTTGCATCCAAGTCACATTCGCCAATTAAGTAGCTTTCAGACATAAGACATCAGCAATGCAGTATACATTAAGTATAAAGCAAAACTCAAATCAGTAGATTTTGTGGACAACATATCAACAAGTGAAAGGAATTAGGGAAAAACAATTACAGATAAGCTACTGATAAAAAAAGACAAAATCTTGGAACACTTATAATTTAAACACAAGCATTTCTTCGAACTTCCCAGTCTTAACATGTATTTGCTCTTTCTAGATAGCCAACCAATCATCATTATCCAATATAAACTCAGTAGAGCGATTAATGAAAAAGCACATCCAACTCTGTCAGTGAGTCAAAAATTAGAACAATTCAACCGTGGATTTTTGGAGACTCCTCCACTGTATTAACATAAAAGCAATCTGGATATGCAAGAACTAAAGAAAACTCCGAAAACTAACCTGAAGAAGATGGAGAATGAAAAGAGCAATTCTTGAGGTGGGTTTTTGAAGATAATGTTGGAGGAGAAGCAAGAAAATTCCTTGGAACCTCCATAGTTATTCTTGGAACAAGGGTTGAGCAGATTTTTGCTAATGGATATTCAATCGAAAAGCCAATAGATTGAATGAGTGATAGATACAATACCGACTAAGCTTTGTGCTCTATCAGTAGGCTTCTCCACCACCAGCTTATCATCTCTTTTCGTTCAAACGGATGAGGCATTCTTACATTATTCTTTTATTTTGGATTTGTTTTTTTTTAAATTAATAATTAGAAAAAGACGGACTCTCTTGTATTCTACCAGAATCAACAAAAACAAAAAGGAAAAAAAGAAAAGAAAAAAGGGAAAAGAAAAAAAAATCTGTTTGTCGAGGTCATGTCACTTTAATGTTTTTTGCTATCACGTACATCGTATTTCCTGGGTAGTTTTATCGGGGTGAGATCAGAGTAGGTTAGAAAGGTGGCAAAATATGAGGCCTCCAATTACGTCTCGCCACGTGTAAAAAAATTGTCTTTTTTTTAAAAAAAATTTGAATGTGGTGGGACCACTGACAATGTCTTTACACGTGGCGGGACGTGATTGGAGGCCTCATATTTTGCCTCCTTTTTAACCTCCTCAGATCTCACCCCAGTTTTATCGTTCAATTTTGTTGTCAAAAGTTTTTTAATCGTAATAAAATAAGAGATAAATGTGTATGTGTGATCCCTATTTTAAACACGTCAAACTATACTGACGTTATATACCATTCTAAATAGATAAAACATTGTTGTTTTACATCAGACAAATTACACAATCATTTTATACATAAAATATGACATATAAGTCATGCCACGATAGTGATAAACGGCTAGTCATGAAAGTCGTTATTTCTTTTGAAAATTTTCATCGAGCTTATCTATTGAGATAGATATGAGGAGCGAGAAACTTGATTCATTCGACATATCTTCTTTTTTGCACCTCTAACTATTTAGAATACATTTTTTGATTTACGACTTAGTTATAGTAAGATACGTTTGTTTACTACTATGACAAAGTTTGTTTCACATGGATGTAAAAACTCATAAACTTGTTCGTTATTCAAGTAAAACACCATCATTAATGACATGCATATGCTATAAAAATTTACAAGTAGGAATTCACACAAAACAATATTCTTTCACGTTTTATGTTACCTCTGTTAAAATTTTAGTCACACAGTAGTGGATACTAATACAATACCCAATATGATTAATGTGAAAGAATCTTAGGTTGTTAAAAGCAGATTTTATCAAACAAGTTGACTAGGTAATTAATTCTCATAGTAAAGAATAACAGAAAGGAATGTCATTGCCATTACATATCACGTTTTGGGGTTCTTAAATTAAGGTATCAATCACCATTAGGTATAATTCAGTTATTATTCGGTTAGGATTTACTCTAAGAGGTCAAGAATTCGAATCTAGAGACACATATAGTGTGGTTGTGCTACTACTGCTAGATTGAAGGTCAGGTTTGCGGAGAGACACCTTGTGTGAGTTACTGCGTAAGTCTTCACCCAACCTAAAAGGCCGCTGGACTCCTAATTTGCATCCTACACAATTCTCATTAAGACTGGAGCGGTGGAGGTCTTCATCGCCGCAGAATGACCTTTGTGCTCCAAGATGCCCCAAGGACATAGTTCAGTTAGTACTCGGGCTGTGATTTGCTCCAAGAGGTCAAGAGTTCGAATCCAGGGACACGCACAGTGTGGGTATTACTCTATTGCTAAGCCGAAGGCCTGATTTGTGAGGGGACACCTTGTGTCGATAAATGCGTATGATCTCACTTAATCTAAAAGGCCGCTGGACTCCTGATTTACATCATCCATGTAGCTCCTTGGGACTGGAGCATTGGGCATCACATTTGCTCCAATATTAAGGTAATCAATCTTCTAGTCACGTGGGCCCGAAGGTCAAGCACTTGTCCCCCTCAGTCCTTTGACAATATAAAAATGACCCCACCTTTGCAATGTCAAAAGTCATCGGACAGCAACTGTATCGCCACCACCCAAAAAACTCTACAACCACCGTTCCACCATGGCCTCTCAAAAGCGCAACCACCGCCAACCTAGTTCTTCCATCATTTCCACCACCCAACCACTCCCTACCTCAACTTCCATCCTCATTCCGTCTCTTGAAATCCCCACCACAGGATCGACCTCACGTCGCCGATGCCAAAAAACCACCACCACCCTATCAACAGCTCCTACAAAGGACCGCCACTCAAAAGTAAACGGGAGGGACCGCCGGGTCACAATGAGTCCCGCGGTTGCTGACCGTATATTCCAACTCACTAAACAACTCAACTTCCGCAACGATGGAGAAACCATAGGATGGCTTTTACAAGTTTGTGAAGGTGCTATTATTGAGGCTACTGGCACCGGGATAACCCCGGCGCAAGTTAACATAACCACCGCCGCTGGTGGTTCGGTTCCATCGACATTGGCTCCTGTCCAATCCACGGTACCACGGAACAATGCTATGCATGGGTCTGGTGATTCGTACAGCGTGGATTCGGCCACAGAGGGTTTCGTTTTTGAAGATCCAATACTGGATGCAGTGATGAGTAACTTTGAGCAGCAGTTGTCCGCCACCATGTTTATGCATGGATCATCCGCTCAGACTTCGACCGATAGCCCTTCAGAGTAGGAATGATACAGAAATTTTATTGTGGTCATTGATCAACTAGTGACCCAATAAAATGATAACAAATAACTTTTATCGACATGCAAACAATGGGGTGATTGACCAAAACAAGGGACACATAAATTTTCTACAAATTTCATTGGTCAATGACTAACTAATTATACTTGCTCATTCACTATTGTAAAATTGGTGAGGAATGATTATAAGCGGGAAAATTTAACAAATCTTTGAAGTTATTTATTATCATTTATTATTACCCTTAACCTTTGCTACTTCAACGACCGCATTCACCTTCCATTAACTGCTTTTTCCCAATTCTAAAACCATGCATAAATTTCTCATGAAATATAATCTAGTCTTATACGTTAATGACCAAGAGGATGTATTTTGTATCAATTGGTATGGTTGTTTTTTGTGTCTTTGAAGTAACTTTCGAACTACGGAAACAGCCTCTTGCACAAAGTGTAAGCTAAGGCTATGTAATCAGATCGCAAAGTGATCCGGTCTTTTCCAAAACCCTATGCAAACACAAAAGATTAGTGCAATGAAAACATTATTTTTATACGTTACTATCCAACGATTAATTTAATGGAAGTGTCAGAACTGAAAAACAGAGAGTGGTTGAGATCAAGAGATGCAGAAAATGAGTCAAAATATGAGGCTTCCAATCACGCGCTGGCACGTGTACAAAAAGGAAAAGATTTAAATTCTTTTTGTTTTTGAAAAAGAGTTGCTTGTACACATGGCATCACGTTGAACCCAACAGAGAGCAGTACTAAGTCATCTATCATTTCAAGTTATTGGTAGGACTTGAGTGATATATATTCAAAGTAATGAGTTATAAAAAAATTTTCAACAAACAAATCACGGACGTAAAACTAAATTTACGACAAAAATATATTGTGAAAAAGTATGTACATGCGAATTTAATGGTTTATACAAGTAACATAAATAACTCTTATTTCCACTACCGCAATATTGACAGCAATGGGTTTTTGAAGAGCCAAGCGAACATTATTTTAAACAAAAGAAATCCTTAATGTTACCACAGACCCATCTGGGTTTTCGTAGGCAATAAACGCCTGTATTTCCGTTTATAAACCTACTTAACAGTATATTAGTGACATTTATATGGTGTTAAACTTTATATATAGGAGTTGTCAAATGATATGACAAATCACAATATCGTATTTCTGTTTATAAAAATAGTAAAACGTATAATTAATCGCATCTATATGATGTCAAAATTTATAGGCAGAGGTAAGAGTTGTTAGATGATATTACGAATCACAAACTCGTATTTTCTGTTTATAAAACTAGTAAACCATATAATTAATCGCATCCATATATTGTCAAAATTTACAGATAGAAATTGTTGGATGATTTTACAACCACAAGCTTGTATTTCCATCCATTAAGCTAATAAACCGTATAATTAATCACATCTATATGCTGCCAAATTTACAGGTAGGAATTGTTGACATGAAACAAACAGCACTTCCTGTTTATATTATCTCTCTTTTAATTCTGAAGCGCACTATTCTGCGTACCAATTAATAGCGTGGCTCATGAGAGGAAAAGAATCTTAGGTTGTTAGAAACATATCTTCGCATAAGTTGACGTTAATAAATAGCAAGGGTAAAAAGTAAGAGAGAGAGAGAGACAGAGAGAGAGAGAGAGAGAGAGAGAGAGAGAGAGAGAGAGAGAGAGAGAGAGAGAGAGAGAGAGAGAGAGAGAGAGAATACATGATCCATATTGGCGCATAGTTATTTTGTACTCTGGCTGTGATTGCAACTCTAAAAGAGTGTTAGCGGAGGGAAGATTTTATCGTAAATCAAGCTACAAATCATGCCTCGAAACCCATTTCATCAAAAGGTAGAGAAAATTACATTTTAGGGTAAAGGGATTTGCTCATTTAGTAGTGCTCGTTCGTTCATTTTAATTTTAATTTTTTTTTAAAAGAAAGCTTTTCGAATCTAATCCGACTTTGATAATCCATAGCATTTTCCATACACTGGAATGATGTGCGTAATCTCATTATTAACTTTTAAGTAACACAGGCATGAGTATACTTTTTTAAGCGTCCTTTGCACAAAACGAGTAAACATTCAAATGTTGACCCCCTTCCCCGAACATATAAAAGGACGTTCTCGGTATATTAGACTATGTGTTTGCACAAGATACGAAAAAAAGCTAGATCGCTTTACGATATAATATACGCAGCTTTACCCCTAACACATCCCCTAGGAAAAAAGATAATGAGAAAGAAAAATCACCCAGTTTGCTGCTAGACTCAGGCTATAAGGCAAAAGTAATAATCCGTATTGTGGAATTGATTTCTACATTGTACCCTTTAAAGTAAAACGAGATTAAAAATAATATCCTTCAAATGACACGAACAGTGTCCCTTTATGTGCAAGTTCAATAAAAACTATGCACGTTTTATGAAGCTTCTGAATTGATCTTTCTGTCCAGGGTGATCCCCACAGAAGAGGAAGGGGGAGGTTAACACAGATGCATTATGCTTGACGCTGCATATAAAAGTGATGCTTCATGAAAACCCAATATAGGAACCCTATTAAGAGAATATACAACCAATAGCCTGTTAGGCAGCCTTTGAGGGAAGTCCAAAGAGACCATACGGTTTCAAAGTAAATGAGTTAAGTACAAGGAAAGAGTACAGTAGCATTCTCTCATTCAAGAAATTGCATCAGAACTCTACTTGTCCACATTTTCTATTAAAAATTCGGTTCAACTTCTGTTCTTAAGGTTTCATTATGGAGTTAGTTCAGTGAGAGCTTACAGCAATAAAGGTTGAAAGCTCTCCTTCTTCTCCACTGGCACCTGCTCCGATCGTTACTCTCTGACCTCCCATGATACAAAATGAACACAGAGAGGAGGAAATGACCACCATTCTTCGGCCTAGCAGCTAAAACAACTTACATAACCCTTCACAAACCTCGTCATCTTCCTACTTGATTTGAATTCCGATACACTTTCGAATTTATTGACATAAATTGCTTTATACCACAAAACAGGCCAGTCTAGAGAATAAGCATGCCTGTAGGGCACCAGAAAATTGACTTATACACTGTTATAACCTGTGATGTGGAAATGCATCCAAAATTTTGAATTATGGTGTGTAGGTTCACAGTAATAGTCGACCTTGCAAACCAAGACTGTAGAACTGAAGCTGGAGAGCAGCAGCAAAAACACATCTATGGTTCGCGTGTTTCTTGAATCTAGTTCTTGTTACGGAAGTTCCACCATTTCTTTTTCTTCTTGGAATCAGACAGAGGCAGATCTGCATGGCATATGATTACAGCAAACGTTAACAAAAAAAAAAAAAGAAACTGTCTGCAGTGTCTATTTATCTCTAGATCAAAAATTAGCATCAGAAAATCGGAAAAGGAGGCAACCAGAAATCAATTAAACCACAACGTAGAGGTGAAACCCTGATTAACAACAAAACATGTGCAGCTGAGCTTCTTCAGCATAATCTTAAAATGACAGAATTAGAGAAGACTACAAGCATTAAGCAACCAGTGGAGCCAACAAAAATCAGAAGTAAAAAAATATTAATTACCTCCTCCTTCGGAATAAATTGAGTTGTAGTGCACCTCTGACCAAAAGCTCAAACAAATGACTGCATTAGAACAAAGAGGTTCAATAAAATCTTTTTATCCCAATTCCCGAAAAAAATGTCATAAATCTTGCTGCTATAAGAAAGACGAACAGCTTGCAAGAAACCAAGGCCTGGTTGAGTTGTAACTTGAAAAGAAAGAAACCTTACTACATAATTGTTAGGAGACCTACAAATATGCCGAGGTTGTAGGTTGTCTCATGCTTGGGAATGAAGGATAAAAGAGAACCTATGATTTGGTGAATCAAGGTGGTATCACATTTTCTTATGGAGATTGCAGTGAAGAGTATTCAGATTCTTTTACGAGCATGTACAGGTGCAACACAAAAATTTACTGTGAGAACAAATAGGATCTACAAACTTACTTTACGTGTACATAGTCAAATCATTCGTAAACACAAGAGCCCAGAACCTTTACCTCGTTTTGACTTTTCGACTTTTGGAAGAATCTCGATGAAATAAGTGTCTTTAAATGAAGTGGTGACAATAATTTTCACACCGTACTGCACAAGAGAGGGAGAGAGAGGGAGAACCAGTGCCCATCAGACTTGTCAACAACTGATGGACTAAAGCATGAACATTGACAAATATATAAAACGACAAACTTCCTTCACAACCTTGTACTCTAGAAGCAAAAACACTACCAAAACTCAAAAATCAAAAAAGCGGCCTAAATGTTAAGACAACTGCATTTGACATGGTGTCAAAATAGTTTCTGCATTTGAATACGGTGCATGAAATGTGATCATGCGCATGTTGGGCCTTGTTGGAATGAAATATGGTACAAATGCGTTACAGTGCGAGGTTAAATTTTAAAGTTAGTAAACACACACACACACACACACATATATATATATTGTGTGTGTGTGTGTGTATGAACTCTTCCTTGGTAGCTTAAGCTTTTAAATCAAATGAAAACTCATAAGCAATATCAACTTGTAATCAAACTAGTTTTACAGTCCTTGTAACTCAAAAGATCAGTAATTAACTTGCCGAAAATATCATATAGGTATTTTCCTTTCTCTTGATCTTTTTTTTTGGTTGGGGAAGGGGTGGTGATTGTTTAGATATATCATTGTTTTCAGGAACTAGCAGAAAGTGCTCTTATAGCTGGATATATCCCAGAATGCACTCAATTGCCTATCCTTTGAACAGATTGAATTAGCTTAATAAATGCCAGAAGCAATGTTGAGAAAGCAAGTACTTTTCGGCAAGAATTAGTACCGAATCTGCAGCAGCTTGCAAAGTCACATGATCACCCCACTCGCCATTCCTGCCAAAAAAATAAATGGTAATTATTAAGTTATTTCAACTTGAAGGGTAGAGAAGTAAATCAAACAACAAAAAGAAGAATACTTGGCCATCCTCTTCAGATATTCGTTATAACCCATGGGAACATAACCCTCATACATCTCTGGATGTGCTTTGAGCTGAAGGGTATCAAAGATTGCAGGAAAATGGATCAGAACTCTTGTATACAATTGATAAAAATATATAGTGTAAATTTACAGAACATCTTTAATAACCACCTGATTGACCACTTGCTGTCTAACAAACATATGATGCTCCGGGCTACGGTAAAACTGATCTGACAAAGCACGAAACTGGCAGAAAGAGAAGGCATAGTTATTGGAAACAGACTGAAGGGAGTAAAATGCCATACACACACTGCATCAGGTCCCTCATAATAGAATAGCAAAGAAGCTTAATGGAAGAAAGCCTCAAGGACTGTGAACCAGAAAGGTGGAAACGGGGAAAAGAATCATCAGACTATACATGCAGGATAATCAGGATTTCAAAAATAAAATATGAAAAGATGTGCAAGAATAGGCAGCCAAGAGCAAGGTCGAAAAGGCAAAACATCAAAATAACTATATTAAACCTTTCTGCTGGAGGTTTACAAGCATAAGGTGGCATTTGAAACATTTCACGGTTTTCAAGACCTTCAAATAAGATCATATTTGAGTTGTAAAATTGCTCAGGTGGTCTTTGTAAGCAACAAACTAGCATTCTTCTCCCTCCAATTGTCTTCTCCCTATGAGAACACTTTCACATATCTAATGACAGGATCAAAAGTAATGCCTTGGGCCCCTTTATTTAAGCAACATTTAAGAAACTTGGCCAATGACATGATATAACAAAGAATCTATATACACAGAACAAACCATCTTAGATACACAACGGTTGGATATCTAAATTCAGGCACTTCAACATTGACACTGCAGCATTAACAAGTAGATGAAATAAGCAAAAATAAATTGAAATGAAATAAAAGAAGATGAAATAAGCAGGAGTTCTAACTTCTTATGACAAAACCATCACCGAATAGAAAAAAAAGAAGTCAACAAGATAGAACACTAACCTGACAGTTTCCATCTCCCTCAACTTTGTGCTCAACCAATTGAAATAATTCCAATCTTAAACCCGAATAGCACCCCCATTTGATACCGTCCCATGAAGAAAACAACAAAATCTAGGATGTCAGAAAAAACAGACTAGGAGTGAACCAAAGCAAAACAGGTTAATTACTTCACCCCACTTAGCATGTTCACATATTTTTTTAAAAAACAGAAAGGATAAACATGTTTTACCCATACATCAAAATGGCAAGGACGTTGGTTTCAAGTAGTACTATTTATCTGACAGAGAAGGGGGGGGGGAGGAGGGGGAAGGAAAAAAAAGGTAATCTGCCAGCCAAATATGTTAGGCCAATAGTCCAAAATTTTAGTAAGATTTGCAGATTTATTGTCAGCAACATATCAACATACAAGCAAACTGACAGCATATTAATCAAAGAAGTTTTACATCTCTTTAAAGAACAAGACACATATGTTAATACCTATCCAGCAGTCTTTGGTGATCAGAAGTTGCTTCATCAAGTGAGGGTATGTCTCCATTAATTCTAGGAACATGCTGCAACAAAAGTAAAATAAACAAGTAAATAATTAAAACTTAGAAAAATTAATCCCATCCAAACTCATCAAATCAATGACAGGCTGAAACGAACACCTCAATTAGCGACTTAACTATATTTGAAAAGCTCACACCATAGCCTAACAGAAATTTTGAAAATGCAGAAAACATAGGAAGTGGCAAAATAACTATATCTTAAGACCAAGAAGGCCCTTTTCTTTTCGGGAAAGTATCACTCCTCCTAAGAGCAAAATAAAGAAAAATAAAGGAGTTAAATTAATATTCGAGTAGCAGTTCTTTCTACTTATATGCAAATTGGAAGAAAAACAATTAAAAGAATAAGCTAAAATAGCTGTTAGACATTATAATAAATCAACTATATTGTTGTTAAACTTGGTATTCTCTCGTTTTCCTTGGTTACCACATGTGTCTGCCCAATGATTTTTCAAATTTCCTTTTTCCACCTTTCTCATTTCTTCCTTTTCTTTAATTAAAAACTGTGTTTTTATGGACATTTTTACAATGTCTATGAATTTAACCAGCAGATCTTCCAAATGCCTATATATCAGAAATGCCCCAGAACTCTTCTACTTACAAAGTTTCTTGATTGTTTCTGGTTTCTGAAACATCTTGGAAATAGAAATTTCTAGCTCCTGCACGTCCACATTATAGGTCCCACAGAGAGCGTAATAGCTTAGTTCATGTCAATTAGAACATAACTGACTACCTCAAAAGGGTAAAAGACAATCAAACTGTAGACCTAGTCCATAACCATTTCAGTTTGTTAAATGTCATTGCGAAGAGGGATTCTTTCTCAACCATCATATCACCTAAGAAAACCAAACATGAAAAATATAGTGGGCATCCCAATTCCTGTATCTAACAAAAAAAATAGAAAGATAATACTATTGTATTACACTTGCTAAGTCTACAAATGCGTAGATTATTGCTCTCTCTAGTAGCTTAATCTTTTAGATGAGATGGACATGGTATCAAAGAAGATCCTAGGTTCAAATGTTTTTGCCCACACTTCTCCTACTGTCAACTACTATATTGTTATTGTCTGTTGCATGTGTGGTAATCCACATGTCTAGGGACGTGTTAAGTCTATAAACGAAAGAATCACTCACTCTCTAATAGCTTAAGATTTAAAATCATATGGTTTTTTAACAAACACGAGTGAAAGTCAAAGTAAGTTTGTCACTATTCTTGATCACAAAGTTCAGCAATACAGAGAGTATTTTGTAATAGAGAACTTATAAGGGGGAGGGAAAAGGCTGCAGTAGACCATATCTTCACTACTGAAGCATTAAAACAGAGAAAAATAAACATAATAAAGTGAAGAAAGAAAATGGTAAATGATGACATGCTATCCTAATATTCTAATCAATAATGTAATAGTACCACCAGAAAAAGTACTGTAAAAGTGACCAATGCCATTTTGTTATTGTACTTGTTCAGCGCCACAAAAGCACCAGTAAGAGATTAAGAAGAAGTGTAGTCAACACTAAAAACAAAAGACTAAATTACACAGATCACTTGCCGGAACAGGGGTAATTAGCTTTAGCCTCTGGCCTACTTCTCCATCAAGCTCAGATTCATCTGTTATCTCCAAATCATGAGAATATTCCTCCCCGTCGTACGATCTATCTCCAGGACTAGAACAGGAACTGGAAGGTCCCACTTCATCGAGCTCTCCTGGGCCGAACATATAGCCTACAATTTTTGCAGTCTTTTTAAAGATTATCATCAATTAGTGACATAGAAAACAATGTTTGATGATTCATATTGAAACCAAAAACATACCAGGATAATAGTCTGTTGGAGCATATTCGTGGATGGCACTCGAGCCTTGCAAGTTTTCATCCCCTAAATGTAATGGTTCAGGAGCTTCTATAACCGATAAATGTGAGAATTCTTCTGGCAAGGCATGAGCAATATTATCATCCTCATCAACACTACCTAGTAGTGTATCATCGAGGCTATCTCTTGTATATTGCTCATGAGATATTTTGATATCGTGCTGATTATTATCACCATAGTACTTGGAGCTGAAAAGACCATCCACATCAAAAATATTTATACCCCATGAGGAATGCTCTGATTCTGACTCACACATGCTTATTTGTTCCCAAAATTATATCTTCCAAAGATCCTCACCGATCAGGATATGCCTCTGGTCCACATCAGCAGACTTATGTCAAAAAAGCTCGATAGCGGATTCCTCTGGTGGTGCTCTCCAACCCTGATACTGGTACTGATATAGGAGGCATAAGAGCTTAAGTAAGACGATGAAATAACTAGCCATGGAAATTGATTGATCACAAAATTCAACAAAAATAATAGAACATATATATATAATTGAACATGAACAGGGAGATTAATCTTCTTTGTTATGTGTTTCACTAATGCACATGGTATGTTACCTTAATGATGCCGCACAGAATAACCAGAATATATAGTTAAAGAGAGTTGAACACATGAAAACAGGATGTTGCTTTATTAGGAATTAGAAGTCATTCAGGTGCACATCAGTAAAATGATATTTGCCTCATTCTATGATCCGGCTCCTACTTGGCATGGCTACACAGGAAACACATACCTGCAAATTTGGAAAGTAGAAAACAAATAAAATGGCAAAATTAAGTTAAGGAAACAAATCTCATTACATAAATTATGCAATAATGTTTTGATTTACTATGCCTTTCAAGGCAAACTTCAGCTTTCGCACATCATAATAAAACAACAGCAGTACTCTTTAAACAGGACTGGAAAAATAAAGTGAGTAATGGATTTTCTATAAATAAAATAACACCAAATACGACATTTTGCCAAATTTGTTCAGAGGAGAATTATGAACTTACTTGATAATGTCGGTTAGAATCATTCAAGTTTTAGACAGAAAAAAAAATTAAATATATAAAAAAAGTTATGGACAGATAGTGATTCTAGACATCTTTGCACAAACAGCAAATTCTGTTTGAAAACTGATCTTTCTTTATATTGCTCTTTCGCCCCTGCAAGTAGTCCAAATATCAATGAAACATAAACTTGATGCTGTTAAACATGATACTGGTCAGGTTCCTATACCTACTAATTATAATGCTAGACGTCAAACAAGTATGCAATAACAGTCACTCTAATACTTGACGATACAGTTTCCATAAATGAAACCGGTATATGCAGATGTCTAAGGGTAATATGAGACCCACATACAATCCTCGTTAAAAGGATAAACTCCATGGAATGCATAAAAGTGCATCTAAAAGAATTCACTTTCAAGTCAAAAGTTGACATCCGTAGCATGGTCCTACTGATGTATGCCAACCAAATGCTTTTTCTGGACTTGAAATATGAAATTTGCTTGCTAGGATTTAGTTGGTTCGTAATATAAATGACGATCAACTTTTCTTGTCCAAAACACAAAGGAGAACGAAAATTCCAATGTCCAGCAAATTTCAGATGAATAATATCTTCTACTTGTTCCTAAGGCCACCTTCACATCAGAGCAAAGGTGCTTCTACGTGGCACCTCACTAAGAGATCCTTGGCTGACTCATCTAATCTACCAACAAAGTGATCTTAATGGAGCAAACAGTACAACATGCGGAATATTTTTCATCCACTAATTGAACTCGGACTCTTTGTAGTTCACCACCAAAAGAATATTAATAAAATGCAAGTTAAACTTGAAGGACAAAAATCAGCATTGTTTTACCAAGTCTCAGATTAAAGAAGAAAATACATTCATCAGCCTTTTTTTTTTTTTTTTTTTTTGAAATGCTACATTCATCAGCTTCAAACAGTTCTATTCAACTGGTAGCTTTCAGAATGATTTCTTGCAATTATAGCGGCAATTTTTTTTTCAAACGAAAACCATTCTTGGCAATCACAAGATAATGCAACCACAAAAAAAGAAAAGGAAAAAAAACAAAAAAAAAACGCAAAAAACAAAAAAAAAAAGCAAAAAACAAAAAATAAAATAAAAGAAAAGAGAAAAAGGCAGCGCATTGAAGATCACATAGTTAAAGAGCAACCCTCTCCCACCCCTCACTCCCACCCCATCCGAGCGCGGTGGGGGGAGAAGGGGTTGTTTGGGGTGGCAAAAAATTAATCAGAAAAGGAAATGTAAGGGGGGAGTTTTGTTGCAGAAAGATAGAGGTTATAAAGTGTGTTGAGCTTGAAAACTGTCCAATCATGTTTGTGATGCATGATCTATCATATAGTATGATCTGCTAGTCAGGCGAAAGCTTAGTACTACAAAAGCATGTAAAACCCACTTTTTACTATATTACTTTTGGCACGTTCATAAAATCAGCTAATAAGAACACCAACTTGAAGTTGATAGAACTTTTGACAAAATAAAAAGCACAAACCTTTCAAGGTTCCAACTAGAGAAGGTACATAGAAAAGGGAAACCAGGGCAGATCACTTGCAGAGAAGTGTTCAAACCAGCTCAAATTTATCTATCCAAAATATGGAGTGGCACAAAGTTCTTATCGAGAACCATTTCATTTTTGCCTTAGTTCCAGTAACTATAACTTGCAGTATTTGAATTGGGCTTAGTAATAAAAGTCGTCCCTGTACCAGATACCGCCTTTTCAATTTTAGCTTATATTTGCCAAAATTGTTACCTTAGACTAAAACTCCTGAATTATGATGTTCAAATATTTATCATCTGCCAACAAAAAGCGAAAATCACTTGGATTATCTCAAGTAAAAGTCAAAAGAGTTATTTATATAAAGAAAGGCAGATCTTAATTTTCTTTTATTATGATCAGCTAAAATGGTTTAGGTTGTAGTTCTTATAGCTTCTAAACTCACATTGCTTAATACTTCTTAATTTATTAATGAAATATAATTCAATCAAGAATTATGCTAGTGTTTTGCCTGAGGAAATCGAATGACCTTCAGGCTTTATATCACATAGCTTTCTGATTCAATTCTTTTCATTTAACTTCTTTCTTTTCTCACTAAAATTTCCCTTATACATGTCCCTGATGTTTAAGTATATATGAAATGCTGTGGACACTTAATTTCATACAGTTAATTGTAGAATAAAGGAACTCGTAACATAAAATATGCCAATGAATGTTTACTTTTTTCTTTAACACTGTAAAAGCCATATTAATTTAGCGCCCTCACAATTTTTGTTCAGCTAGGACCCCCCCCCCCCCTATGTTGTAATTATGCAAGTCCATGAATTTACTTTAGTTTATGACAGCCACACAATATCAAATTACCTGATACTAGAACTGAATAAACATGACGCTTTACACATTTCGTCACTCAAAATAAAAAACTATATGAAATTACCGGAAAAAGGAAAGAATTATGAAAAAGGGGAGAGAGAACCGGTGAAAAGTTGCTTACATAACATGAATTCCAGGAACAACAGCTATATATACATTAGATTAGACAAAGACACCTAGTGAATAAATTAATTAATTAAAAAAAAAGATTAAAGCCCAAGATCACATAAGTTGCATATCCTCAAGAGTGGCATCAAAACTCAAAAGGCAATTAAGAAGGATAAGACACAGCATCGCACATAAATTCGTATCATCTCCGTATCCATTTCTATTAGTATTAAATACACACGAGAGATGAGACTCGTCTAGCAAAACATTTGAATTCACTAGACATTCAAACAATAATTTATCAAGAAATCAATCCAAGAATAAGGGAAAAAGACTCAATCATACGAATAATCTACCATAAATATCCTGTCATTGCAGTAAAATTAATGAATCAAAAAAGATCAAGAAATCAATCTAAGAAGAAGGGGAAAAGACTCAATGATACGAATAATCTAACACAAATATCCTGCCATTGCAGTAAAATTAATGAATCAAAAAGGAAAGCGAACTCACCACAGCTGACTACGATTTCCATGAAATAGGACGAGAGAGAGAGAGAGACGTTTGAGTGTTGGAGAGAAGAGAGAGAAGAAAACGGAAGGGAAAGGACAGAGGGGATAAAATCAAAATGGCGATGTGATGGGAGGAAGGAAAAGGAGAGAAAAAGGATGAAGAAGAGAAATTTGGAGGGGTTTTATACTTTACACTTGGACTTTGGCTGCCGTCGCCAGGCACGGGGTCTTTAGTTTTAGTTTTTTAATTATCTAATTTGTGTAATTTTGTCACTAAAAAAATCAATAAGTTGTATGATATAAAGTTGGTGGTCAAAGCTGATGTGCATCAATAAGGAAAAATGATTTTTATTGATCAATCTTAAATGGGCTCTGAATATGTATTGCAATTATCTATCTCGGATTTTATTATGTTCTACTTTTGAGTGATCGTTATTCATACTTACCATTCTCTTAAGTGTTGAAAATTTGCTCCAACTTCATTCAATTATGAGGTCAGCTATGGGGAGATAATAAAATCATAATTGAGATCACTTCAGATTTGATGAGACTAAAAGTCGTAGGCGAGTTGGAAGAAGTCCAAGTAGTTTGACGTTTGTCTTCTATCCAACATTAATCCCATGGAATGAAATGGTTACGCCCATGGGGAGAAACCGGAAAAAATACATATTATATAAAGCAGACATGTCCAATTCTTTTCGATTTTCTATACATGTTTAAATCTATTCTTGGAGCAAAAGTTGAAATCTCTCACCCCGGAGGCTCCCATCGCCCCAACCCCAATGAGCATGTGTGGATGATGCAAATCAGGAGCCCAGCAGCCTCCTAGATTGGGTGAGATCTTACGTAGTAACCCACACAAGGTGTCTCATCGCAAACCAATCCTTCGGCCTAGCAGCAGAGAGACACCCATGTTAGATACTGTAATTTCTCCAACAACCCACACTCTGAGTGTCCCTAGAATCATACTCTTGACCTCTTAGAGTAAATTCCAGTCCGAGTACCAATTGCACTATGTCCTGGGGGCTGTTTAAATCTATTATTGGATGCATAAAGTTCGCAAGGCCTACAGTTTTATTGGTAAAGAGTTTTGTGAAAAATGTAAATTAATTTATAGTCGGTTTTTAAATGAGAGATTTAGAATTTGGTATTCACAAATTTTATGAGTTCGAATCTGCTTTGGTATAAGGGACATGTATAAATATTCATACTACATCTGTCAAGTTTCGAATAGACAATTTTGAATGCAATTTATCACTCAAGTGCTAACTCTGAACCAAAAACAT
The DNA here is from genome assembly GCA_036186865.1 of Eustoma russellianum. NCBI lineage: Eukaryota > Viridiplantae > Streptophyta > Magnoliopsida > Gentianales > Gentianaceae > Eustoma > Eustoma russellianum. The sequence continues at coordinate 1,062,597 of AP025059.1, read as the reverse complement.
TGAATACAATATATCACTCGAATACTGTGTAAGCTATACCAACAACAACATTATCTCATTGCTTAAAAGCTTTCGCTTATGGCAGGGTATGGGAGGTCGGACGTACGCAACCATATCTTTGTGTTAGAAACACCTAGAGATTGTTTTCCGATTACCTATAATGAAAACTGTGTCAAGCTGTATCAATCAACTGCGAATTTGCAATATAAGAAACGCATCTAATTTAGTGAGTCATCTTGCTTTATCCCATTATATTCCAAAATCAAAAAAGAATGTATCATTAAATTGAAATGGGAATTACTATGTGAGCTAATACATGTTTAATTCTAATGTGTACAGTACGGCTAGGAAGATATTCTGATTCACCACAAATGGGATTTTTCTTTCCAAAATGATTGCTAAGGGAATTTAAATGTACATGTTTGAGTTGCATTTTTTTGGGGTTAATATGGGTTAGTAACATATGTTTTGACTTTTATTTTTCAAAAATTATTGTGTATGTCTGTTTTAAGATTTGTGTTATATATTTATCTTCTATTTATTTGTGTATTTATGGCTTTTCTTGTATATTTGTTTTGTAATTTCATATACAAAACACTTGAAATCAATCAATCATAGTCAGCATATCCCAAAGACAACAAAATATATAAAACACTTGAAAGATATACATAATTATAAACAAAACATATACAACAACAACGTTACCTCATTGCATTAGATGCTCCCGCCTATGACGGGATATAAAGGGTTGGATGTACGCAACCATACACATGTATTAGAAACACACAAATGTTGTTTTCCGATTACCCTTAATGAAATTTGTGTTAAACTGCGTCGATTAACTGCTACTTCACAATATAAGAAGCGACCAAGTTATTTTATAAACAAAACATACAGAAAAGCCAAAACATACAGATTAATATAAAAAACATAAAACATGCTAATAGCAAATCACTAAGATAGAGAGTGTGTCCTATCACTCGTTCAGCCGTTCTTTTTTTTCATCATTATTTTATGAATTCATGTATAAAATCACTCTCATTTTTTTTTTTAATGTTTTGTAACAAAGTCTTGATAAAAGATCTCAACCTTAAGTTACTCTCAATACAAAACCTTCGTCTTCTAACCATATATGCTACAACCTATAGATATATTTCTGAAATCATGTAAAAGTTGTAAATATTGTTTAAATAATGCAAAAATAAGATGAAATACCTTTTTTCAACAAAAAAAAAAAGAAGAAAAATTAGGTAAAGAGTATCTAACTCGATACTGAAGCATGACGGTATTTAAGACATAACATTACAAAAACTACATATGTGCTTTTAAAAAAAAAATTAAAACATTCACTATGTTCATGTCAATGTTATTTTCTTTATAGAATATAAGTATTTATCTTTAATGGTCATGCTCCGCAACCTAAAATAAAACCGTATAGCGAAAGTCACAATTTGTATAACTGTATTTTTTCCTAGGTTAATTGACAAGTCATCTAGATTTTCGTCTGAATTGTATAGAGATTTTTTTACATAGTTTAAATACAATTTAAAAGATAGATTGGCATAAATTAGAAAAGATTATTTGATACAGTCTATATGCTTAAAAAATAGATTCGCATGAATTAAGAGAGACTCTGCCTATATGCGAACTCAAAAGATATGCTGTGATGAGAAAGGCAACCAACACGTTAGAATAAAAGAACTGTGTAAAAACAAGAGGAAAGCCTAAAAGGAAAAGCAAATACCGTCTCGGGGTCAGTTGTTATTTGGATTGAGATTTGTTTCAAGAGGTTAAAAGTTCGATTCTAAGGACGCATACAGTGTGGGTGTTCCGCTGCTGCTAGGCTAAAGACCTAGTTTGCAAGTGACACATTGTATCGGTCACTACGTAAGTATTTCACCCAATCTAACTGAAGACCTAGTTTACGAGTGACAACTTGTATGAGTCACTACTTAAGTCTTCACTCAATCTAGTTGAAGACCTAGTTTGCGAGTGACATCTTGTATGAGTCAATACATAAGTCTTCACTCAATCTAGACGGCCAATAAAATACTAATTTGTATATTCCATAATGGTTTTTGAGATTAAGACGGTGGCGATGTTGAAGTCAGAGTATGAAAGAAAAGAAAGACTAGAATTTGATGAAACTGTCCATTTCATGTCCAAGAAGGGGGAGGGGGTTCAGGTGGTGCGGAGTTTAGGGGGTCGAGCAAACTGTTCATTTTTCTGAAGACTAGAATATGATGAAATCGACCGTTGTGCTTGTGAAGAAACAAACGCATATGGAAAGGGAAGACGAGAGTCTTCATAGTGTCCACAGAAGCATGAATTCCGCCATGAATCTCTCACCGCCATTCATTCTTCTTCCAACATCAATGGCTTCCCTTTCCGATCCTACACATTTTCCTCACTATCCCATTCCTAAAAGTTTCGGCTCCTCTTCCACTCAAGTCCCCAAATATTTTCCGGTCTGGCCTCCCATATTTTCCATCTTTTGTTCATCAAATCCATTGGGACTTTTTCACTCATTACCAATCCGGTACCCTAAATTATTGACTTAACTTTTATCTATAGAGGGTAAGTGCTTACACTGTCTTCTTAGCCTCGTGAGTCCCAAGAAATTTTCAGGTCCGGCCCCATATTTTATATTGTCTTGAATCGACAGGGACATTTGCACTTATGACCAATCCGTTGCCCTGAAGTGTTGATTTTTTTATAGAGGGTAATTTCTAGAAACGCCAACGAGTTAGTGTAACTTGGGTTGACTAATACGCTGATTTGCTAATTATTGAAAGATTATACATGTTGATGGGTGTAAGGGGAAATTTGAATGACTTGGATTGGTGGGATGACAGCTGATAATGCATTTAGCCTTCCACGCATATATTTCTGTTTGTTGTTCCTGATTGTTGGTTTAGGTTTTCTGCCAAACGTTTGGTGTGGTGATGGGGATGAAGACAGCCGGGCAACTAATCCTGCAGCACAGAGTATTGTCACTTCCCTCATTTATGGCCAAATTTCTAATCTTACAAGAATATTTCATGATGATATCACCCGGGTTATGGGATATTGCATTACGGATGTGTGAGTCATTCTGTTTGTTCTTGTCGTTATGGTGATCCTCTTTGTTATTAAAATTACTTTTATTCGAATTGATGTTTGGAATTATAATATACTTTTCAGGGACGCAGACATGAATGAGGCTTTCGACTTTGAGCCCAATTTAGATTTTTTGCACAATTGCGTCAAAGAGACAAAAGGTATTTGCTACCTATTGCCAGTATTTCGATTTATCCGCTTATGTTTGGGGCATCATAGAAACAAACCTGTAACCCCAAGGTTTCTTTGGTATGTGTGAATGGAGTGATATGCTTGAATCTCCTTTATTAGTTGTTTTTGAAAGGAAAATGGGCTTACTCACATCATTAAGGAGTGTTGATGAGCAATGGTTATGGTTCTGTAGCACCGTTATGAAGTTCATCCCATTTGCCGTTTGTAGAATGTCCTTTGTGACATGCTTTTTGAGAGAGTTCAACACTAAAAAGCTTAGTCCGGTCTCTGATCCAGTTTCCTATCCTACTGGTTATGTACAGATGTTACACAGCGGTTATGTACAGCAGCAGAGATGAAATTCTATTTCTCCAGTTTTATGGAAAGCAAGTCAGCTGAAGCTCAAGTCTTAAAGCCCAACAGAAATTGTAATTTAACCTCGTGGGTTCCCGGATGTGAGCCTGGGTGGGCTTGTGGTGTTGCAAGCAACGTGAAGGTTGATCTAAGAAACTCAAAAGAGATACCTGATCGCAGTCGTGACAGTCAACCTTGTTGCGAGGGCTTTTTCTGTCCCCGAGGCCTGACGTGCATGATACGTAAGTCTAAAACCTCTACTTAAGAACACTGTGGTTTAGCAATAATACTTTTTTAATGTATCAGATGTCATTTTCCCCCTAAAATTGGCCTTTTTTGCTTCGAAAGTTTTCATTTATCCCTTTTAATCTTTTCCTTTTTCTTTGTTTTTGTGGTGTGTTGTTTTCGAGGGTACTTCGTTTGAGCTTTCTAGGACTTTGAATCTCTGCGTACCTGTAAGATTGCGGTAGGAAATAGAAAGAGATAGAAAAGGAGAAAAATTATTATAAATCTAGATTAGAATGGTGGCTGAACTCAACTCTGTGCTAGCTGAAAATAGACCCTTTTACTTGCCCTTAGTGCTGGAAGGGTCTCTTCAAAGAAAGATCATAAGAAAAAGTTCCAATTTCCAATGAATCATTGGATTTTTTCGTTGTTCTGAAAGTTCCGTACTCCAACCAGAAGACTTATTTTTACTGTTAGAAATCTGTTTGCGCTCAAGTTCTGATGCAGTGGAATTCATTATGCAAATTTTTATAAGAATGGTGGGAGAATATGACTCTGCTGGTCAGTGCATTTTCCAAATTGACCACATTTTCTTTCCATTGGATCTAATTTGACTGAATTATTTACAGCTTGTCCATTGGGCGCGTACTGTCCACGTGCTCATCTGAACAAAAGTTCCGGCATATGTGACCCGTGAGTGTTATGCTCTCTCCCTGATTGATTGTATCTGGTTTGTTGTTCAGCCGTCTGTATCTCGCATCATAGTTTAATAATCTAGTGGTAAAGATGATTTCAGGTATCTGTACCAATTACCACCTGGAAAGCCAAATCATACTTGTGGTGGAGCTGATATATGGGCTGGTGTCACTAGCAGTGAGGAGATCTTTTGTTCTGCAGGGTCATATTGTCCAACTACCACTAAAAAAATAGCTTGTGGCAAAGGGTATACAATTAGACCTTACAATAGCTATATATTTACAACTGCCAATGATCATTAGAATTATGCCTTCAGTATACAACTGGTGTCTCCAGAAGTCCTTTCAACTTTTGTTGTGTATGTATATATGGTTTTTCCTGACTTGTCTAATTTTCCTGAATTGCAGACATTACTGCAGGATGGGCTCCACTGAAGAAAAGCGTGAGTTTTAGTTCAAGTATTTTTCTTTTGAAATTTAATTATTTTATTTGACATGACTACAATTGTGGAGCTATATTTAGTGACATTAAGAAAGTCTTTTTGGATTTGGTTTCAATGTCAGAGCCATGTTTAGTACTAAGGAAACCTTTAAGCAACTCAGGTGATAAAATTTGTATTTAGCGAGAGAGTATTTGACTGTGATATATTGATGTGGGAGGTGCCTCCTTTTGATACTGTTCCCAGTGCCTTTTAATTTGTAAGTGCAGATTTCGTGTAAGGTTTAGGAGGGAGAAATAACATGACTATGAAACCAATGCAGGGAGTCTATACAAGGGCGAATGGTGATTTTATAATTCTATTTTCTGTTATGTCTATGTGTTCTATTCCTTTTGATTGTTCCTAGGTTCTTTTTTTTATGTTACACACTACTTGATTCGGAACTTATTAAAAGAAATGCCTTAAGCATACGCTTTGGCAGCTAACATTTTAGTTGACATGTGCAGCATGCTTCAAATTGAGTACTTGCAATCCAAATACAGATACACAAGACCTTCATGTTTTTGGGTTTCTGCTCATCGTAAGTCAACTTCTATCAGTGTTTTAGGAGGAGACTCATACAGCTGCTGGTTTTGTTCAGGATAACTGACTCATACTTGTATACATAGGGTGCCTTGAGTTTTATGCTATTTGTGTTCTATAATTTCTCCGATCAAGTAATCACCACTCGCTACAGAAGAATGGCAAAGTCTAGGGAAGCTGCAGCAAGAAGTGCCCGAGAAACTGCACAGGCAAGAGAAAGGTGGAAATCTGCCAAAGATATTGCCAAGAAAAGGGCAATGGGTTTGCAACAACAATTATCACGGACATTTTCTCGCAGAACTTCTGTAAAGCAAGCAGAGCTACTCCCTCCAAAAGGTCCAAGTAATTCAAATTTGCAATCTTCTGCTATGGCAAAAGAAAAGAAAAAAGAACCAGGCTACCTCACAAAAATGCTGCAAACTCTTGAACATGATCCTGAAAACACTGGGGGCTTTAACGTGGAGATTGGAGATAAAAATTTGAAAAAGCAAACAGCAAAGAGTAAACTGCATACTCGCAGCCAGATTTTTAAGTATGCATATGGTCAACTCGAGAAAGAGAAAGCAATGGAGCAGAAAAATCAGAACTTGACCTTTACAGGTGTAATTTCAATGGCAACAGATGCTAAGGTTAATATTAGGCCCAAGATTGAGGTTGCCTTTAAAGATCTAACCCTGACACTCAAAGGGAAAGACAAGCATCTTCTGAGGTGTATTACTGGGAAAATTTCGCCTGGTCGCATCTCAGCAGTCATGGGGCCATCAGGAGCAGGAAAGACATCATTTCTTTCTGCTGTACTAGGGAATGCCAGGGGCTGCACCATGTCAGGGTCGATTCTGGTAAATGGTAGGCATGATTCAATTCATGCTTACAAGAAAATCATCGGTTTTGTTCCACAAGATGATATAGTTCATGGGAATTTAACAGTAGAGGAGAACCTCAGATTCAGTGCGAGATGCAGGTAATCGTTAGTCGTTTCGCCTTATTGTAAATTTACCAATTTGTATGTGGTAAAGCACAAGGATGAAAAAGGATGCACAGAGCTGATGCTACCTAGCAAGAATACTGTTTTAGAGATGTATCGACATGTTAACGGAAATTTCCCTCAGAGGATTTAGAACTTCCTTTTTTTCCGGTGCTGTTGGCTATTATGCTTTATAAGCCATCTCTCCTTGGCTGGTGTATATCTTACTCAGTGGTGTTTGGTTTATATCCGATGTATTTTGCCTTGCTTTTTGCCATTGCGATGGAGTTGCAGCTTGCTTCTAAATAATAATGTTTTTCTATGCCATTTTCCTTCTAACTGACAACTGCTTATTTTTTCCTGGGATCCAACACTGCGAAGGCTAGCAGCAGACTTGCCAAAAGCTGATAAGGTTCTTGTTGTCGAGAGAGTCATTGAATCCTTGGGTCTGCAGGGAGTAAGGGATTCACTAGTAGGGACAGTTGAGAAACGAGGTATATCTGGAGGTCAGAGGAAACGAGTTAATGTTGGACTGGAAATGGTCATGGAGCCTTCACTTTTGATTTTGGATGAGCCTACATCTGGTTTGGACAGTGCATCTTCCAGTTTACTTCTTAAAGCCCTTAGACGGGAAGCTCTTGAAGGTGTAAATATCTGCATGGTGGTTCATCAACCTAGGTCAGTTGGATACTTAAAAGTAATTGTCTTCTTTGTACCAGAGATGTCATATTTGGTAAACTTCATAGGCAGACTGCTTTGGATCTTGATACATCTTAAGAAATGTCTTTAATAAGCTTCCCGCTCAAACGAGGACACAGGAAAGTCTATTGACTCTTGACGTAGCTTTTTAAGTGGTTTGCCTTTAATGGTGCACAATTTTACCACTTCTCATGCTTTAGTCTTCACAATAAATTCACATCTCCCTCCATTTTTATCCCTTCCTCTGTGTGTGTGTTTAAGATGAGTCGCATAATTGTATCAGCACATGAAACTCATACAAGCAATGTTGAGAGAGTTCTTTTAAGATGAAAACCAAAAAGCCTTCTTGCTTTCTATTTCCTTCCTAAATGAGAACTGAAGTTCCATTATCTGTGCGGATTTTGTAAAATTTTGCCTACAGTTTCAAGGAGGGGGTCTGGGGTTGTAATTTGTTTCAAGTTGTTTGTGTTTATCTGTTGCTGTCGGTAGCGTGACTGCCATGGTGTGATGGTGTTGTAACAATGGATTGTGCTTTTTCCTTAAATACTTTTGGATGCCAACATTTGCTTTTTCTGCTTCAGTTACTCGTTGTACAAGATGTTTGATGACTTAATACTTCTGGCAAAAGGTGGTCTTACGGTGTACCATGGACCTGTGAAGAAAGTAGAAGAGTACTTTACTGGCATTGGAATCAATGTTCCTGATCGTGTCAATCCTCCAGATCATTTAATTGACATTCTTGAAGGAATTGTGAAAGTTGGAGGTGGTTGGACAGTTCAACAACTCCCTGTTAGATGGATGCTTCACAATGGCTATGCTGTACCCTCTGATATGATGCCGTATTTGGATGAGATTGCCTCATCTTCGAAGGGCGCCATGCCTAGTGCTACTACTGCCTATCAACCATCTATCATTGGAGATGCTGGGCCCGAAAAGGAAGATCATATGCACCACAATATATTGCAAGCCCTCGACTTGTCTAACAGAGTTACTCCTGGTGTAATTCGGCAATATAGATACTACCTTGGAAGGTAGTATTTGGTCTCTTATTTCACATTAAGTTGCCATATATCTTCTCTATCTTGTTAGTTGTATTACGTATAATCCATATTTAATTGATCTCCCTTCTCTTTCTCATATTTTATCTTTTTAGGGTTCTGAAGCAGCGATTGCGAGAAGCTAAACTACTAGCAGTGGATTACCTCGTCCTTTTGCTTGCTGGAGCATGCTTAGGAACTCTTTCAAAAGTAAAAGGAGATACCTTTGGCTACCGTGGATACATGTATACTGTCATTGCTGTTTGTAAGTGAAAGTCACATTGATTTTCTTCACTGCTGAAGCGACTAAAGGATAAATGCTTTTATATTTTTCGCATTTATTTCCGACAACAATGATATATGTCGGTTTTAGGTTCTGCAAGTCCTTGCTCACAAGCTTTATTTTCTTCTGCCAGCTCTCCTATGTATGATTGCGGCTTTGAGATCATTCGCGCTTGACAAATTAGAATATTGGAGAGAAAGATCAAGCGGCATAAGCAGTTTAGCTTATTTTCTTTCAAAGGATACCTTTGACCATTTCCACACACTGGTCAAGCCTTTGGTATTTCTTTCAATGTTCTACTTCTTCAACAATCCTCGATCAACCTTTGCAGATAATTATATCGTTCTACTTTGCCTGGTCTACTGTGTCACTGGCCTGGCCTATGTATTTGCAATCTTCCTTCAGCCTGGTCCTGCCCAACTGGTATGTTATTATCAAGTTTTGGTCGATACGTTAATACTGATGAATCATTTGTCCTTTTCTTGTGCTTGATGAGAGCCTTAACTATTTTATCAATGCCAGTGTTGTGCTCTTGTTCCTGTTGTTATGACATTGGTTGCGAACCAGGAGCAGAATGCTAAAATTGGTAGAATTTTAGCAAATTATTGTTTCCCAAAATGGGCTCTGGAAGCATTTATAGTTGCAAATGCCCGAAGGTTGGTAGACCTTTGCTTTCGTATCTTCCAATTCCTTCATTTTTCCTCAGCATGCTGCATCCTGTTCCTGTGCTCTTTAAGTTCTCGAAAATCTGAGGGACATTATTCCTTTTATGTTGATATGGGATATGATCAGCATATTTTGTGTTATGAATGGTGTGATTGATCTCAAAACTTATTGGTAAAAATCTGATCTTTTTTGTGTCTTTAGATACTCTGGAGTTTGGCTGATAACTCGGTGCGGAACGTTGTTGGAGCTGGGCTATAATCTTCATGACTGGAGTCGATGTTTAGTTTTTCTGGTCCTCTTTGGTGTAGCCAGTCGTTTTGTAGCTTTTTTCTGTCTGGTGAAATTTGGAAAGAGGTAATGTAAATTGTTTTTGTGCCTGTTCTGGTGAGGGAGAGGCCAGAGTTGCCACTGTATCATGTACAGTCCTGAGGAAGTAAATATTTTTCAATGCAGTAGCAGGAATTGAATTGCAGATTGTAGAGTAAATCGTCTCCCCCCCCCCCCCCCTCCCCAACCCCCACCACACACACACAAAAATTTTAATATACAGACATATGTCAACAAACTGGGTTCAGTGTTGTGCAACCTTTGCTCATCTTTTTAACATCGAAACACATTCGATCAAAATTGTTTTAGAAAATGGTACACGACTACACGAGCCAAACATGTTAAGAATATCCACAACTATCGTAAATCATCTCCAGTATATCTAAACGGCAGCAAAAGTTATCGTTAATAGAACAAACGCTATCGTTAGGATATAAGGAGAATGAGCGACAAACAAATAATATCTCTATCTTAAGAGATATAAAGTTTGTTTCTAACGAGACTCCTGGCTCGGAAAATGAGAAAGCAATAGTTGATTAAAAAAAAGCTTCAAAAATGAAATTTTAAGAGAGTAACTTTCAGATATATTATATACTATGGCCATCCCCCAACATAATGAAAAATATATCTTATTAGACATGTTTGCTATACCTCGTAAAATCCTTGTACTAGTAAATTTTCCGTTGAAGGACTTATAGAGAGTTTGTGACATCTAGGGCACAACTTACCAAGAGTTAATAGTGAAAGAGGGTCGCTTTTTAATTTTACGGTTGTTTAATATTGATCTTGTCCCATAAACATTGTGTTACACAAATATTGGATTGTCTTAAGATTATTCTTACTAAAACACAAAATGCATTATTATAGGGAAGCTCGACAATGCTCTTATAGTTACCATCGAAATAAATGCAAGAGATACACAATTTTTTTAAATAAAGTAGAATAAACTCATGAAATTTATACCCCAAAATCCCCTAGTATTACATTTTTTATTCCCACCGATATCATTTCCACCCTCTTCTGTTTCGCCCAAATTTTCCTTTCCGAAAACAATTGCAATTCCCAAACTTTTCCATCCCCAACGCCCCCACTCCACCCCCACCTAAACACAAAAGGGCCTATTTGTTTGCTTGGTTTCCTCATTTTTTTAAAATTTACTCATGGAATTTCTCCTACTTTTTCGGGTTACTGTTGGAGTTATACACTTTTTCTTTTGAGAGATTTTCATTTCTAGTCAATCCTCTCCGTCGGTCTTCTTGATCTGGTGTTCCAAATACAGTTTCAGTGATATATACACAACATAACATATATACACGTGTGTATATATACATATACACATGTACATCTATATACATGTATACACACACACATATATACATATATATATATATTTGTGTGTGTGTGTGTATATGTATATATGTACATATATATGTGTGTGTATGCGTACACACACACACACATATATATACAGATAAATACACATACATGCATGTGTGTGTATATATATATTACAAAAAATTTCATTTCAACTTTTATATCAAACTACGTGTTCAGAAGTCAAACTTATTTCAATTCCACCATTTATATTTTCGATTTGGATTCTTGAGTTCAAATTAAACGTCATTGCCCAATAAGGATATCTTATATGTGTCTGAACCACTCTTGCATGCTTTCGGGCCAGAAATGCCGTTTTTGGAGGGTGAAAAACCACCCAAACCTAGCTGGCCTTGGCAGACGCGTCCAACACCAGGTCTGTTTTCTTTCTTAATCCTATATTAACAGAAAGAACCTGCTACATTCTTACTCTCGCTGCAAGATGTTGCCGGTGGGAGATTGAAATTCCTGAAAGTTTTCCGGACATATTTGTTGTTGATGTACGTTAAGAAAAGTCGAGCTTCTCTCCCACCAAAACAGTCGCACATAGTGTATCTATGCAGATGCGAACTGGGAATGCGCCTGAGGATGCAGGCCGACCGTATCAACAAGCATAATCATCTAATCATGATCATTTTGATTGTTTAGCAACGAAAAAGAGATCACATGGTGTAATAGATCGGACTAACATGGTGTGGCATCTGCGGAGTGAAAGGGTACACACCAACCATATGTCCAAGTGCTGGTGGAATGATAAATGTGTGATGCAGTAGGATGATGCAAATTATGCCTTCTAATGAATTGGTTTAATCGATTTTGTATGGTTCACTTATTTTTCATCCTTTTTTAAACCAATTTAATAAACCAACTATAATTTTGGTAAACAAACAACTGAAACTTAAAAGGAAAATTAATAAAAAAAAAACACTTATGGTAACGTCTCTTTGCGAAATACCTATTGGCTTAGGCATTTTCCGAGTTGGTGTTTTCTGTTTATTTGCTGCTCAGTTCTATTTGCGGGCTGAGGAGGCTGTGTTCTGCGCTCAGATGCGACAATAGATCAACCATGAGAGTGCCTATCTGTGGAGGCTATGTAATTTTTGGAAAGCATATTCTTGTTTGAGACAGAAAAGAAGCAGAACATCCATGTTGTAGCAAGAACATAATCTAAATGAGATAAAAAGAAACAGTTAAAAATCAATCAGAGCTAGGGAGCATTACTTAATTAATTACCCCCTGAGAAATTAAGAGATATAAGATTGGATCGCTGAACAAGATATATATATATATGTCAAGAGAAACAGGTGCAGACACCCTGAACCATCAGAAGGTTTGGCGACCATCAAATGAACTTATGAAGTAACTTTCTTGTAACTTGGGTCCCATGTGTGTATATACATATCTCTCTCTCTCTCTGTGTGTGTGGAGTTTAAATAGTTCTACTCAACCAATATAAGCACAACATATGCGAAAGGGTGAAAGCAGAGATAAGATTTGAGACCAGCAAAGTAGAACACTGCAGAAATTTTAAAAAAAAAAAAAACAACCATGTCAGACAGCTTTTATTTCACAATTCACATGCGTAAACAAAATTAAACATTGCTCGGATATAACACGTTCCTCATTGCAATGCAGCTCCTCGCACACATTTCCTCTTTTCAAGAAGACTGGATGAAGATCTATAATCTGTCCGGATATCTAGGAAAATTATGAACCCTAGAATGCATATCTCATGGAACAAATGTCACGTGAAAGAAATTCTGTAAGGGAAAATTCCAATTTTCAAATACATACCGACCAAATTAATTTTCTCTAGAGATGATCACAAATTGCGTTAGTGAATTCAGTAGTTGATGAAGTGCCACCAAGGTCGCCAGTTCGGTACTTGCCCTCCGCAATTGTTTTCAGGACAGCATCCTGGATGCGGTCTGCCTTATCATGAAGATTCAAATGACGGAGCATTGTCACAGCGCTCAAAAGCAGAGCAGTCGGATTTGCCAAATTCTGCTTGACATAAGTAACTTTACAGTGTCAAGTAACATATACAATAAGCAGCACTTACCAGAAAATTTGGACAGAAAGAATCGGAAGTCTCTTTTTTTTTCCTGTAAGTAAGAATCGGAAGTCTTAACTAGTACAGAAATACAAAAATGACTCAACACTTCGTAAAATTTTCAACAGCTCAAAGATGTACTTTGGCAAAAAGGTTACAGCCCACACCTGAAACAGGCAACCTATCATCTACAATTCCCATCGAACATATCAATCACGTTGAAGTACTTAAATCACCCAAAAGTTTAAACTATAAAGGAATTCTCTAACTTGTGTCTGAACATTTCAACATATCATGTTCGAGACAATCACTTGGTTTACCCAACAAAGTGCACTACTTTCTCTCCCCCCCCCCCCCTCCCCCCCCTTCTTAATTTTAAAGTAAAGGATGAGAAGTCTTGAAGGGAGGTTTGAATCTTGGATCTCTGTTTGACACAATATACCCCCTACCATATGCGTTAATTTCATAAATGGCCCAATAAGTGCACCAAAGACTTCATTTAGAAGAAAAACCAGTTTGCAGCCTAGAAGCCATATTTGAACCTTGGATCTCTTGCTCAAGTATTACTTTTAGATTACCACCTCATCTAAAAACTAAAGGTGCAAGAAAAATGTAAAATATATATGTCAGAACACTTCCTCAAGTTCCTTACCAGTGGGTAGTCACTTGAGTAGCTCAATACAAGTAAAACACTTTCATAGTTAATTAACACATTGGGGGATAATGCTAGCTCTTCTTTTTTTTTTCTTTTTTTCTTTGGGGGTTGGGTGGGGTGGGCTGGGGGGGGGGGATTCAATCCTAGACCTCTCACTTGTGGAATTACCATTTCACCTAAAACCTGAAGTCGTTAGGAAGGTGTAAACTTCAACATATAAATACTTCCATAAACAAATTATTCAATGCAACAACCAGCTTGACATAATTGCTAATCTGTTACATAAACAAATAAACGTATCAGCAGAGTAAATCTCAACTTTGTTCCTTTAGACTATGCCTTAAAAAAGAAACACTTATGACTAACAACAGAAATTGAAAACCTGCAACACGTTAAGAACAAATTGTCCTGAAGAAAAGAACTTATATGAAGATACTTAAATATGCACCTTTCCAGCAATGTCTGGAGCTGAACCATGTACAGCTTCTGCAAGAGCAATTCCTCCCTCACCAATATTGCAACTGAATGATATGTATTTCAATTGATGAGCAAAAATAAAGGGTTAGAAGTTTAACTAAGATTAAAAGAAATACCAGAAATTACCTAGGGGTTAGGCCCAATCCCCCGATCAAGCCAGCACAAAGGTCACTTATAATGTCACCATAAAGATTAGGCATCACCAATACATCAAAAAGAGCTGGATTCTTCACAAGCTGTACATAAAAGAGAAACAATTTTTTTTTTTTTAGATTTATCCTTCAGTTTGAGAATAATACTTCAATGTACTACTCGAACACCAATTAAAAGGTAACAATTATAATGATATCATGTTTTTGTGAAAGATATTTTAACAGGGATCTCAACATCAATTATTGATGAATAACAGTACAGAGAAAAAACGTAGTATGTACCATCATACAGCAATTGTCAATGACAACCTCCTCATATACTATGTCAGGATACTTCTCAGCAACCTCACGGCAACACTGCAATGAGCTAAATGAAAAATCAGCCAACTTCCGTTGCAGGCATGCATAATACAACAACCAAATACACAAGAAAACAGAGGACCTTAAGGAAAAGACCATCAGTTTTCTGCATGATATTGGCTTTGTGTATAGCAGATACTCTCTGTCTTCCATGACTCTTGGCATAATGAAAAGCATATTCAGCCACCCTCAGACTTGCTTGGCGCGTGATAATTTTGAGACTTTCAACAACACCCCTCACCACCTAAAGACATAGCAAATGACTTTATACTACTTGAAGTAGAAAAAGAAGATGGAAATAAACGGTGAGAATTGACAGGCAAACCTACCTGGTGTTCCAAACCACTGTATTCTCCTTCAGTGTTCTCACGGATGGTAATGAGATCAACATCATCGTATCTAGTCTTGTATCCAGGTAGACTATAGCAAGGTCTAACATTGGCATACAAGTTCAACTCTTTCCTTAAGGTTAGGTTGAGAGAACGATGACCCTTTCCAATCGGTGTGGCCATGGGGCCTTTCAACCCAACCTTATTACGCCGAACTGATTCAAGACTTTCCCACGTAAGAAAACTTTGCGTTCGAGGATCTACATCAGTGCCCACGTAATGTTCCTCCCATTCAATTGGCACCCCAGCAGTGCTGAAAACCTGCATAATTCAATCAAATCAATTTGAACACTGCCCTAATTTCATATTCATCCACAGTTCAAGAAAACCTCCATACACAAGACGAACTATAATTTCATTTGTATTCCTTTCCAACGTATACGAGTAACAATATACACAGAAATGATGATTTGGATTCTAGATGAAGAGTACCTGTTTGACGGACTCGGCGATCTCCGGACCAATACCATCGCCGGGAAACAGAGTAGCACGGATCAGGCTGGAGTCCGAGGCGGCGGAAGTAGAGAAACTAGAATGGAAAAACTTGGAGGTATAGGAAACGTCGGTGGAAAGATTGCTCCGGAGGAGTCGTCGGACGAGCTGCGAAGCCATTGGCTCGGTTTGGTTCTTCAACACCTTTTTTCTTCTGCTTTTTAGCTGACCAACGGAACCGGCAACCCTCAATTTAACGGGAAAATAAAAAGTTAAATCAAAGTGGAAATGCCTATTATTATCGGGAAAAAACCAATATTTAGTCCCGGAAAAAGGAAAAACCGCAAAAAAAAAGACAAAAATATCAAATAAATCCACAAGGTCTGATAGGTTTAGTAATTACAGTCGGGATCGTATATTATCAAAAACATATAGCTACATGATTGTATAAATATGACAACGATTTTTAACTTTTTTGTTAAATCATGTTTAGCTTCATCTAGTTTAATCATCTAAGTACAATAAAGTTTCAATACTGATTATAAAAAAAAGCGTGTCCGGTGCACTAGCCTCTCGTGGTTACACAGGGTCTGAAGAGAGGTCGAATCGTTTTGCGATTTGATGTACATACCTTTACCCCACAATTTGTGCAAGAGGATGTTTCTACGGCTCGAACCCGCGACTTCAATATCAGAAAACAGCAACCTTACTATTTGCTCAAAAAGCCACACTATATACTGATTTGGTAAATATTTAATATCGTACTCGTTTTATTCTTTGTAAGATTCTGTTTAATAAATGTATTCGATTATGCAACAGTATCATCATTTTATGAGAATATGAAAAAGAAAATTAAAGTCAAAATTTATGTTTACTTGAGTATAAATTTAAAGAAATCAAGCTTTGCAATTTACTATTTATATTCTATATTTAGTTACTTGAAGTAAAATAGGAAAAAAAACATACAAATTTTAATTGAATGATAGTATATAAACTTTAATTCCTAATATTTATTATTTTTAAAAGTTAGACAATATTTTTGGACACCAAAATGGAAAGGAGGGCAAACTGTTTAGGATTGAGAGGATGATTATTATTATTATTTTTGGGTCAGTACACTTATATAAGTATTTATAGCAAATTTCTCATTTCTTTCTGGATGTCCTTTTTTCCCGCTTTTGTTGGCAAAAGGTTGAACCCAACCCAAAGGGACCCTACTGTCTCAGCCCCAACGAGCTGCGTGGAGGATGTAAATCAGGAGGCCAGCATCCTCCTAGATTAGGTGAGATCTTACGCAGTTACCCACACAAGGTGTCTCCCCACAAACCAGACATTTGGCCTGACAGCAGAGGAACACCCACACTGTGTGCGTCCCTGGATTCGAACTCATCACCTCTTGTTGGCAATCTCCTACCAATTGGATTATGCCTTGAAGGCCTTTTTTTCTTCTTCTTTTTTTCCTTTTAGGCTGGGGCGGGGTGGAGAGTTGCGAGGGGGTTTTAAATCTATCTAAGATATGGTAGCAAAATGACTCATTAAATTGACTGCACTTATTATAGTGTGAAACAGCAGTTGATCAACACATCTTGACGCATCATTATGAGTCATCGAGAAACAACCTCTATGTGTTTCTAACACATAGGTATGGTTGCGTACATCCGACTCCCACATACCTTGCCATAAACGGGAGCATCTAAGTCAATAGGGTAATGTTGTTGTTGTGGTAAGATATGGTAGCAAAATCTACAAGTATTCTTTGAGACTTTCACCTATCGAACTCTTTGGTTAGGACAAACTTAGAAGACTTGCCATATCATAAAAACCTCCTTTGTAATTCATAACGTTAGACACTAGAATACAAATAGTTGAGAGAAGACAAGCAACAGAAGCTAATGTGCAAACATTGCATCAACAAATGGGAAGAGGAGCTCCACTCCAACCCTTGAGACATTCCAACAATGGATCAATGATCCACACATAAAGAGAAGAAACTTTATGTAAAACAAGTTTTCTCGTCTTGCTTCATTTGTACTTAAAATTTGATATGAGATCTATTGTCCAACTTAGATTTTTAAACGTGAAACTGTATAGTTTTATTACGAAAGGATACATTAGAGCCCAGGAGTGTATATGTAGCGCCCCGCTCCCGAGCCCTAACATCGGGAACAGTGCACCCGCCGTATCTCACTAAGGAGAATACAAAGCGTCAAAATCAAAACAGATACACGTCAGCGGAAGTCAAAATTTAAAACCTCGAAATAATCATCTTCATAAATATCAATGTCTATGCAAATCTGAATCCGTTGCAAATGTCAAATGTAGATATAACTGAATGTCTAAAGTACATAACCCTCGAGTATCGCAAATCATTATCTCAACTAAGCCCTCGAGAGTCTCATTGGAATGTCATCGACCTCGATATCTCCACTCTTGGTCATCCTCGGTATGCTAACTCAATCACCTGTCTATCTGCAAAATATGTTAAAGCGTGGTTTGAGCGACAAGTCGCCCAGCAAGTAATCCCACTATACTTACCATGGGATCATACACGGAGAAGCAAGTGTGATAACGATATATAGCAACATAAAATAATATCATGCTTCTCTTCGCAAGTAAATTTACAACTCTGCCCCTAACATCCAAAAGCAAATAGAGCAAATAGACCCAACAAAGTACAAAACAAAGTCCAATTAAGTACGTAACAAAATCAACAAATAGACTGATGACCAAGTCAAACCAAACGACACCCAAGCAAAAGTTAGTCCAAGCTAAAACGTGATGCAATTTTCAAAACAATGCAATGCCAATGTTCTCCTTATCTCAAAATTTCTGTTTCCAATATGAATGTCCAATGTCCAAATCCAATGTCCATATCCGATTAAACCTATCCAAAAATCCAAATAACCAAATCCGGTTTAATCGGTCCAAAGTCCAAAATCAAATGCAACGGCTATAGCACTTTCCCTACAAGTGACTTATACCGTAAGACTTACGAATTGATTCTCCCAAAACCAAATATACTATAGACACCCTGTCCCAGACTAGGTCGTTACGTCTATAGCACCAAATATATGCCTTTGCACCCTGTCCCAGACTAGGTAGTTACGCTCAGGCCCAATATATGCATACAGAAGCCCTGTCCCTGACGAGGTAGTTATATCTGCAGCAATCCAAATAGGCATACAGAAACCCTGTCCCTGACGAGGTAGTTACATCTGCAGCGCTCGATAACCAAAATAGGAATCAACTCGGCTCACTGATATATTTCATTTGTAAGGGTGAATTTTCTAAAAATATGCAAATGCAACTTTCAAAATCATTTTCCAAATACCAAAGTTAATCCAAATTCCAAAAGGGCCACAATGTCCAATTTGACAAACAGTACCAAATTTGTCCTCTAAATATTAAATATACTACTCCTCTGTGTATGTATACACGCACATATATCCACGCCCATACATGCACATATATACGTATATACATACACGTACCTTCCTCGGCTCACTTTTCCCCCAAGTACGGTTATACTCTCAGCCTTTACATATTACTATAGAAAATTTTAACTTCAAATGCTTATAAATACAATATGTTACATATATATATATTCACGAAAAGATGCACATATATGTAATATACGTACAATATGCACATACATTCCATATCTATAAAGCAAAAACTACATTTTGAAACATGGCCTTTAATATTTCGGCCAAATTTCCAAAATACATATATATTTAAACATAAATTCCATATATTATATAACGTTGCAACTAACTCAAATTCTCTTTCTTTTTTGAAGAGAAAATCGCACAAATCCACCAAAAAGGAAAAAGTGCACGAGTACTCAATAAAAGGCTTAAACATATCTTCACAAGTATAGAAATTTAAAGATCCCTATGAAACTGCAAAAAAGATTTATTTTCTCAATAGGCATGAAGACAAAACTCAACTGCAACATCCAAATGTCAAAAACAACGCTGCAACAATTTCAAATGCTAAGTAAATGCCACATGATTACCAATGGAACCTAACCTTTAATTCAAAAAAAAGTATATATGTATACATGATACCAAGATATAATTTCATATACATATGAGTAAATATATGCATATTATTATAACTTAAATAAGTGAAGGCCGTAATAATCATTTATTGTAAGCGTTGACCGTCATATTCTCAAATTACATATATAAAAGTAGTGTATGGCCAGTGGTAGCGGCTCATACACAAAAATTACATAACATTATCTTTTAAAATCTCATAATTATATATATATATATATATATATATATATATATATATATAATACTTACAAACATCCTACTCCATTTCTTCGGCCCACATCCCACCAAAATACCAATTCCCAGTAGCCTTGAACATACCCACTGCCCAACCGTTTAAGTTTCCAAAACACCCACATTTATATTTTTGACAAACATGCATCTATTTTATTTACATGTATAAGACATATGCTACCATATATATGAATACAATATCATAATCAAGCTTACATTTTGCAAAATCGGCCAGTTTCAAGTGATCTCGAATCGCTATAATTTTTCCTAGCATACACATATTTACCACGGCACATATATGTATATATTTATATATACACCAATTTATGCAATCACATATACTCTCATACATAAATTCATACAACTATGAAATCAAAAATACTCATGCATGATCCGGGTTTATAACGAACATAACATATAGAATTTTCACAAAACATAGCAAGTATAGGGAGATTACTTACTTGATTTACGTATACTATACCGTACAATTGAATCTAGGATTGAATGGTTAAAGCAAAATCCTTTCTTTCTCCCTCCTGTGCCTCTCGGATGGATGGCACAAAACAAGGCTGCACTTTTTTTTTTTTGTTTCGAAGTATCACGCTGGAAAAAGGCAAAAGGGTGGCAATGTTTCTTTCTTTTATGCTGCTGGAGGATGGAACAAAAGAGAAGGCACCATATTATTGTAATTTCTTTGTTTTTCTCTTCTTGGCTGAATTGGTGGCTACTTGTAGTGAAGGGCAATTCGCTGGATTGTTTTCTTCCAGCATGAGAGGGCCTGCAGGTTTAGGCTGTATGTGTGTGTGTGTTTTTTTTAGGTTAAATTATGATATATAGTAGATTTAGGGTAGAGTTTAGGTTTAGGAATATCCTAATTTGAGTAGGATTTTGATATCCTAGTTAACATAGGATTCACATTTAAAAATATAATCTACATCCAAATCCTAAGTAGACTAGGATTTATCCTCTTTATTTTATTTTATTTATTTATTTTTTTTCATGCCATGCAAAAAAATGCGTTCGTAACAGTATAGCTACTCTTACGTTATACTTTCACGTTAAAAAAAGGGTTCATTATGTTAGAAAACGTGTATGAATATGGACACCAAACAAGACGAAAATGGTAACAACAAGAATAATAGAAAGCTGAGACACAACAAAAGTTGATGTCCTTAAAGCTAAAATGTTTCCACCACGAGCGAGGTAAACTACACGGCACAAGACTCCCAGGATATAACGGCTTCTTCCTTTCGTTCGCTCTACGAGAGAAAGATGAACTTGCACAAAAGAAGTGTTTGATAATGAATGAAGAAGAAGAAGAGAGTGAAAATGGAAGAGAACTAGTGATGAAATTTTGAGAAATTTGCAAAGTTGTATATCTCATTTAAGATAGCAAGGCCTTATATTTATAGGCCTTGGGTTGTGTAAAACTACACTTTGAAAACCTATTTCAGCAGCCTAATTAACCTCCATGTCAGTTGAATATCGTTCATGTGTGAAGGAAGATGTTTCTTGGATCAAAAGATGCAATTCAAAGTAAAGAGTTCTGTCTTTTGGCACATCAATCGATCGATGTCATCGATCGATGTTGGACAGAAACTTTCAGTTTTGCTTCTTAACCACATAGATTGATCGATGTGATCGATCGATCGATGTGATCGATCGGTCGATATCATCGATCTATGTTGGACAGAAAGTTCCAACTTTGCACCATGCCACATCGATCGATTGATGTCATCGATTTATGTCCAACAGAATACTCAACTTCATTTAAGCTTTCACTTGGGTCGATCCAACTCACACATGGATCGATCTAAGTGATTTCTTTCAAGTTTAAAGTGTATCATCTTTCAATCTCCCAAACAACATCTCACAAGTTTATATATAAGTTTGGAGCACATTTTGAAGTACTTTTAACGTACTTTCCAACACATTATTCTATTATTATTAGTACTCAAAAGGAGTTTTAGGTAGATATGGGATACTGAAGTCATGGAGGTGGGGAAATCACCATAAATGGGGTTTGGTTGCTGAAAAATGTGGATCAATCTTGGAAAGTAACTGAAAACTGAGTAAGCAAGGAGACGTGGAAAATACATGTATTCTTAGGCGTGGATCCGATCACTGCATCAACCGGTGCCCAGTGGCTGGTGACTAACCCACCGGTTGAAATATGACAACACAAAAGATAATAAGACTAGATCAGAAATGTATCTACAGAAAACATAAGGTTGGTTGAAATCAGATCAGAGGTGAACGATTTCTTTTCTCCTATTCTTACCTTTTCCGTGTCACAATCCCAGCGCAAGTGTGCTTGTGGTTGATATGTATCATGATTACCACCAACGGATTGTTCAGGCGATGTTGGGTCCTGGCACGCTGTTGCCAATTGCAGAAACAGACAATTTCCGCTTGTGGTCAAACGTATATATTCTAATATATCGACCAAATGTAAAACGGCGTAATTTTATTAGAATATACATATAATGATCTAGATTAAGTGTTGTTTTAGTAAAATTATATATTTTTATATTTGGCCACTTTATTTAGATATCCAAATTTAAGCATATGGCATATGGGGAAAATAGGGAAAAGGGCATCTTTTAATCTCTTCTCCCTCTAAATTAGAAAACTACATAATTTTACTAAAAACACACATTGAATTTGTGCAAAGTAAAAAAAAAATATTGTCTCACTTATATATTGTCTCACTTGTCACATGATCACGATCATAGGATCCGATTTGAAGACCGTTATAATTATGAATTCCATCATATTGCTTAAATCCTATTTAGTTGATATATTCTACGTCATGACTCAGTAAATTTGATACCATCACTTGCATATATAATATAAAATATCCCAAACGCTATTTTATCTCTTGTAATGCTCTATGTATATGATAATCGACTTTATAAATATTGTCATATAGTTTACATAAATGTTATTTCTCTTGCATAATAACAATTAAATTTTTGATGGAGAACGATCAAGCATAAGCAACCATTGAGCTTTTTTAAAGGAGAGCGACTTCCCCTCAATATAGAATCGCTGCTGTTTTACGCGGTTGGGTACGAGTAGTGTAAGGGTTGCAGATTTGTTACATTTGATCCCAAAATCAGAAAAGGTAAAAGGAAAGATGACGAAATATAATTATAAGTGTTTAACTTATAAAATACATTCAAACTATTTGCATATGATGCCGTGACAATCTTTGGATTTCTTATAAGAATATGCTGTAACTCTTGTATCTCTACTCAACTAAAGGACTGCTTTACCCAACTGACGAATGAAATGTTAAAATATGATCGCTGAAAAAGTTGGCGATGTGTAGTAAAAGCAAGACCACAGAGGTTTGCTCATTCTGTGTGTGACAAACTGACAATCCGAACAACTATTGCCGCCGTAGAGGCTTCCGTCTATGGCGGTGTATGGGGAGTCGGATGTACGCAACCATACCCGTGTATTAGAAACTGACAATATGAAGCAATTGTTATTCACAAACCGGGGAAGGGGAGTACATTTCATCAACTATAACAGGTAACAATCCAGTAAACAAATGTGATCTGATCCATATGAAACAAGACATCCCAAGAAGCATCACTGGAGGAGCATTACATATATAGCTTTGAATAGGAATGCACAAAAACAAAAGAGGAAGATTTAACTAAGGTTGGACAGAAGGAGGAGGTGCAGGAGCAGGAGGTCCATAGTATTGAACTCTAGCAGCTTCTCGGCGGCCTCTTGCTCTACCGATCAGGTAACACGCGATGATTGATATCAAGAAGAGCAATATCACTGGCAATGATATCACTATCACATATCCCATCTTTCCCTACCAACCTTGTAATCCTCCTCACTATCCTTCTTTCCTCCTGTAACCCTATCCAAGATATAAAATTAATGAATCATAGTCTCATAATCATAAATTATACCACTCAAGGATGACTGGATCAGTTAACTGGGTTGAGATCTTGTCCTCACTGTTCCTTCCTGATCAACCACCCCCTCCATAACAAAGCTGTGTAGCTTGACAAAGAACACATAGCCAATGTGTAACATGTGTAGGGCTCATACAGAATACACACCGGTGTGTGTCCTTTTAATAGAAGTATATAGTTTTCTTGGGAGGGAGATGTGAGGAGAGGAACTTGAGCCACTTGATTATGTATGATCACAAGTTTCAAAAACTCAAAACCACAAATGCAATTTCCAACATAGTGACTATAAATTTTAGGATGATCATGGATCAATGACAACTCTGGGAAGAATTGACATATATGAAGACTAGAGGTTGAAGAATCACATCAGTCCTGGATCTCCATAAAATCACTCGCAACAGAACATAGGAACAGAAACAGTTAGGGAAATAAAAAAAAAAATCACTCATTAGTTTGCGCACGAAAAGTAGATGGGAGGGGGGAGCTGTGCCTAAACTTTCAGCAACTTAAATTCTCTCGATTAACAACGGAAATTGCAGAAATTCTTCAAGGGAAAAAGATGCAGCTCAAAATACACAGCTGAACTTCAGCAGACGGGAGAGAAGAAAAACCGCCAAACTAAGAAACGAAGGTGAAAATAAAATGCAAATAGTAATGAAGTAGTAAATTTACAAAACAAAATGAAGATATACCTGCACTTTCGCCCTAGAATTCTGAAATCACTGGATTAGGTTATAAGAGAATGTTGATCAACCACAATTCAGCTAGAAATTGAAAGGAGGAGACAGACGGTGGAAAGAGGGAGTCGAAACATCGAGAATTATTGAGAATTGAAGGAATATAGGAAGAAACTTGGTACCTTGGAGGTGCGTCTTGTCCTCTCTCCTCTGGCCCTGACGTATGGCAGTAAAGAGGGAGCGGGATCCCCTGACCCCGCGTGCCTCACCGCCCTTGCGACCGCCCGCCACATGGGTGGTGAGACTGGATGGGGTCACTTGCACCCAGTCTCACCACCTCCTTTGTGCCACGTGTCAGCGGGTCATTTAATACCTCTAAAAGTGGTCAGGCGACCCAGTACATACAAAATACAAAACCTGTATAAGCGGAATTTTGTGTTCTCTTCCATATTATTCTTTTCTCTCCATTTCTGATTATGCATGGTCTTTTATACACTTTTTTCATTTCCATGTTTTTTTATATCATGCGAAAGAATAATTTTAAAAAAATAATGTCACGTTTTCTAAAAACTACTTATATTGTATTAAAAGACACATTATCAAAATCAAACTAAATATCATATGAGATATAATATACTATATATATTGATAAGAGCGAGTCTGAAACAACTGGTAAGGTTGCTGTTCTGTGACTTTGAGGTCACGGGGTCGAGGAGACTCTTATACAAAGTGTAGGATAAGGCTGCGTACATTAGATCGCGACGCGTTCTGCCTCCTCTGCGGATCATGCACAAATACAGAAGCCTAATGCATCTGGAACGCCCTTTTTATATTATATATATATTGATAATTTTACTTTAGATTACTAAAATCTAAAATCAAAAGTTAGAAAATCTAAAAATCTAAAATCTAAAAACTCACTTGCAGATATCTACAATGTCTTACACCGGATAGTTCAGTCCTTGAATAAAATAATATATTCAACAGTTAAATTGAACAATATACTCATAGGTAACTTGAACATGTATGTTTTGCAATTATTGTATAAGTTTTTTTGTTTGACAAATAGATTTTTATCAGACGAGACACTGTTTATTAGTCCTGTGACGAGACCAAAGAAAATCTCATCATCTCGTACATAGAGATGTGAATGACAAGCACAAAATCAATATCTATTTAAAATATAAAACATATACTTCCTCAAATTTCTATGTTCGTCTGTTCTAATTTCTTTATCCACATTTCATAAATTAAAAGTAGCTGGATTATTAATTTGTCTTTATTAATTGTGTACTTTTAAAACTAACTGTTCTTGTTAATGGTAATTTGAAAAATATATGCATTAATTGATTATTTCGACTGATTTTTCTTAAACTTTGTGTAAAATTGACATGAGTAAATAATTTGGAAACAAAAGAGAGAGTACTAAACCTTTCTTTTAACAAAAGAACGATGTTCGTCTCAAAACATAAATCTATTTTAAACTTGGATGGTCATCAAGCGCGGTAAATTCCTATCACATGCGTGTCCAAATCGCAAACGGCCAAATCAATAACCTGAAAGAGTCAAAATGTCAAATAAAGTAAACTTTTGCTTCCAAACAAAAAAAAGTTGACTGTTGTCCATGGTCAGCTACACCTTTCACAACATGGATTGAGATCAGGAGAGACAGAAAATATGATGTCTCCAATCACGCGCTGTCACAAATACAAGCAACTCTTTTTTCATCATCATCATCCAGACCTAATATATCCCAACGACAGTAAAAGCTATCGTTAGGGTCTGGAGAGGGTAAGTGGTAGGCAGACAATACCTCTATCCCAAGGGATAGAGAGTCTGCTTCTAGTGAGACATCCGGCTCTATATGTACCTGCATAAATGACATAATAATAGAGATACGCTGTGCTAGTGTGTTAGTGAGGAAAACAAACAACTCTTTTTTAAAAACAGAAAAATTCTAAACTTCTTTATCTCTTTGTACACGTGGCAGCGCGTGATTGGAGACCTCATATTTTGCCTCACTTTATGCCTCTCCTGATCTCAACCGTCACAACATACCTGTCTATTCCTCTACAATCTCATTACCTCTGCTTCCAGATGGTTAGCTGAGCATTCCCATATTTCACTATTTAATTACAATACAACTTGTGGCAGCAGCACAATCCTTATGCACAAATGTGAGGAGACTTGTGGACTACCAAAAAAAAAAGAGTAAAAAAAAAAGGTTTATAGCAACTGAGGGTGGACAATGAGAAGATGAGACATATTCCCAAAACTAGGCCACCCCAGTCACGAATGAACATTATTGTCTATATAATTCCTAAAGCTGGGATGAAGAGACTTTGCGTGATGACATAGGTCCACTCTCTTGGCTTACATTGGACTTGCTGGATAAACGGCGCTTGTATCGTTTCAGGACAGATGCCAAATTTTCCTTTCCCTTAGGGAAAGCAACATCACCAGCTGCAGTACCAGTCCTTCCTTTTCGACAAGAGATGGCAAGCTCCACATCTTTGATTATGTCTAAGAGCATTGCTGCAGTGGTGCACTTCCCATGTCCTGGATTCGGATGTGGAGGCAAGCTTCCCTTCGAAACAGGTGGACTGGACTTCTGCCATCCAACTGGAACTTGTAGACAAAAGCAGGGACACATTGGTGAACGCGGTTTGAAGAATGCCAGATCTATAATCCCCTGCAACAAGATTCCTTTAAATGATCCATCAAAAATCATCAAACAAGAGGATGATCATAATGCAATTTCAAGCCCCAACATATGTGCATGTTACAAACTTTATTAACAACTTCAAATCTTGGCTAACTCTACCTTCTTTCACACCCAAGAGCATGCAAAGCCAAGTACAGATATTTGTACAGATAAAAGAGCAGACAAAATTTCCTGTAGGCTTTTATACCTGGAGACGATTAAGCACGAATGTATATTTCCCCCACAGATCTGGTCTGCTTTCCATAAGCGAAAGCTCAAGTATCCGGTGAATACACCAGACACCGTAGCTTATGATGAGATCCGCCTTATAGACACACCCCTCACCACAATGGGGTACTGACGTAACCAAGAACTTCGCATAATCAGCCTCTTCACTTGTGACACTGGAAGCAGCCTTGCAGTCAGAATAAAGATTGGATTGGGTAAGACTATGTGCCTGATTCATTTGAGCACTTTCAGCCTCGTAAAGGAATTTCTCCCTAGCAGCTACACGATCTATAAGGTCCTCATCGACACCATCATTCTGTCTGAACAACCATTCAGATCCATCAAGCTTCAGAAGCTTCATGATGCAATATCTAAAAGACTGGAGGATCTTTGCTTCTGTATCGATCACAGACACGGTTTCTTGTCCAGATGACTTTTTCGCCTGTTCTTCAAAATGGATTTTCTCCGCCACTCCAAATTGTTCAAAAGGCTGCCTAGACCACAGAGATGCAGCGCTTGAACTGAAACCGTACTGTAATGCAAACGGGTCTCTGCAGACTTCCGAGGAAGAAAAACCTTCAGATCTGAATGAAGAAGAAGCCTTTGACTGGAAGCCGGAAGAAAAGCGCTCATAATTTGGACTTCCAACCCCATAGGACAATGAATTATCCCACTGTTGGCTTTGACCAAACCCTGACGGATCTTGATGCGGTACTCGCAGGCCAGATATGTCCGGCAAGCTGTAAAACTTCTTGGCCTCGGCAGAACTATCGTTACTCTCTACGGGTTTGGAAGAAGACATGTTATACATTGATTTATCTAATCTCAACGAATTATTCCTAGAAATAGAAACATTTTCAAAACCAGGAGGTGTCAGGCTGCTAACACCGTTAAGGGGGGTTTTCATGAAAGGGCGAGCAACTGAATCTCCAAGACGTGATGTTGTTAAAGATGTCGACTTTGGGGCTAGTAGCTCCACTTGACCACCACTCAGGGGACCAAGATCTCTTTCATTTGGGGTCTGGGTGAAGTACGTGGATTTTCGGGCTAGTGGCTCAATTTGATTGTTCAAGAAAACAGGATCTCCTCCTTTGGACATTTGACTTAAGTATGCAGCAAGCTCATACCCTTGCACAGTGGCCGGCTGTTGCTCATAGCTATCAGATAGTGAAGGAATACGCATGCTAGAATATCGCCTTTCACCAGAGTCCATAGCATTTCTTCGCCCATAAGCATCCAATTGTCTCAATTGCGTCGTCCACAATGAAGGCGAACTCCTCTGCGTCCCATAGGAAGATCCAAACATGTTTTGTCCCATTTGCTGATTTGAGGAGTTGTATAAAGATGTGCTCATAGAATCTGGACCATCGCCACCAGATGAAGGAATATATCCGCTTAACTCTTTTGTGTGATTATCCATCTTAACTGATACTGATGAAAATGACTTCGAATCCACTTTGGAAGCTAACCCGAGTAGCGCATCCAGTTTCTTGGCCCTTGCTTCGTCTGTGACCTGTCCATGGAAATCAAACATCTGTCCCCAGAACTCATCCAGAACTGCAGTTAATTGGCGCCTTCCAGCACGTCCAAGCCCAGCTAATTTTGATTGACTTCCAGTCCCATTTCCTGGTTGTTCGCCTTTACCACTAAGACTTCTAAAAGACCCAGGACCATCAGACATCAGAGACTGATTGGTATCAGGTCCACTTTTGGTTATTTCTTCTGACTGCCATAATTCACCATCATCCTTAGAACCTTTTAAGTCTTCATCCATTTCCAAAGGTTTCTCTACATTTCTCACTGTGCGAGAATCCTGAGATTCACCATCAAAACTATTTTCATGAGCAGTCGAGTCCAAGTAGGTCTCTCCCTCAGTTGCAGCTATCTCATTATAACCAGTAGAAGAAAATGGAAAAGCGGTCTCAGATTTCTTTCCATCAACTGTAGCCAGATGAAATACATCCTCAGACTCATCAAGCTTATCTGGCAGATTAAGCTTTGCAGTTGAAGTCGATAAATCTTGAACACTTTCCAAGCGATTCTCCAATTCCATTTCAGGGTCTTGCTTTTCTATAGTTGCTACTTGATCTTCAGACACAATAAGATCATTCTGCTCTCTCTGTAAAAATGATTCCAGTCCAGAAGTTTGTATATCCCTATTCCATTCATCCACCTGAGCATCTATTCTAGAAGAAGCCGATTTCAAAGGAGTGGCTACCAGCCAAAGCATCAGACAGAAGGAGATGGAGGTAGATATGACTAGAATAACATAAGCAATAGGGATACTGCTCCCTGTATCCCACATATTGTTTGCCCACTCAGTGTTGCCAATCGTAAGCTCCATGAAAAATAAAACATTTAGCCCAAGCATACCAACAAATATAACCAAAGTCAAGAACTCTTCAATTCGAGATATTTTGTGGATACCCATTACTGAGCTGGATGAGGCAACTCGGAAGAGAGGTGTAACAGAAGATGGTAGCATAAGAGCTACCATTACCTGTGTAACTATGAGCATTTGGTATATACCTTCAGGTCCTGAACTCCATTCACAACAGAGGGCTGGAATAATTGCGATGATTCTGACAGTAACATGATGAAGCCATCCAGGAACATCCAGTTTTAATAAATCATGCACAACTACTTGCCCACCAAGATTCCAACTCAGTGCCATGACTTGGTTGGAGAAAAAGATAAGCAGTATCAAAGCCAAAGGAGCAATTGAACTCCTGAAAACCTGAATCAACAGTTTGTCAGATCATGATAAAATACGATTAGATGTGTGTTATGCTGTGTGTATATAGAGAAATCAATAGTTCTGTACATAAATGTGCACAGACATGCATGTACAAAGTTGAAAGACCTTCAAAACCAACCTGGTCTAAGGTGTCCTGAAAAGTAGACAAGCTGCTGAGTTCAATTGCTGCAGAGCTCATTATCTCATAATGGAGCAAAAAAACACCACTGAAAACGCTCAAAATGGCAAAAAGATGGTCATGACACAATACTCCCTTTGGCACATTTTTTGACAGAGAATCTTGCTGCAAGGGCTGTAAAATTGAGAGATCAAAAATAATGCAACGGGTTTACAAACTTTTTACCGGGAAAATGGGCGGGGGGTGGGGGGGGGGGGTGGAAAGGCTGGATGAAGAGAAGAGACGCACCTGAACAACAGAGGAATGAAGGTAAAAGTTATGAGGCATTATACTCGCCCCTAGCAGGCTCATCAGTGCATATACACTTTCCCCGTTTAATCTTGCCAGAATTCCACCCAAAGGTGGTGGATTCCTTGGCTGACTTATTAGGACTTCAAAAACATAAAAAAGAAGAACAACCACGGAGAGGCATATAGATAATAATCTCGCTTGTACATCCTCCTAGAAATATTAAC
Organism: Eustoma russellianum; assembly: GCA_036186865.1. Taxonomy (NCBI): domain Eukaryota; kingdom Viridiplantae; phylum Streptophyta; class Magnoliopsida; order Gentianales; family Gentianaceae; genus Eustoma; species Eustoma russellianum. Next base: position 1,031,927 of record AP025059.1, on the reverse strand, counting down.
ATGTGAAATGTCAGCCAGAATCAATTAAGGAACAAAGTTCAACTTAGATTTAAAATAGACCATAACAAACTCACGAGGAAAATGGCAATGAACGGCAATGCTAAAGTATTAACAGCAGTGAGAAGCACACCAGTGAACAGATCAATTCCAAACAGCACATTAAGCCCATGGGCAGTTCCAACAACCTGCAGAATGCATAAAGGATAAATAGCTATAACAAGACCGAAAATTGATGAGAAAAAGATGAACGTGCTAAAATGGAAGCCAAGGACTTTATACCATCATGAGGTCCCAAGCAATCATAGAAACTTCAGCTTGAGCTCCTAATACGATGCAAGTCATGCTGTCATACTCAATACTGCATACCTGTGACATTGATGAAGAGAAGACTTAAATGCCAAACAAATAATTACCGCACACAAATTAACTTATTGATTACGGGGGGTAACAGAAAAATGTCCAAAAAAAAAAATACATAGCTAGTCAGCCACATGGAAAACAGCCATGGACCACCGTCAGAGAAAATGAAGAGGTGTACTCTGCTGTGGCTGTTCTAGCCTTGTTAAAAAGGAATCTAATTAAGAAGGAAAATCTCATCCTGGCCAGTCACACTAGAAGTACCAGACTGCTGATGGGGGAAGAAAACGGATCAGCATAGAAAAAGCATTCTCGGAAAAATACGCCTTGTATGCACTTTAATGACAAATCCATCTTAGCCCTTTGTCCCTACTTTAAAAGATAGAAAGTTCAATATTTGGCATAACTAACCTTGACGCCATTAATGCATTCAATTTAAGAGGCCAACTAAGCTTACCATATATGACAAAACTTTCAGATACCGATAACTAGTCTAAGTACTGCATCAAATTAACTATATATGGCTTTTAACTCTCTTTGAAAAATATCGTCATTACATGTTTCAGTAGTTCTCAATTAAACTGCATTGAAAGGGAAACTTTGTTTAAGTGTTCAACTATATAATAAATTATAAATCTCTCGATTGATTTTAATGTGAAAATGGTAATTCAAGATGGCAATAGAAAGGAGATTGAGTGATCGAGTTTTATTGCCATTAACACCATCCTATTTCTTTTGCATACGTGATGTGGTCAAATTCTGTGTTAGCGCTAGAGTAAGGAGGCGAGTTGGATGTTCAATTATATAAATTAAACATCTTCTATTGACTTAACCAAAGAATGAGAAGGCAACTACAGAAACTTAAGCTTCAATTTTCATTACATCCATATTTATTGTCTCTTCTCTTGTAGACACTTCCTGTTCAAGTATATAATTGCTCCATGAACAAAGGACAGCCACTATTTGAAAATCAAGTGATTCAAAATGGAAACAAAATAATCCATTTGCCAATCTCAAGCAAAAAATGCACCTTTTCCATTTAAAATCAAATCATACATTTTTCAAAATGCCTTCTTAGGATTAATGCTTCAATGGAATGAGAATCCCATATTAGGTTGAATATGTTTTTATAACCACACAAACAAGAGAAACATGTAATAATGTAGATAGTCACACCTATCACATTAGGATGATCTGCCAAAAACAAGTCAGTTTATATGGAAACAAAATTTTCTATCACCAAGATCAGCAAGAGAAACATACAATCAATTGACAACCGCAGCGTTATAAATATCCAGACAAATTTAACTTGCAAGGGAGGACAACTTGAAGCGAATAATATTTCCTGTAAAACATTCTAATACTGGAAAATTGACACAGGATGCCGAGTGGAAAAGTAATCACCTTTGCAAGATCTATACCAGTAACTACAGCTATTCTAGCTGATAAGTACTGACAAAGAATGGCAGCAGCATTGAACATAAGCAAAAGCAAGATTAAATCGTAGCCAAAAAGAGCTCCTCCCTCAACTGTAGCAGCCCATTTTCCTGGATCAACATAGCTAATAGCAACAAAAAGGACAGGCACGACAGCTGAAAGTAGTCTCTGAGGAATGGATAGTTGATGCACGGCGGTCAAAGCCCCAGGTTCCATGTTAACGTTTCCTCTAGTAAAGGATCACTATCCAGTCTGATCTTTAGTTGCACTTGCACATATCAACAAAACCCACATACAGTGAGAAATTCACTGACTATATCATCCCAAAGATATGAGTTCCACTCAACCAAGTGTGTAGGAAGAACTAGCAATTCCTTCGAATCAACCTTGTCGTGTGTATCCAGCAGAAATTGAAAATCCCAACTGCTTAGTAACATATAAGAAAACTGAGTATCAACAATACAATCATAGGTATTTGAAGAGAACCCATCAAGTAAGGAAATATATTAATGAAACACATCCAAGTTCCCAAGCAGTACAGCATCAGTCCAGAAATTTGAATCACACCAAATATAACTTGATCAAAGATGCATTCTTTGTTGAAATGCAGGTTGGAAATTCCAACCACCATATCATGAATGAAACAAATAAGTCCTAAGTGATTTACAGTAGTGCAGTAGCTTTTGCGCAGAACAAAAGCTACTGGCTTCTACTTCTTGGATCAGCAAATGAATTCCTGAAAGAGCACCAGAAAGGGCAAATAGAAAGAACAAACTCTTCATAAAAACCAACTGACTTCTATGCAAGCAAACATATCCAAGTGTATATTACTCTCAACAGACCTCAAAATAACAAACCTACGAAAATGGATAATCAGTCCACTTAGGCCTTTCTGGAAACAACAATAGCAGAGTCAAAAACAGACCTTTGTTCGACCCAATTTACATCACAGAAAATCAAAAACCTTCCCTTGAAATACAATCTTAAGTCCAAGAAACTTTCAAGAACAAGGAGAAACGCAAATTACAAAGTTAAAAAGCATAACCTGAATACAAGAGAGACCCCTGTAAGCAACAAGAGAATGCAACAGTAAAAGAGCGAAATTGGAAACTCACGAAAAGTGGATCTGCAACTCAAACTGAACTGCTAAACTGAACCACTTCAACACATTTTAGCGTCCCGCTGAGAAGAAAAGCGAACAACATGTGTATTCAGACAACTACATGAGTCAACCTACATGGATTTGACAAAAAGGGTCGAGTTTTTTTAGGGTTTTTGTAGCTTTTCTTCTGGCCACTTTCCCTCACTGTCTGTTACATCGTCAGAAATCCTGAGATCAAAGGCTTTCAAGAAATCAAAAGATGATTGATCTTCACTATAAATGTACATATTATGTGCATGTATAAATACTCTGTTTTGAATATTTTATACTCTATAATACTATTTCTCATATGCGAGTGACCCTTGAACAAAGCTGACCCCATGTTTATCTACATGTAGGAAAGAGAGAAGAAAATTAAAAAAAAAAAAAAAGCAATCTTTTTGCAGTTTATTGTGTGGGTTTTGGGAGTCGAGTATTTTTACCTTTTCTTCAAGGTGTGTAATCAAAGGAGGACGCTTTTCAGCTTGGTAATGGAGGAATTTTTAGTTTTGTAGCCGTTACTTTCCTTCAGCTTACTCTTTCTTTCTTGATTTCACGTCTCCTCGGTGGTTGTCTGAAATCAAGAATATCCTATATTTAACTGACACAAAAAGAATAGGTTTCGCCACACAGGACTCGTAACGCGATTTACCAAGCTCTCTTCTCAATATTCTTAGTATAAGATATTACCATATTTAACGTACTACTTTCTAAATAATAATCCATCCCCCTTCTAAACAACCAATAAGACAAAAATAATAATAATGATATTTCTATGCATGTTTTTAATATATATATATATATATATATATATATATATAAGCTTTAGCTTAAAACTTAACGAGCTTATAATTGATTTGTATATCGCATATTTTTTTGTATTATGTTAAAAAGTCAATTATGAAAATTTTTTTTTTTGAAGAAAAGAACGTATTGTTTAGTATGATCGTCACGGTATAAGTTTAGGTATGCGTTTGGAGAAATATAATATGGATGATTTAAGATAAACTTTATACAAGCTTCTTCATGGGATTGTCAAATAAATGTGGTTTTTTTGGATTTGTTTGGTACTTTGTTCACCAGAGTAAAGACATAGATAATGTGAAAATGCATCAGCTTTCATTCTAAGGCATCTATTGATATAAATAATTTTCTTTCTATGGTAACCATGAAGCAGTTTATGTTAGAGACATAAATCTGTTTCCTATGTACTTTTCCATTTTTTTTTCTTTTCTTTCAATAGTTCAGTTCTGTCCAATGAATATGATTTCGATTTTATGATAATGTCAGAAGTCGTTTTGATACACAATTTGGATATCATTTTGGCGTCTATAGTTTTTTTTTTCAAATCAAAAGTTTAGGTATAAGAAACCTTCCCCAATCTTAGACTATAACAATCACCAATTTCATAAAAGATTGACCAGAGAATTTACATATCACATATCAAAAGAAAATGTTGACAGCCTATGTACGTTCAAACTCAGTTAATTTTATATGATCATATATGTTATATACATGCATCTTTTTCATATTATGTACATGCATTTTTTTTCATCATATATGCGTTTGGATCCAGTTAATTTTATGTAATCATATATTTTATTCACATGCATCTTTTCTATCTTTTCCTCCTATACACGTTCATGTCAATTTTAGTTATCTCTTTACTCCAACAATCTCCCCCCTTTTTGTTTTTCATGTCAGGAGATAAAATAGAGGGGTAAGAATCACTACAATTGAAACCTACTCATGACAATGAGGCATTAGTCTAATGGTAATGATGAGGCCCTATGACTAAGAGGTCATGTCTTCAATCTTCATTTGAGGCAATATCTCTTCATATGAAGCAAGACTCCGCATGATGTGGCATGATCCAGGAAAAAAATTGTAATTCCTACTTAGGACACCTACCACGAAGTGTGGCATGATAAAAAAAACCTACTCATCCGCTAGAAAATTATTATTATTTTTCATTTTTATCAACAAGAAAATAAGGGTCCATGACTTGTCCTGAGACATGTCGTATATGTGTATATATACACGTACATATGTATGTTTATGTAATTTATGGCTCTTTCATAAACATTGGAGATATGTTGTTCTTCTTTCTTTCAATAAATGACGAAGAAAAATTAAATAATAGAAATTTATGTCTCTTTCCAAACGTGAGAGGTATTCTTTTTCTTTGTTTGCCACAAATGGAGAAGAAAATTGAACTATCAAACTTAATTTCAAACGTAATATAATCCTTCATCCTTCATATTAAAACTTGGCGGAAATCTTGATTATACGATGTTATATTTACGTGACATATACTGAAATAACGATAAAAAAAACTATGTTCTTTCATCTCTTAGAATCTTAGTCAAATTTTTAGAAAGTTTAATGATAATCGAAGTTAATTGATTTTGCAATCACGGAGAATAATATCCTTCTAGTAACAAGGTCTGATCAGGTCCACTTATCTTTTCAAATTTTCAAACTTTTTTTTTTCCACACTCTTACCATATCTAAAACATAGAAACTATAACAATGACTGCAAGAATTAATTCAATGTCATACTTTATAACTTGTATAATACTCTTTCCTTCTAAAAATATTTACAAATTTTACAATACTTTATAATACTAACATTTTCTTCTATGAAGCACTGTATTTTCGTCCAAGAATTAATTCAATGTCGCACTTTCGTGTTTTACATTTACTAAAAATGTTTTAGTTTAATGTACGCAATTCATACATCCTTTACTCATAATTGACGAAAACAACCGCAACTTTAGAGGCAATAGATATGGAGGTCGGATATACACAATAATGTTAGAAACACACAGTGGTTGTTTCCGAATGACTCGTAATGAAAATTGCGTCAAACTGTGTTGATCAACTGCTACTTCACAATATAAAAAAACTCAGCTAATTTAGTGAGTCATTTTGCTATACTCATAATCGAAGTAGAACAAAAGCAATCTAAAAGCTCCAGTTATAAAATGGGCTATTACTAATAATAGAGATTAATTTAATAGCCAGTTTAATAACGTGTCAGCCCGAAGTCTTGTGTGCGGGGGGGGGGGGGGAGTATAGGGGAAGTCGAAGTCAAAGAAAAGGTGATGATTAATGCGTGCAACTTCAGGGTCATATTTAAGATTTAGGACCACTCCTAAATTTATTAATTTGATGATTCATGCGTCCATTTCGACCTTAAAAAATTATAGGCCATCAAAGGAGATAAGGGAGAATTTATATTAAGGGCAGAAATACTCTCTTTTTCTCATCATAAGTTGCCAATTAATATAGATTATATATATACGGAAATGGCAGTGCCTTTTGTGAAAATATTGATTACTCAATAGGCAATTTGGTCTTCTTATGTAAAAAAATTGACACTAGTGTATCACATTGCTCCATTTGGTGATCTCACACACACGCATACACACACATATATACATACATATATATGTGTGTATGTGTGTATATGTATATATGCTCCTTTCAAGTAATGATGGTGGAGTAGAACATTTGATTTCGTTTTTGCCTGGTCTAGTCTTATTCCGACTTAAAACAGCAAATTAATGAATGAAGGTTGCTCCTTTTCTCAATTGTTCCAAGTCCTATGCTATTACTTTATTAGTATATAGCACTTTTATTTGTGTATTTCTTATGTTTTATGACAACTAAGAAATGTCTCTTTAAGAAATTACAGTTTTTTTTTTTTTTTTTGCAATATGGTGTAAGATCATTACTTAATTATGTTTAAAAAGAAAAACATAGAGAGATTCTGCGTATATCAGATCGCGAAGCGATTCAGCTCTCTTCAAACTTTACGGAAATGTGAAAGACTAATGCACCAAGAAAGTTCTTTAGAGAGACATGCAACCGTTGCCTAGGCCCGCGACATCTAAAAAACAACTCTGACAAGGCCTTCTAGCTTCTTACGCCAGTATGAATTAAGTCTATTATAACATTTCACTCAGTTGTAACAGTTTAACTTAAACTTGGAAGAAAATACAGTTTTTCATGGAAAAACATTGTAGTATTGTAAGTTGTGTAAAAATGTTGTAGGTTATTGTATTAATATGTACTTTATAGTATTTAAATCTAGTCAATCTAAATGTCCTTGAAGACTAAGCATGTGTTCAAGGTTTTGTAGTTATTAAAGGTTAATTTAGTCCTTTTGATGGAAACTAAGGTTTGAATCATTATTTTCCCTTATGTAAGTGTGGTAAGATTTAAAGAAAATATAACAACAAAAGAAACAAGAATGAAAAGTGATGAACCAAAAAAAACTACCTGTTAGTCAACAACAGTCAACGGTAGACGTTGGGCATAAATGTGTCAAGTCCCGCAGGTCGTCACAAAAGCAATGCTGCTCGGCCAAATTACACTTCGGTCGTACTTTTGTCATCAGAAGCTGCACCTCGGCATCCGGACTGAACTGCAGTTCGGCAAGAATGCACTTCAGCACAGCTCGTCTAAAAGCTTATTAAAATAGCCCAGGCCAATTCAAATATAACTCCTGCTCGGCTCAGCAAAGACATATGTTTACAATCAGCCTCAGCAGAATGTTTAACTCGGCCTCGGCCACATACCGGCTCGGCCAAATAACACCAAGAACTGTCAGATAAGATCAAGGAAAGATATCGTCAATTATGCTCTGGGACCCACTTAGCGGCTCTGCAGAATACTTTCCAGATGTCAAGCAGTAATTGGCTCAGTACAAAGCCATCATTACATGCCGACCTACACAACAGCTACGATCTCAAGCTTTAGTCCCATCACACTGAATCTCTGCAACGGATTAGACCGCCATCTCAGCCATGTCACCATCTCATTAATCAGGCAGCGGGTCAGACCTCCATAAATCTCAAGTATAAATACTCCTTTACCCAGACGAGGAAAAGGGGGATTCTTGAAGAACAACTGGAGCATTATATCCAAAACTTCATCTCGACCAGAACACAAAACTCACAAACTCAATGAGATATTTCTCAGGTTTCTTCAAACCTTATATTCCAGCATAAATTGCATAGGCAAACACCCATAACTGACTTGAGCGTCGGAGGGTTTTTCCGGGGTAGCGCCCCGGGACCTCTAACGTTTCTCTTCTTTCTCAGGCTCCGTTGAAGGATTGGGACAGAAGATTTACGGCACATCCTCTGAGTCATCTCTGACCCACATGGTGACCATCTCGGCCTCATCAAAAAGTAAAGAACATGTAACTCAACCGATACACCTAAAAAGAATTCGCCTAATTATAATTTATAGAGAATTTTGATTAGAAAATAGCACAAGATGCTTTAACACATTTCATGTGCCATCTTCTATCAATTTCAACAAGAAGTGTATGTTTATTTGTTCTAAAAAATAATATCTATGACATGATTTCATTGACTGAATTAAAAAAATGAGACACTTAATGACCAAAATATACTTAGAAACTTTCATTTTCCTCGGGCGGATATATTATCATGTTTGACTTTGTTATTGGATGTCTTTTGTTGCCTAGTTTGCAATCATTCTTTACAGGTCAACGCTAAACCTTTTGACATATCATGTGCAACACATATATAAATTGTTAATTAAATCATTCATTATAATAATAACTTATAACATTAAGTTCTTTAGCATCACTTTGCCGAAGTTTATTTTTTCCATTTTTCACTATATAAAATAAATAACTTTTTAAATAAAACAACGACTTTGTTTATAAAAATGATTATTTCATCTTAAATGTTTCATATTATAATGGTCAAAATGAATACCATATCGAATACTAATGTACAATCATATTTTGTAATACCAAATTTATTAAGTCATATGTTAAATCAAATCTTTCCATTGACAATGGAGTCAAGGACATACTTTTCATTTACTTTGGAATATGATGGAATAAAGCAAAATGACTCACTAAATTGGATGCGCTTCTTGTATTGTGAAGCAACAGTTGATCGACACGCAATTTTCATTTTGGGTCATCCGAAAACAACATTCATGTATTTCTAACACATGGGTATGGTTGCGTACATCCGACTCCCCATACACCGTCATAGACGGGAGCCGTTAAGGCAATGAGGTAATGTTGTTGTTGTTGTATATGTTAAATCAAATGAAGTCAAAGATGAGTTAAATCCAAAGTACACGACACCATGATTATAATCACCAATATAAGTGGAGCTAAGTTGACAGGGAAAGGAGATATTTTTTAACAAATATTTTATTAATACAGGTAACGAGAATCCTGATAATAAACTCTCCTTTTCCTCGGCTGGAGACATTATCTTGTTTGACTTTATTGATGTGGTGTGCTTTAATACACATATATATATATATATATACACACACACACACATAGTGCAAGGATTCTTTATCAGGTCAACGATAACATTTTGGCATATCATGTGCAACACAAATAGGAATAATTAAGTTTCTTAAGCGTTATAGAGTCTGTTTCTGTTAGTTTTTCCACAAAAATATTGCTGTAGTGTTGGGAGTCTCAACCAACTTTCACAATAATAAGCTGCTTTTTTTCTTCTAGTAAAACATATGACAAATAATAAACTCATTACTAAATCGAGTCCTAATTTTCCGTCACCTGTCACACCATGGTAGACCACTATACTACCATCGAAAGTTGATAAGGCAGAAATTTGAATGATGCGTCGACGGCGCGAGGGCCATGCGATCCGTCGAGTTATTATGAATCATCGCAGCATTCAGTCAAATGAGTTAGATGAGAAAGGAGCAAGTTAAGACTGAAACAACATTAAGATACGTAGGTTTAAAAGAGTAATAGAGATTTAGACTGGAAATTAATTTTCTTTGTGAAATTCTTGTTACTTGATCAGCACTGAGCACCTTAGGCAGATTTGCGGTAATTAATAAATATATAACCCACTTTTTTATAGTTGAATTTACAAAAGACTATCGTATAATATGCTTCCTTTTTAATTAATAATACACGCTCAATATGCATGTGCGTGTATAGCAATGTCATATATCACATATTATATGCATTATTTTTACATCTTACAGCACATTGGTTGCCAGTTTTTCTTTAAACTATTCAAATTTAAAATTTAACAAATAATTTACCCATGAAATACAACGTTAATAAGTCGATGATTTACATTATATCATCAGCTTATAAACGTTGTATTTCATTGGTAAGTTATTTGTTAAATCCTGTCTCTAACTAATATTTAGATTATTATGTTTGTCCCCGCTAAAGAGGATGGTTTCGTTGTAATTTGAAAGTCGACTAGTAGTTGACTACGAAAGTTTGAACAATGAGGGTAGTTTCGGTGTTCGAGGAGGATTATCCTCCGACAAGTTTCGTCCGTAAATGAGGTGTTCTAGGAAGATTATCGTTTCTAACCTTAATATTACGGTTCGACCGTAAAAAATCTATTATACAAAGTGTCAAGTAAAGTTGCGTAAATTGGGAAGTAATTCGGTCTTTCCTCATACACTCCCTTTGCAAAAGCTTCGACCATAGTGATTTTAGACTGATTTTAAAACGAATAAATAGCTCCATATGGAGAAGAATAATATCAGTAAAAAAAACCATTATTACCCGAAATTATTTTATTACAGTATATGTCATTGCAAGATATCCACTCCACAATTCTGGTGGATGAGCAGTCTTATGGAGGACCACGCATGATTCCTGACGAATGACTTTGACTTTTAAATAGAGAGAAAATTTTCCACCCGTGACACTCTGCAATATGTTAGAGGAGATACTTTTTTGCATATTTTGTCTCAAATTCAATTCAATACATTTATTGATGTTTTTAATTGCATATAGTCGTTTAGGAAACACCTGCAGTAATGTTCTTGAGGCATCATTCATGAAAATGTCTTCAAGTCCCTGGAGATAACGGCAGAGGTTTCAAAAAAGGAAGACAAAAAGAATGCAGAACCAGTCGCTGGGTTCCCGATGCTCTCTAGATCGTACACAAGCCGAACGACTCGAATAAAATGGAAAAATAAGCAAGCAAACCTGGCTTCACAATGATACAACAACAACCGAGTCTTTTTCCCGGTATATGAATGGTACAACAACAATCGAGTCTTTTTCCCGGTATATGAGGTCGGCTAAGCAAAATATTCCATGAAATAGGACCAAAGGACCATATAGGAACTTAGACGAGAGAATAAAAAGTACCATACTCAAGTAAGATGCAGTTGATTGGCCAGCTTTCCTGTCAGTAGTCATCCCAAATTATGGATGATTTGCTATAAGCCTATGGAGGATTTGCAGAAAACGGTTAGAACAAGTCAATTGACGTTTTATCTAAAAGAAACTTTGATCTAATTACCCAATGATGCTATATTCAATGTCTAGTGCTGATTTGGAGCCCAAGCTGTAAATTTTCCTTCTAAATATACGAATCTAAAGATTCGCCATTTTTTTTAGAGGAGAGGGAGGATGGATAAACACACAAAAAGGCCAACATGCGCTTTCTTGACTTTGTAATATGATGGAATAAAACAAAATGACTCATTAACTCATTAAATTGGATGCGTTTGTGAAGTAGCATTTGATCGACACAGCTTGACACAATTTTTATTATGGGTCATCGGAAAACCACCTCTGTGTGTTTCTAACACATGGGTATGGTTACGTACATCCGACCCTTCATACCACGTTATAGACGGAAGCCTTTAATACAATAGGTACCCTGTTGTTGTATTTTTTTTCTGCATCCTCAAATTACTGATCCTTTGTATTAAGTAAAGCCTTCTTTCCTGTTAAACACAGACAATTAGCCTTACAAATTTCACATCTCTTGGGATAGGATCCCCTCACCGAAGGGGTGCGGTGACGCGTGACCGCGCGACACGTGGCAGCAAGGGAAGGTGGTGAGGCTAGATGAAGCCCTCTCCTTGCTGCCACGTGTCGCGTGGTCACAAAAGGGGTGAGGAAAGTGGGGGTGAGGAGATCCCAACCCACATCTCTTGCATGAACAATAGGGTTCAGTACTCTTTAAAAAGCAAATATAGAAGATGCAGTCACCACAGGAGCTAAAGTAACAGTATGGTGAAACGGATCTTTGATATTATCTCTGGCTAACTAAGCGTTAAAGCACCACAACTATTTTCAGGATTCGGCTTCAGCTAAGGATCCGTTCTTCAAATGTTAAAATTTCCATCAATTTGGACAGCATAATCATCTGGAGAAGAATTGAAATGCCGCTGTTTGAGATAATGAATCAGGTAATTGAACGGATTATGCCAGCTAAAGAATACGCCTCGACATAATTTAAACACAGACAAAGTACTTAAAACAAACTTCCAAATAGGTGAACAAGATTGCTCATTTCCAAAAGCTGCAGAAATGTGCTACATTCTCTTCATCTCAACAAAGAAAAGACGACCTGTGGACACAGAATTCTACATATAAATGGTCTTGAAAAGAAGAAGAAAAAAGGATAAGGTTATGCAATTCAAATGAAAAACAGGTCACTACACCCAATCTGCCTGCTGCGATATAACCTGCTGAAAAACAGACAAGACCAGACTTCCACTAGTAAAACCTGACCTCGAGGCCAAGACTAACAAGCTTCTAAACTAAGCAAAATCATCAAGCCAAGGATGCCCCCTTTGCATGTCTCTTTCCTTTCTTGCTATCAGACTCCTTTCCCTTTCCCATGATCATTCTGGAGAGAACGTCAGCTTGCTTAGTGTTTCCCTCCTGGTTCAGAGACTTGATCAAATCTTCACAGCTACTTCGATCGGTGACTCCTCCTTTTTCCATTATTTTACATAAAATTGAATATGCATTTAGGGTCTTTCCTGCTCCCAAAAGAGCATCCAAAACCTTATCATAGGTTGAAAAGTCTATGTCACAGTCCCTCTCTAAACCAAAATCTAACAATTTCAAAGCGGCAATCGTCTTTCCTTTTTCACACAGAACCGACAAAAGATTATCAAAACTGGGTGTAACTCCAGAATGCATCATCAATTCAATTCTTCCCAGAGCTTCCTCAACATGACCCCTCAAGAGGAGAGCTTCTGTTATTTTGGAAATCAAATCCATATGCTCTTTAATACCCTTCTCCAACATAATCTTCATCACCTTGCTTGATGTTTGAATTCTATCATCTTCATATAAGCGCTCCATGACAGACCTATACAGTGATGAGGGTGGCAGATGCCCATTCTCAATCATGCTATCCAAAGCTATTTTCGCATCAGCAGGCTCGCCCTTACCCAAATAGCTCTCAACCAGTTGCTCGTAAGCAACAGCTTCTGTAGGCACCCCCCTCCGGACCATGATCTTCAGTAATTCATAGGCCAAATCAGGAGACCCTTCTTTTGAATGCCCATAGATCACATTGCTGAATGCAGTTGAATCCTCAACGCCTGTTTTCATCAACTGTCTTAGAAGAGTCTCAGCTTTGTTTGTGTGACCATTATCACAGAGATACTTAATAATTGGATTATATGCAGAAGGCTGCATATTCAAAGTATTCTGTGGCCTCAATACAATTTCCTTCTCTATTAGCTTATCCAGTAAATTTACAGCCCTGTCATATAAACCCACCTCGCAGAATTTCTCAATCAGGACTCCGTAATGCCCAGCTTCAGTTGGAACACTCAATCTAATCATGGCTTTCAGTACATCAGCAGCAGCAGCCACATTACCAGCCTTACACTGTCCTGACATCAATCTCATGAAGATTGAGTTGTCCTTTGGAGCAATATGCTTATCTGCCATCTCCTTCAAAACACTTTGAGCTTCAGACATCTTCTCTGCGTCACACAGCCCAGGCAATAAGGTGGAGTAAGTGATTGCATTTGGCTTGATCGCGACACTCTTCATTTCTTCTAATAATCTCCATGCATCGTCAACTTTCCCGGTAGAACATAACCCTTAATCAAGGTCGTATAAGTTATCACAGTAGGTGCTATATTCCTACCTTTCATCTCTGTGAAATACTTTTCTGCCTCCTCCATCTTCTTGACTCTGAAGTAACCGTTAATCAGAGTGTTGTAAGTAACCGCATCAGGCATAATTTCCCTACTCTTCATGTCCGCAAAGAACCTTAGTGCTGTGTCAACCCGCATAGAAAGGAAAAATCCCCAAATCATAAGATTATACGTGTGCAAAGTTGGCTCTATTCCTTCATTTAACATCTTGTTGAAGTACCTCTTGGCCATCATATATCGACCTCTACGCAGAATAACCTTGAAGAGTGCATTATACGACTTTATTGTCCTCTCTACTCCCAACTCCTCCATTTTCTGGAACAACTTAACACTCTCCTGAACAATCCCCTCCTTACCATAACTTTCAATCATTGAAACCCACAAATCTTCATCCCATTCGACACCCTTCTTAGGCATATCCAAGAGTATACACCTAGCATGATTGAGCTTAGAAGCTCGACCTAAAATGTCAATCATTTTCATATGGGTCTCCTTACTGTGCTTAAAAAGACCAGATCTTTCAACCCATCTAAAAAACTGGAGAGCGTGGTCCGGGTTCCTGGAGCTGTGCAATACATTGTAAATGATCTCATTGTCAAATACAGGAACTAATTTACGAATAGAATTCTGCAATCGGGTCGTCCAAGCCCGGTTAGCCATCATTCTACAAATTATATCCTCTACCTTTCAGAAGTTTGTTGCTGCTTACCTCTTGGTCTTCTTGAAGGAGCAGCTGTTCGATCAACATTGAGATTCTCTGGAGGCGAAAATGGGGTCGATTCAGATTTAGATTCGGATTCTGGATCTGGGTGTTGGATGTCCGGCGTGGAGCAGAAAGGTACAATTGATCGGAGGAAATGTGGAGGAGATAAGCTGGATAGTCTGGAATTCAGATGAGAAGATCTTGGGGCTGAGAGATACGCCATATTTTTGCTGCTGTTTACTGATTTCAATTTAGAAAAAGAGGAGGAAGATTGGGAAGTTGATTTTAGGCCTGAGATGTTTGAGAATTTCGTCACTCTCGTATCAGACTATCAGTTCAGCAATGGCGTGAGGCGGGTTTAGGGTTTTTCAGATGGGTTCCTCCATTGCGTTAAATCGTCGTTTTGCTTTGCTTTTGCATTGGTCGCTGACAACCAATTTTTTTAAATTAATGTTTTAAACAGTATTATTTAGAACACCACTTTATAATACAACTATTAAAACAAAAAAGTTCAAAATGTGTGTTTTATTTCTTCTCTCTTGCTATTGGTCTACCTAAAATATGTATAAAATAATATTATAAATGATGTGTTATTCAGAAACATTTTTTTTCTTTTTCTTTTTCTTTTCTGTGAAAATTCGAGTAATTTTTTTTTTGGACAGCAACAACATTTTGTTAATAACAAGGAGAGCCTAAGTAGGAAATACTTACTCGATTTTCAATCTTCTAAAAGAGCAGGAGCAATGAATAAGCAATACAACTTGGATATTTTGCCACCATGAGAGCTACATTGTTTTAGTTTTTTCTTTAATTCCTCCTTTTGAAATATATTACTCTTTTATTCTAAAAATATTGTTTTGAAATATATTACTTGACTTGAATGTTTTAGTTTGACTTGAACATAACTTGAGAACGTCAAACTTTGTATAAAAAAAAATTCGTGTAACTATTAATTGAAAAGATACTATACAAACTCTCTTCCCGTTTGAGCAATAACTTCACCTCATCGGCAATCAAGGCCATAGTACTCATGTTTTCATATATCTCACCACTAAGCCTATACCTTCCTAAAACACGTTCTTGAAATGACATTCTATTGGAGTCTGATTCTTTCCTAAGAATTTCAGTCATAAAACCCTCTTAAAGTATAAAAAACCATGCTGCTTTGTTACATTTAATGTTTATTCACTCCATGTTCAAAAGTATTGTTCATAGCATTGGTTTCATAAGAAAAAAATAATATTATTAAAGCATTTACCTTTGAAAATTGCAGAAATGTAAATAATTTTATGTATCGAATAGATAGCTTAGCTTATAAGTACTCTATTCAAGCTTGAAGCAATAATGTAGACTCTCATCAATCGTGCCCTTCTCAACTACACAGACACAATAACAACAATACTCAGTATATCCTCAACTGTACAGATGTTGGAAATTTAGAAAGCAATTGTCTCGCCTCGTGCCCATGAGCACCAATAACATCCAGAAAATTTCAAGGAACATTCTTACCTAAAAACTTCTTGTCACAAAGGACCAATTAACACTTCTAATAGTGTCTCCCAAAGTTTTCTTAATGAAACAGTTTCTGAGATGAGCGTCTCTGTCTACCACATATATCAGAAAATATCCCTCCTCGTTAACACTACAGTTCAGACAACAATGTATCCTAAGGCGTTCATTCACCAGTTGAGAGCAGAGGAAGGAGAAATAATCTCACCAAATGTTGAAGCTTGTATTGTGTCAAGATACTGCCATGCCTGAGCCTGAGCTAGTACTATGACTAGGTCATATCTTTGTTCGTCAACTATTGTTCCTTATAAAAATAAGCTTGTCAAAAAGAGCCACCAGACCGTATGCTGCAGCATTTTGTGTAGATGCTGCAGTTCCAAGTAGCGAATATACCTAAGTGTGCTGCTTTCCACATTTTAGCTTCTCTTTTTCAAGCTCTTGTTTCAAAGTCTCCATCCGTTCAAGCAAGTCCATGTTTTCCTAGAAGTTGTGCAACCAGAATCATCCCAAAGTGGTTATTTTGAGTAGGAAAAGACTTTTGCGGTCCTTAGTAGTTTAGTTATACTTCTGGTTTATTGGATTCTTGGAGAGACGAATGATGTGTAAAATGTAGACACTGGCACATACCTTTTGCAACACCTCCAATTTCTTGTTCAACCCAACAGCGTCTCCAGGCTTGAGAGAAGCCTTAATCTTTGGAAAATGGAAAGTATGTTTTAAGTAATAACATCCTTATGCAAGAATGAAGTAGTTCGAAATGAGCTGGTAATTGAAACCAACAGAAATCAAAGTGACTAAATTAATGTGTTTCACAGCTGCTGTTCCAAATTAAACAACAAAAGGTGGATGTTTGAATTACTGTCCAACCCACCTGTCTTTTTCACTATGGATCCTTTCCTTTATTTTTTTCCTCCCTTTTCCTGATAATTCCTATTCATCAGCCACCTCATGCATGCAAGTCAAGTCCTCCTCTGTGTCCTGATATATCACTTCTTAAGCATATTGTCATTACGTTATTGCTAATTTTGATTTATTGTGGTCTTCTTTCAAAGATATTACTTCAGAATCATATATTGTCAACTTCAAAACCCAGTTCAGTACTTCGCAAAGAGCCACCAACTATAATATCATGAGTCAAGGCAAATAGTTGGGGGACATTATAAAGATTGCCGTGAAATGATGACACTCTTGTCACAATATTAGTAGTCTTCAGAGACAAGACTTTGACTTCACAGTTACAGGCATGAGAAGTCAGCATAATATGATTAAAAAGGAACCAAATGCGACAGAAAGAAGCTCATATCATAGAATCAACTATGTTTTCTTTGAATTAGATCAGTCTCTACAGTCAATTCTAAATTATCAAACCTTCTGCTACTTTCATAACTATACAAAGCGAAGGTTTTCCAATATAAAGAAGAAAAGGGACAGGTGCACAACATGAAACTTAAAACAGTGACCATGTGATTAGTTTTCATGTCCAGAAAAAAAAGCAATAATGAACTTACCCTGTCCAGTTCTTTCTTGCATTCGCTAACCTTCACAACCTTCAGCATCAAATCTTCGTCTCCACTCTAGCAGATTCATCCATGGCTTCCCACTGGCAAGATCAAACTGTTTACTACGAGCAATTAGTCAAGGGATGCATTTAATGATAAAATACCAACTCTAGGCCGACAAAATTCAGACACATTGGCTAAACATAAATTAGATCCAATCTAAAAAAAACTATAACATCTTTTCTTTCTTTCTTTTTTTTTTTTGGTTTTGGGGGGGGGGGGGGGGGGGTTCCAAATTATTTCTAGAATGCTGCAGGAAAGCGCCATTGATTTCAATCATGAAAGCAAGAAGCTTTGCCAAAAATTGCAACTGAATATTAACAACTTGACTTCAAGAGAATTTTTCCCCACTACTATAATGTCTTCTCAAGTTCGGTTTATCTAACTCTTCGGCAATAAAACTTAGGTACTCCAATTACTCCCAGCAATTGCTTCAAAATCTAGAAAGTAGAAACAGTGAGGCGTAAACTTGGACGAAAAAAAGTAAAGAAGTAAACGAACCTGAGCAAAATGGCCTTCTTGAGCAGACATGTGGTAATCGATAGCTCCAAATCCTTATATAGGCAGCGACGCCTAATGCTAAATTAGGAGTCCCAACCCTAAGAGCATTTTTACTCTTTACGATCCTCATCTTGTTTACTAAATGCTGCTATAGGGAAAAATCATCAAAGAATTGAATCAAAATTATGCCATGGAGTCTTTTTCTTGGCGAATATTGCCAGGCGATAAGAAAACCAACCGCGCCACCGCTTCTGCGTTCGGACAAGACGGTAAGCTTACATGTCAGTGTCGATTTTCTGGTTGCCAAAGGTAATACCTAAAGTCTCTGTGATCTGAGGAGGCCTCATATAAGTTAAAATATGAAACTTCAGATTACGCGACGCCATATGTATAAAATATCCCGCTATTTATTTTTTTCCTTTTAAAAAAAAAGCTCTTTTGTACACTTGGCGTTCTGTGATTGGAGGTCTCATATTTTGTCTCATATTTTGCCTACTAAGATCTCATCCGCTAAACTCGAACCGCACTAATACATAAATCAGGAATCCAACAAGTTTATATATTACTAAAACTTTTTTAGCTAGTGTTCATTGTAAAATGAGTCAGCAATCATTTAACTTGATTAAACTAGATATATAATCTAAATAACTACTAATTTAGATAACATTATAGCTACTGATTTAGATAACATTATAATTAATGGTTTATATAGCATTATTACACGTAATATACGTATCATAATTCAAACATGCACTTTTTTAATTATAATGTCCTAAAAACTAAGCTGTGCTCTCGAAGCTGCTTTCTATTTTCCGAGTTCTAAAGCGAGGAGAGCGAAAATTAGTAAATTACATCTTTAATCAATTCGGAGCTGGAAAAAAAATCCTCTAGAATATTTTTCTTTTGCCTATGTTGTTATAACTATTTTCTTTTCAAATGTTTTTTTAAGTCTTTTCAAATGGTTAAATTCTAAAAATTGTTTAGGTGTGCGTTTGGTTAAAGACAAGGAACAGAAATCTACACAATACAAAAGTAAATTAGTGTGAGATTGGTATGAGCCTTTTAAATAAATAAAATGTATGTCACCAACACAATTTGCCTTTCTTTTCACATTTTACCAAGCATTTTTTTTTCTTTTTTGCGTTTCAAAAAAATGAAAATAAGCTTTTCTTCTTGGAGCGGGCTAAACACGTCTTTGCAAATTGTGGAACACCATGACACAATCGGGTTGGGCCTTGGTGACTTTTTCTCTCTGTTTCGAGCGGGTTTCACAAGCCCAACTCTCAGCTGCACGCCTTTTTAAAGATTTTAGACTCTCGGTAAGGACCCCATTATTTCCTTATAAAATTTCAAGTAGGGGGTTTTGAAAGATGTAATTATCTTAAAAAGAAGATACAAATTAATGAATATGTTTTAGTAGACCTTTCTTCAAAGCTTGTCGTATCTCAATAAATAAAGAAAATATGTTGTGTGTTTGTCTTGCTTTCTTTTTTTAATGAAGTTAAAGTTACACTCTTCTTTGACTTTAAAATATGATGGAATAAAATAGAGTGAATTATTAAATTGGATGGGTTTTTATATTGTGAAATAGCAGTTGATCGACACGCAATTTTCATTATGCTTTATCGGAAAACAACCTCTATGTGTTATATAGACATAAAATTAGTGTTAGATAGTCTACAGTATTAGTACATCCTAGACTAGGTTAAAAAGGGAAAAAATTTAAAGAGGGAAGTGATCGGTGATTCTTTTATCTGTCTAAACTAATTTTCAAGTAGTGAATATTTTCTTTTCTCGTGAAAGTAAATTAGATTGATCCATAAGTCCTCACCCACATAAAAGTCCACTTTATTTATGATTTACATCCTCTATAAAGTTCTTTGAGGCTGTAACGATAGGACCCAAGACGAAGGATTTCGTCTTTCGCTCTAAATTAGATTGATCCAACTTACATCGATTCAACCATACCATTTTTGGTGGTAGTGTTCATGACTTTTTCTTTTGTTACTTTACCGCTCGTGGGAATAGAATACGAGATGTGCAGATAGAGGCTACGGTTATAATTACAGTTACATCGTTCCATGGTTCTCTTTAAAAAAAAATACAGAGATTTTTTTAGTTTTATAATGTTGTACAATAATAAATAGTTATTAAAAAAATTTTGACAACCTTTCATTCAGCCGTAAAAGCATAATTTCCACGCAAAAGAGAGAGGGGGGTGGAGGTCGTGCGGGGAGAATGGTCGGTGGAACGTGCATTCTTGTATCTGGCGTTACCTGACATCTTCTGTTCCACTTTTCTTCATTTCACTCGTCTCTACGCGACACGTGACAGCAAGGATGAGTGATGAGACTAGATACGGGTGACTTTCATCTAGTCTCACTACACATCTCTGCTGCTACGTATCATATGGTGACGATGAGGTGAGGGAATCTTAATCCGTGGAGTACACACAATCTCGAGAATACGCAATGCCTGTAAACGGCCTAACTATGGTGTACGGGTGGGTTTATTATACAATAAGACGATTTTGTCACCGATAAAGTTGTTTACGTAACAATCTTAGCCGGCGTGACAGCCTTTAACACTAGTAATTTTATTGTTCCACATGCAAATTCCTAATTTGATTGGCTGCAGGAGGAAATGGGAAGCTGCCCGTCACGTGTATGCACATAACATATAACATTATTTAATATACAACCACGTTTCGGCTTCAAGTCTTTAGTCCCGTGCGAATTTCGTATGGTAATAACTGTATGATAAAGTGAAAATCAATATGAATACGTGGAAACAAGTGTAAACATGTTAGACATTTAAAGTTCGGACCAACTAAATTTTATATAAAAAAATATGTCGTACTGAAACGTTGAAATGACACAAAGTTAGCTATACTCAATATATAAGAAGTCTGCTAATTAGGAGATCAGCTACCTGGACCCAAGAACGAAAACTAAGACGAAGTTATTTCAATTCGACACCAATTCATTTACTTGTATTAGAATAGTTCGATGAAGCTTGTTGAACGAAGCTTAATTAAAGTTACATTCACTTCGTGATAACGCTTGGCGTTCATTATGCGACACTTGTGTTGTTTGCATAAAAATGAACAAAGTACCTATCAACACTTAGCAATATCAACATACAAAAGACCAAGACAACAGGGTATATAAACATTCCATTCACATAAATAAAGGGGATGCAAAACATTCTTTACGATCAATATTACACAAACATTCGTACGATATATGTTTTTTAGATTTTATCACTAAATATAGAAAATCACACAATTGATTTGATCGTCGGATGATTCTTTCAAATAACAAACTCTAAAATCTACAAACTTCAACTTTAACGTTGTTAATTCTCGTATGTTACATGTACAAATTCAAAGTAATTTCAGTTAAAATTATGAGAGGGATTTTCATTTCCATTTAATTCCATTATACCACGAGGTCAATGACGAGATTGATTAAGCGTGAAGAAATGAAATTTCCATTTACAATCGTAAGTAAATTTATCTACACTTTGGATTGATGGAAAAATGTTTGAGTAATTAATATTTAGGTATAAACAAGTAATGCATTAAAAATTGATATTGATAAAAAAAAATTTAGTTGAAAGTGAGATTTATAAGAAAAGTAATTCACACTTTGTATACGTTCTATCCTTGTTACACGTAATTGTTAGAAACTGTAATCAGAAAAGTGCACTGTGTGCATGTGAATAAACTGAAAACAAAAACGCAAACAAAACCGAGGCGAGCGTAAGGACTCTGTCCTTAAGACGAATTGCTCCGGTATACTGTGCCCAACCGGATGGAACAAACGTCTCCCAGGATACAACGGCTTCTGTTCATACGAACGGCACTGCAATGTAAGAACTCGACGAACCTGTAAGGTGCTCTGATTTCTCGAACGCAATGAATGCAAGAAAACGTTTTATGAAAAACAGAAGTAGAAGAAGAAGAAGCTGCGTACGCCTTTTGATTTTCAAAATCTCTATCTAAAACGTTTCAACATGAAAGGAATTTATAGAGAGGAAGAAGTTACTGGAAGTTATCAGATGATTGGATGCGTACCGTTAGATCAATCAGTTTTGATCTGTACCGTTAGATTGGAAGAAACCGCCCCACTACTGCAATAACCACCGAGTAGTTATTGGTAGTGGAAGAAACCGCCCCACTACTGCAATAACCACCGAGTAGTTATTGGTAGTGGAAGAAACCCCCCACTACTGCAATAACCACCGAGTAGTTATTGGTAGTGGAAGAAACCGCCAAATAACTTCCAATGTTACTCCAACTTTGAGCGTTAATTTTTCATTCACCCGGTATCAGAATCGAGTGATTCAACAACCTAAATTCATCTACGCGTTACATAGATAATTTAGGAATTTTTAGTTTTCGTTTTTGATTAACGAATACTAATCGTAATTAAGCCCAAAGTATGGTGTTTGACAAAATCCACTTGCCATCCAAAATTTTCCGACTCCCACAACTAACTTTTCTCCAACAATCCCCCACATGAATGGAAATTAATGCAAATGTGAATGCAGACTCTATCGAGAAATCAGATAAGGATATGTTGCCTCAGAAGAGGTAGCTTCTGGCTTTGAACCTTTCTTAGTGATGTACCATCGGATCCACTCGGCTGGGTAGTGAACTAATGTCTTGAACTATCAGCCTTTAGTGTGAACCTAGACAATGATACTCACACAACATTTCCTCTAACACCCCTTTTTGGTTCTCATGGTTGTGTTCATTTTGGCCATGAACAACCTGGTTTCAGAAAGTGTATTAGAGAATTCTTGCCTCTCAGAATTCTCATAGAAGCGGCCCCACTTCACACTTACATAGGTGATTCCTATCAAGAGTATTCTGCCATACCCACTTGATTTATAAGATATAGGACATCATTAAAAGCATCAGCTTACCCTCATTTCTCTGCAGACAGCACTTTATTTAACGGAATGAGTAAGTGCTAACTGAATCCTTATAACTTAGTTTTCCCATTGAACCTAGATTCTGGGATCTCCAGTCAACAAGGTTGGGTTACCGTTACAAAGATTCATGCTTTGTAGGCTTAAGTCCCATTCCGTTTGTCAATTTGACATTTGATCTCTAGGCAAAGCTTTTGTAAGCGGATCCGCAAGATTCTCCTTTGATTTTATGTAATCAATGGAAATCACGCCATTAGAGATCAACTGCTTAATGGTATTATGTCTCCGACGTATGTGTCGTGACTTACCATTATAGATGCTGCTTTGAGCTCGTCCTATAGCTGACTGACTGTCACAGTGTATGCTTATAGGAGCGATTGGCTTAGGCCAGCATGGAATGTCTTCTAGGAAATTCGAAGCCATTCAGCTCTTCCCCAGCTTTGTCGAGTGCTATAAACTCAGCTTCCATAGTGACCGAGCTATGCACGTTGCTTTGTAGACTTCCGACACAGCACCACCACCTACAGTGAATAAGTATCCACTGGTGGATTTAGAATCCTTACAATCTGATATCCAGTTTGCGTCGCAATATCCTTCCAATACTGCTGGATATCTGTGTATGTAATCCAATTCATTGTGTATTTCAGATACCTCATCACTCTATTTAGAGCTTTCCAATGTTCATCACTTGGATTACTGGTAAACCTGCTCAACTTGTTTACCGAACACGCTAAGTCTGGTCTTGTACAATTCGTTATGTACATCAGACTCCCGATCACCTGAGAGTATTTACTGAGCTACGGTTCGCCTCGATTCTTCCTTAAGTGCATACTTAAGTCAAGCGGGGTCTTTACCGGTTTCACATCATCCATATTGAACCGTTTCAACTGATTCAATATAGTGTGTTTGTGACAGTATGAGTCCCTCAGTCACCCTAGAAATCTTAATTCCTAGAATAACATTGGCAACTCCCATGTCCTTCATATCGAAGTTCCTCGTCAACATCTTCTTTGTGTTTAAGATTATGTCCCGAGTACTTCCCATGATAGCATGTCATCTACATAGAGACATACTATCACAAATGCATTCTGTGTGCTCTTAATGTACACACTTTCGCATTCATTGATCTTGAAGTCATTTGACACATAGCTGATCAAACTTCAAGTGCCATTGCTTGGGTGCTTGTTTAAGTCCGTACAAGGACTTAACGAGTCTACAAACTTAGACTCTTGTCCTGGAACCACAAACCCTTCGGGTTGTTCCATATAGATTTCTTCATCTAACTCACCATTCAGAAACGCAGTCTTACATCCATCTGATGGATTTCCAATATAGACTGCAGCAATGCAACTAGCACCCTTATGAAGTGATCCTAGTCACTGGTGAGTAGGTGTCAAAAAAGTCAAAGCCTTCTTTTGTCGATAGCCTTAGCTACCAACCTGGCTTTATACTTTTCAATAGACCCATCCTCTTTCAGTTTCTTCTTGAAAACCCACTTACAACCAAGTGGTTTACTTCCAGGTGGAAGATCAACCAACTCCCAAGTGTGGTTTTGAAGAATTGAGTCTATCTCACTGTTAATTGCCTCTTTCCAGAATGGAGCTTCTGGAGTTGACATAGCCTCGGAAAAGTTCCTTGGCTCATTTTCTACCATATAGGTTAGAAAATCGGTCCAAACGAAGTTGGCATTCTGGCACGCTTGCTTTGACGAAGTCTCCTCATTCTTGAGGAGTCGTCTCACGCAATCGCTTACCCATCTTGTTTCTTCTTGAATTTTTCTCCTTCCTTGGAAAGATATCTTCAAAGAACACTGCATTCCTTGACTCCATGACAACGTTTTCATGTATGTCAGGAATATCCGACTTGTGCACCAAGAACCGATATGCACTACTGTTAGTTGCATAACCGAAAATATGCAATCAACCGTTTTAGGCCCAATTTTACCTGTCTTGGCTTAGGTACAGCAACCTTTGCCAGACACCCCCACACTTTCAAGTATTTGTAACTAGGCTTGTGGCCTTTCCAAAGCTCGTATGGGGTTACATCCATCTTCTTAGATGGAATTCTGTTTAAAATGACGTTGGCTGAGAGAATGCTTCCCCCCACAAGTTCTGAGGTAAACCCGAACTTATCAACATAGCATTCATCATCTCTTTAAGAGTACGGTTCTTGCGTTCAGCAATACCATTCGATTGAGGTGAATATGGTGCAGTCGTTTGATGAATAATGCCATGTTCTGAACAGAATTCATTAAACGGTGTATCATATTCGCCACCTCTATCACTCGAATTGTTTTAATTCGTTTGCTAAGTTGATTCTCAACTTCATTTTTATAATCCTTGAAAGCATCAAGGGCCTCGTCTTTGCTGCTTAGCAAATATACATAA
The DNA here is from genome assembly GCA_036186865.1 of Eustoma russellianum. NCBI lineage: Eukaryota > Viridiplantae > Streptophyta > Magnoliopsida > Gentianales > Gentianaceae > Eustoma > Eustoma russellianum. Next base: position 1,006,463 of record AP025059.1, on the reverse strand, counting down.
CAGTATCGTGTGCAATCGTCGATAAAAGTTACAAAATACTTTTTACCACCTCTCGTTTGCACAAACTTTAAATCACACACATCGGTATGAATTAAATTCAAAGGTTCAGTGTTCCTTTCTATTGAAGGAAATGGCGCCTTTGCCATCTTCGCTTCAACACATATTTGACATTTTCCTTTATTATTAAAGTCCAGTTTGGGCAATAAGTCAAGATTACTCATACGTTGTATTGACTTGTAATTAACATGTCCCAAACGAAAATGCCATAAACAAGAAGACTCAAGCATGTAAGCAGAAGAGGAAGCAATTTTATTAGCCTCTGCGGGCAAATCTCTTTTGGGTACAATAGTGATGACATTCAATTTAAACATCCTATTCGACAAGTACCCCTTCCCCAAATACATGCCATTTTTCGAAAGAATAACTTTATTGGATTCTAACACTAGTCTAAAACCATGCATGACTAGAAGAGATCCAGATACTAAATTCTTCCGAATATCAGGGACGTGCAGCACATTCTGAGTCAGATGCTTCCCTGATGTGAGCTTCAGAACAACTTTTCCCTCGCCTTCAATCTTCGAGGAGGCCGAGTTTCCCATGTAAAGTTGCTCATTGTTCCCGGGCTGGTACTCCGTGAACATCTCTCTGCTGGAGCAAACATGTCTAGTGGCGCCAGTATCAAGCCACCACTCACGTACGTTCCCCACAGCATTGCACTCTGAGACCACCGCACAGAGATTCAGATCATCCAATGCATCGACTATGTTCGCCTTTGCCTTGGATTGCTTCTTCTTGGGCTTTCTGCATTCATTGCTGACATGCCCCTGAATGCCACAGTTGTAGCATTTCCCGGTGAACTTCTTGGCGATCTGCTTGCCTTTCTTGTTCACCCCGAGTTGGCTTTCTTTTTCTTGGCCTCTGCAACATGGGCCTTAGCCTGACCAGAGCTAGATTGTGGCGCTCTTTCAGATCTACGATTGTCCTCCTCAATGCGGAGTCGAACAATTAGATCTTCCAATGTCATCTCCTTTCTCTTGTGTTTGAGATAGCTTCTGAATTCCCTCCACGAAAGAGGTAGCTTCTCAATCACTGCTGCCACGACGAAAGATTCACTGAGCAACATGCCCTCCTCTTCCATCTCGGCAACCAACGTCTGAAGTTCCTCAACTTGAGAAACAACAGTGCGAGAATCAGACATTTTGAAATCCAGGAATTTGCCGACAATAAATTTCTTAGTGCCGGCATCTTCCGTACGGTATTTCTTTTCCAAAGCCTGCCACAAAGACTTTGCGGTCTTGTACGTACAGTACAAACCATACAAGGAGTTGTCCAAACAACTCAGAATATGGCTCAAACAAACATAATTGTTGAAGTTCCAACCTTCAACAAAATGTTGGTTTTGCATATTCTGGGCTTGGTCCTCCAACGGATCCACCATAGGCGGGTCCTCAGTCAGAAATTTGCCAATCCCACAGCAGTCAAGAAGAACAGCATCTTCTGCTGCCAGCGCTTGAAGAAGCTCCCACTGAACTTCTCCGGTTTCTCCACTTGGGCCACTACAGGACCCTGCCAGGAGGAGCATGTCTTGGCACCCCAGCAGTTGGTGCCATCGGAGCAGAACTCTGAATGTTCTGCACCATGACCCACCCAGCCTGAGCTTTTGCGTTCTCTCCATCAGATTACTGTCAGTTGATCAAAACGAATAGATCAGAACAGAATCAGATTTAAAAAGGAGTAGAAGTAGACTGCTTTTGCGCAAATTAAAATGGTACAGAAATTAATTGAATTGAATTTCGTCTTAAGAATGTTAGAAACTGTAATCAGAAAAGTGCACTGTGTGCATGTGAATAAACTGAAAACAAAAACGCAAACAAAAACCGAGCGAGCGTAAGGACTCTGTCCTTAAGACGAATTGCTCCGGTATACTGTGCCCAACCGGATGGAACAAACGTCTCCCAGGATACACACGGCTTCTGTTCATACGAACGGCACTGCAATGTAAGAACTCGACGAACCTGTAAGGTGCTCTGATTTCTCGAACGCAATGAATGCAAGAAAACGTTTTATGAAAAACAGAAGTAGAAGAAGAAGCTGCGTACGCCTTTTGATTTTCAAAATCTCTATCTAAAACGTTTCAAATGAAAGGAATTTATGAGAGGAAGAAGTTACTGGAAGTTATCAGATGATTGGATGCGTACCGTTAGATCAATCAGTTTTGATCTGTACCGTTAGATTGGAAGAAACCGACCCCCCTACTGCAATAACCACCGATAGTTATTGGTAGTGGAAGAAACCGCCCCACTACTGCAATAACCACGAGTTAGTTATTGGTAGTGGAAGAAACCGCCCCACTACTGCAATAACCACCGAGTAGTTATTGGTAGTGGAAGAAAACCGCCAAATAACTTCCAATGTTACTCCAACTTTGAGCGTTAATTTTTCATTCACCCGGTATCAGAATCGAATGATTCAACAACCTAAATTCATCTACGCGTTACATAGATATTTAGGAATTTTTAGTTTTCGTTTTTGATTAACGAATACTAATCGTAATTAAGCCCAAAGTATGGTGTTTGACAAATCCACTTGCCATCCAAATTTTCCGACTCCCACAACTAACTTTTCTCCAACAGTAATATCCATACGTCATTTATTTACAATTTGTACTCAAATGATATCAATTTTGTTAAAATGGTTCATTTTACCAACCTTTTAGCATGCGGACTGTATTCTTTGCCATTTATAACATTTGATATAGATACAATTTACAATAGATGTCAAGTATATGTATATATTAGCAATGTGAATCATACATATAGATATAAAATATAAATAGTTATGTCACGTGTTTGACAATCATCACGTCATGAGTTGATATCTTTAAATGGGTCAATTTTGAGAAAGTTGACAACACATAAAAAAAGACATATATACTAAATATAAGCGGTATTGAGTATATGTATATAAAATGTGAATTACTCTTTTATAGTATTATAATATTATGCCTCTATTTTTATTTGTGATTAGGTCGCCAAATTAAAATTTGTTTTCAAATCTATTTGTTGATATCCCCGCCTATTTGCAATAAGTGGTTGTAACTTGTGTAGTATTTAAATTTCATTCTCATGTGTTATCTGCATTTTTCTCATTTAAACATCCAATCAAAACGAGGGTTATCAATACCTCGCCGTTAGAGGGTATTTTTCTTTTTTCTTTTTGCTTTTTTTGGGGTATAAGTAGCCATGTACGTTTTTAGCGATGATATTTGATTTCGTTGACACATACTGAGTATTGTTGTTGTTGTGTATAGCATGTACTAATCGTATATACTCTTTTTCTGAACGAAACACGTCCTCTTAAACTATTTCAAAAAGGTTGAATCTCAACCAGTAAGGGTCTCTGCCCACCCAGTCCCAAAGGTAGTGTAGGGATGTAAATCAGGTACCCAACGGCCCGCTAGCAAGAAGTTGGTCATATACACACTAGTCTGCATAAGGAGCCCCCAGCACTGCAGACAAGCCTACAAGCCAAAGAGCTCCCACTATGCACTAGTCTGCATAAGGAGCCCCCAGCACTGCAGACAAGCCTACAAGCCAAAGAGCTCCCACACTATGCACCTGCTGGAAAGGGGCTCTCTTGTCTTTGGCAAGAATTGAACCCTTGACCTCTTTTTCGAGAACTCCTGCGCGGAACCAGTTGGGCTATGTCCTGAGGACCCTCTTAATATTATTTTGATCTTATCCATTACCATGTAATGGCAGCGCATTATTTGTTAATTTATGAGTCTCAAGATGGGAACATGCGTAATATCAATATAAATATATCGATCAATTAAATTAGAAATCTATGAGGAAATTTCCGAGGTAACATACATTCTTTTCGTATGATTTACATCATTACATGCAACCAATATATTTATAGTGGATCTGTATCAATTGTTAAGATTGCTTTGAGAAAATATCACTTATTAGCCTAAGGTTTGGCCCATTACTCAGTTAGCAGCCTAACGTTCATGAAACTCACTTAATAACAACTCTTTTGCCGAAATGTCTCACTTGTAGCCAGGTACCGTTGACCAACCGTTGACTAACCGTTGACCAGCCGTTGACTTTCTCAGACCAACCAGAAGCTGACACGTGGCAACCCTTTTTAACTAAAAAAAATAAAATTGTATTTTTGAATAAATTGATTTAAAAATGAATTAAAAATTAATTAAAAAACATTTTAAATATCAAAAATTAGGAAAAAATATAAAAATAATAAAAAATTAACCACAACACTCCAGCACTCCACCCACCTACCCCCCACGCCACACCCCCACCCCCACCCCCCCCCCCCGCACCCCCCCGGCCAAAAAATTTTTTAATTTTTTTTCAAACTCACTCATAACGCTCCGACCACCCCCGCGTCCCCTCCCCCACACCCTCCTCTCACGAATTTTTTTTTAAAATTTTTTCTAACTCATCCATAACATCCTAACCACCCCTGCGTCCCTCTCCCACCCCCGCGCACACCAAAAAAAATTTTAAAATTTTTTCAACTCACCACCCACGAAGCTCCGACCATCCCCCAGAACCCGAAATAAAGCCTCATCCGACCATCCCCCAGAACCCGAAATAGCCACGAAAATTGATTGATTTAGTTTGCTGAAATAAAGCCTCATTGGCTAGTAAAAACTCATACATCCGCATTTTGTACTAATATAATATGCTCCATGATTGGTCACTGCACTTCAGCAAATACACTTGCTACCTTTTTTGTAGTAGTAATATTTAAAAAACAAATGACTCACTAATTAATTGCGTTTCTTATATTGTGAAGTAGTAGTTGACTGACACGGGTTGACGCAATTTTCGTTATGGATTATCGAGAAACAAAATCTGTATGTTTCGGGTTCTGGGGGATGGTCGGAGCTTTGAGGTGAGTTGAAAAACTTTTAAAATTTTTTTGGTGTGTGCGCGGGGGTGGGAGAGGGGACGCAGGGTGGTTAGGATGTTATGGATGAGTTAGAAAAAATTTTAAAAAAAATTTCGCGAGAGGAGGGGGTGGGGGAGGGGACGCGGGGGTGGTCGGAGCGTTATGAGTGAGTTTGAAAAAAAAATTAAAAAATTTTTGGCCGGGGGGTGGGGGGGTGGGGGATGCGGAGGGGTGGGGGTGGGAGTGGTGTGGCGTGGGGGTAGGTGGGTGGAGTGCTGGAGTGTTGTGGGTAATTTTTTATTATTTTTATATTTTTTTTCTAATTTTTTGATATTTAAAATGTTTTTTAATTAATTTTTACAATTTTTTAGAATTTTTAAATTCATTTTAAATCAATTTTTCAAAAATACAATTTTATTTTTTTTAATTAAAAAGGGTTGCCACGTGTCAGCTTCTGGTTGGTCTGAGAAAGTCAACGGCTGGTCAACGGTTAGTCAACGGTTGGTCAACGGTCACCTGGCTACAAGTGAGACATTTCGGCAAAAGAGTTGTTATTAAGTGAGTTTCATGAACGTTAGGCTGCTAACTGAGTAATGGGCCAAACCTTAGGGTAATAAGTGAGATTTTCTCATTGCTTATTTGTGACTTTAAGATCACGTTTTCGAGCTGCAAAAATAACATCTTGCACAAAATGTAAGGTAAAACTGTGTACATCAGATCACGAGGCGATCCGACTCTTTTTCATACCCTGTGCAAACGCAAAAATGTAGTGCACCGCGGACGTGATTTTACATGTAACCAATATGCTAGGTGTCTCATTGCGAAGAATAACTCAATGATCTAAGCAGGTGTGTGAACTTATTTTTAAATATTGAAAAGGGGAAAAAAAACCTTTCTGGGTTTGAGAAAATAAACCTGTCATACTTTATGACTTTCCAAAAAAAGAAAAACCAAAGGGAAAGGAAAGGAAAACTGCGGCGTAGGCAGTAGAGAGAAAATGTACAAATATAAAGATGTGGTCACGAGAGATGCCCACTTTGAACAAACAAAGTAAATCCAATCTAAGAAGCGAAGCCCGCAGTAAAAAAAATAAAAAAAAAAAATGAAAACACACTTCACCGGATGTTCCTTATCCTAACCAACTACAACTTAAATAGAAATATCAATGCCCTATTATACAACAACAACATTACCCCATTATCTTAAAGGCTCTCATTTATAGCGGAGTATGAAAGGATCGGATGTACACAATCATACTCATGTATTATAAACACACAGAGGTTGTTTACCGATGACCCATAATGAAAATTGCGTCAAACTGTATCGATTAAGTGCTACTTCACAATATAAGGACACTACTAAGTGATTCATTTTGATTTATTCCATCATATTCTCCAAAAGTAATGCACTTATTATACAATAACAGTATATAGTCCCAAAACTTTAAAGGGTTATTTAGTCTCTCAAACATCACATCCCAAAACTTTAAAAGGATGAAAGTGAGATCAAAGGACACAATATATATATATCACTTTGTGGATAAAAAAACCACAAAAGGAAAACAAACTACTAACTACTAAGTAGATTGTCCATCAAAATCCCAGACAATCTACTATGATCGATTCACATTTATGATGAGTAACAATTAAATTATATAATTTAATCTAATCTTCAAATCCTATCTGCTTCCACAGCATTTCTCACCCTGCTCATATCTCTTCCTTTAAGTGTTCTCCCAGCACCTTCATGAACTGAAAAGGAAGATCCTCGAGTTCTTGCTAAATACTCATGTGGAGGCAGTCCACCATACCCATCATCCATCTCCTGATCATCATCACTCTCCTTCCGATGATTCTGGTACTCATCTCCGAGGATTCTCGACCAATCAGGGATGTTCACCGGCACCGACGACGCCACCGAAGCAGACACTACTCCCATTCTTGACATCCCCCACCCTTTTGGACGGCTTCTTCGAAGATCGTGATTTTTTTTCTTTTGGGCTATGAGGGAGTTCATTGGAGGTACCCCAGACCTCGGATTCATCGAACTCAAATTGGGATTGGGGATTGATGGGGTTGATTTTGTCTGAGGATCCAAAGTACAGGTAGCTTTTTCTCGAGGCCATGGATTTTTCTAGAGAGTTTAGGGATAATGAAAGAAAAGGAAGGGGAAGTAGTTGTAGTTGAAAACTTGAAAATGGGGCAATGGAGGTAGGTGTAGGATTCAGCTGTGATTCTCTAATTCTAACGCCCATTGTTTGTTCCTCAATCCCTTTTTATAGTAATTGCTTTGTGGATAAGCTCTGTATCCAAAACCGAATTAAGTATAGGCAGAACGACAAACATATAATAATGAGGTTTGGCACGTATTTACTGCATAACATCTCATCCAATCTAGAAAGCCGTTGGATTCTTGATTTGCATTATTCATGTATGTTTCTTGATACTGAAGCGGTGGGCCTTTAGAACGAGATATTTCAATTTTTGCTCTAAGGTCTCGCATGTGTATAATGAAAAGTTTATAATAATTTCGGAACAAGTGTGACTAGCTATTTTTCACCATCAAAGTTTTACATATATGGATGATCCTCTATAAAGACCGGTCATACTCTTTTTTGTTAGTGTGTGTATATATGTGTGTGTGACATCATCGTATTGTATTATTAATTATTCTTTACTTATTTTTGGAGTAACATAAATCTCTGATGTATAATACCATATATGGTAAATGTTATAGAAGATTATCATTTATCACCTATTTATCATATCTTGTTTCGCACTTTGTGTGGTCATGGTATGTTTCTATAAGTAACTTACTTATTCGATAACACTACACTAATACATGATCTTAACTAGTTTGATAAAAAAGATATTATCTCCGTTTCAAAAATTGTGTGACAATTAATTTTTCAATAGTGTAAATCATACCATGTTGAAAAATCAACTCTCACGATATATTTAGGACGTAGCATAAAATAGAACATGAGTTAAAAGATCTTTATACTCAAATGTTATAATAGTGTCACCATGTTATGTTATCATGTTTGAAATTGTTAGATAATGTTTATGTTCTATTTTTGGTAATTGGTTTAACGATTATGGTGATGACATAATGTCGGAATAATACTTAAATATATTCGCATTGTTGTGCTCGTGAAATATGATGGAATAAAGCAAAATTACTACTCACTAAATTAGCTGCGGTTCTTATATTGTGAAGTAACAGTTGATCAACATAGCTTGGCGTATCATTATGGATCATTGGGAAACAACCTCTGTGCGTTTCTAACGCATGAGTATGAGTGCGTACATCCGACTTTCTCATACCTTGCTATAGGTGCGAGCTTTTAAGACAATAGAGTAATGTTGTTGTTGTGCTTGTGAAAATGTAATGGGCTTCCAATTATGTGATAAGCGGAATATATTGACTATTCAACAATCAACACTACTGTTTGGAAGACTTTTTGTTCATATTTTCTCATATAATCCTCATAGCATTTTCACATTATCAAATGACAACTTGATATGTATATATAATTTTTAGATAGCACGGGTTGGCATGATGGATTCTCTAACCATGCTGATAAAAGACAAACATACACATTTATGTATGTGGATGTTTATAACTGCTATGAAATTTTTTTTCCTTTTTATTTATTTTTTTTGTAATAATTGAATTGATGAAAATTTCCATGGTGAGTCAGGGATAGGATCTCCTCACCGCAAGGGAGTGCGGTGACGCGTGACCGCGCGACAAATGGCAGCAAAGGGGGTGGTGAGGCTAGATGCAGGTGACCTTCATTTAGCCTCACCATCCTCCCTTGCTGCCACGTGTCGCGTGGTCACAAGACGGTGAGAAAAGTGGGGGTGAGGAAAACTCAACCCTATGAGTCATGGCATTACAGTTAAGGGTTTGGTCTCAATGGGCCCAGATGTAGTGATAACAGACGAATGAACTATTGAAGGAAATAGTGGATTTCTTTTTATCAGGTTGACATGAACATCAGAATATTTGGGATAAATATTTTTTTTTGGTTGATTGTGGATATGCATTAAATAACAGCCCATAACCACTCAAATCAGATTTTTATTTGAATTGCTATGTTAAACTAAATTAAATATTAATGAGTAGCCGCATAGTACCTAATCAATCTTCTAGTAGTAATACCATGCACACAAATGTGTAAGTTTATCAAAATACATTATTTTCTCGGTTAGCAGGTCAGAATATATGGATAAATTTAGTGTACGGCGTCAGATTTCATTTTGGGACTTCATTGCATGCAAAAAAATGGGTTGAGATCAGAGAAGGTAAAAGTGAGGTAAAATATGAGGTCTCCAATCACGCGTCGCCACGTGTACAAAGAGGAGAGATGTTTAAAATTTTTCCATTTTGAAAAAAACAATTTGTACACGTGGCGACACGTGATTGAAGACCTCATATTTTACCTCACTTTTTACCTGTTGTGATCTCACCGCAAAAATGGTGTTTCTCTCTTTCTCTTCTTCTTCTGACAACTTATAGTATTAAATATGAGTATGCTTGCGTATATCCGACCTTCCATACCCCGTCATAGGTAGGAGCCTCTAAAACAATGTGTTAATATTGTTATTGTTGTTACAATATTAAATATCAAATCTTATAACTTTCAAATATACCTCAGTTGGTATTTAGGTTTGATGTGACACTAAATATGAAGTCATCTAACCATGGATTGGCACTTCCACGGGTCCTGTCATCCTATCTCGTTCAAAATGTCTATAATGTCTCATGAACAGCTGCTAAATTTGTTATATAGAAGTTACATACGTCTTAAATTTTATATTGTTATATTTTTATTTAAACATAGTTTAATGGACACGAGTACGATAGACAACATAATAGGTCGAATGATGTTCTTGTTTTAACATAAAGGTGTTTACCCCTCGTTGGATAAGAAGCATTGTTACATTTAAAGCAAAACTAAAACCGCTAATAACAAGTATCTGTGACTATGATTAGTATTTGATTAATATTACCATAACATTGAAAAAATAATTGCAGAGACCGGAAGGGTCAGGAGATCAATCTTCGTCCGGTCAATTCCCACACGTCCTTGTCACGACTCGTCATGTACTCCTTTGTACATTCTATTTAAAGTTTTGGGCTCTTCTCACCCCCACTTTCCTCACCCCTTAATGACCGCGCGACATGTGGCAACAATGGGGGTGGTGAGGCTAGATGAGGGTCACCTGCATCTAGCCTCACCACCCCCTTGCTGCTACGTGTCATGTGGTTACGCGTCACCGCATCCCCCTTGCAGTGAAGGGATCTTATTTCCTATTTCAATAGTTGCTATACATATCCACGTCGTATAACACACACATTTCTTTCGGTCTCCAACGGAGTTAATGACATATTTTTGTTGACTTTGGAATAAAATGGAATAAATCAAAATGATTAACTAAATTGATTGGCTTCTTATATTGTGAAGTTGTAGTTGATCGACATACCTTGACGCATCATTATAGGTCATCGGAAAACAACCTCTATGTGTTTCTAACATATGGGTATGGTTGCGTACATCCGACCCCCATATCCCGCCATAGGCAGAAGCCTCTATGGCAATATGATAATGTTGTTGTTGTTATTATGTTCCACCATTATATAATTCGGAGCTCTTGACAATGCTCAATAATGAGGTGTAAACCGATATGTTTTCAAAATTTCTAAATATATTCAGATCGTCATAACGGACATAGATTAACTGAAAAGGACACAAGTCGTTGGGAGTGTGATCATCCACGCTGGCCTAAACATGCAGTTAGGTCGGTCTCAGCTGTCAGGTCGTTTACGTCAGTATGCGCACGAAGTCTAAGCCAAGTTAAATCATCTCGACCTAGTCCTGCTTACTAGAAGCAACTCAGCCAAGACAACCTCCATCATACATGTAACATCTTCGTTTAACGTTGCGACACATGACTCCAACTCACCTACACCTAGCCAACATACACAAACGAGGCATGCACTCGTGGTCCTAAACAGCACTGGTCCAATCAACGACTACAAAAGCATTTTGCCGGCAGGCAGAAGACATTGTTGAACATAGATTCATACAACTCAGAGAATATTTCTCTTAAAATGCACATAATATTATGTGAAAGATACATGTTTCTCTAAATCTTAGTATAAACTAAATGCCTAAAGTGGAACAAACCGTAACTGATTTGAGCATCAAGAGTTTTCTCCGAAGTTACAATTTCGGAGCCTCTAACGCTGCTGATTCTTATATGTACAGTAGCATTCACCACCTCTCTACCAAGATCAAACATGCAATCTGAAGGGTGAGCCAAACCTCCTCATTTTGGCACTAGAAGAAAAACCAACCATGCCTTTATTCCAAACTTCTCTGTTAAAGCACATGCAAAGAACTATTAAAAACTTGTATAATAACTTATTAATTTTACTTCAAAGGAATCAAATTCAACCTATATGAAAGAATTACTCGAGGCAGGTCTTCAACTTGATAACCTCGGCATGTCCGAATCATCATCATGTCCCTACAAAGGACACGAGACATGTTTCCCACATAACCTCGGCAGGTTTGGAAATGTGATGTGTCCCAATAAGAGACACGAGACAGGTTTTTCATATAACCTTAACAGATCCGAGAATGCGTCTCATATTAGATGCGAGACATGTTTCCCACGTAACCTCAGCACGTCCGAGTGTGCACCTCACTGTGGACACGAGACAGGATTTCTCACAGATTTCAGTGGGTATGATCGTCTCATTAACAAGGGGACAAAGCGAAACAAATTTTTTCATATGACCTCAGCAGGTCTGAGTGTCTCTCTCAACAAAGGAGAAAAACAGAACACGTTTCTCACTTCATGGGCAGCAGGTCCAAACCATCCATCCTACGCAAAGGAATCGAAAGGGGAACACGTCTTCCCACCTTGATCTCACATAGGGCATAAGCAAAGTAGAGCCTTCCAACGAAGTTAACCGAATAGGTTTTCTCAATTTGCATTATGATTACGATTTATTGCATTATATTTTGGGGGGCTGTATTTGGCGAAACCCCCAGTCAGTGTCAAGAAGGTCTTAACGAAGTCTTCAGTAGAGGTCATCTCGACCTCGATTGGAGATGAACTCTTCAAAGTCAAGTAGATCTTGACAAGAGAGGTTATCTCGGCCTCAATTGGAGGTCATCTCATCAAAGTCAAATAGGGTTTGAAGAAACGTTCAATAGAGGTCATCTTGGCCTCCAGTAGAGGTCATTTCTTGAACGTCAGATAAGTCTTGACGAGACCTCAAACGGAGGTCATCTCGGCCTCTAGTGGAGGTCACATCTTCAACGTCAAGAAGGTCTTGATGAAGCCTCGAGTGGAGGTTATCTCAACCTCAATTGGAGGTATCTGCTCATGTCAAGCAAGTTTTGACGTAGCCTCCAACGGAGGTCATATCGACCTCAATTGGAGATCGTCTCATCAACGTCGAGTGGGTTTTGACGAAGCCTTCAACAGAGATCATCTCGACCTCGAATGGAGGCCATCTGCTCAATGTCAAGGAGGTCATGATGAAGCCTCCATCAGAGGTCATCTCGGCCTCTATTGAAGATCATCTCTTCAACGTTAAGTAGGTTTTGATGAAGCCTCCAGCGGAGGTCATCTCAACCTCGAATGGAGGTCATCTGTTTAACGTCAAACATGTCTTCGTCAAGATATCCAGAGGAGGTCATCTAAGCCCCAGTGAAGGTCACTTTTCAATGTCAAGTAAGTATTGACGAAGCCATGATTGGAGGTCATCTCATTAAAGCCAAACAGGTTTTGACAAGACCTCTAGCGGATGTCATTTCAGCCTTCAATGGAAGTTACAAAGTCAAGCATGTCTTGACAAAGACTTACGTAGAGGTCATCTCAGTCTCGATTGGAGGCATCTGCTCAATGTCAAATAAGTCTTCTACTTCTTATATGATTCAATAGTAGATTTACCATTTCTTTATCCGGATCAATTTTCGACCACTTAGGAATTTAAATTATTGACAAGAGTGCTTGAGGAATTCAATTGCAGTAGCTCCGAAGAACCAATTATTGGACACAATACTTTGGGGCATATGCATTGAAGCTGATGAAAGCATCAGACTACAATAATGGATAGGTTTCAGTCATTACTCAGATAACGATGTTGAAATATTGTTTTATATCAAAACCAAAAAAAAAAAGAAGAAAAAAACCCTTAATCGATCAACGAATGAACAGGATCATATTTTCTGACACATATCTTTTAATTAGACATATAGGTATATATATATATACACACACATGTACATATCTTTTAACTCATTAACATCTTCTAACTCATTAACATCTTCTAACTCTTACATTCGATTATATTATATGAGAAAAACAAATGATATGAAAGTACACAATTTCATAATAAAAGTTAACTAAAAGATGTATTAAATAACGAGTTAAAAGATCCGTTGTGATGTTAGTCGTTTTACATTTATACATTATATATAGCACATTTCAAGTTTACTTGTAGGACATTGAGAGACTATCCTAACACTCTTTATCATAATATAGGAATAACAATATACTAAGTAATGGCCCTCAATGGAAGGAGGATAATGTATTTTTTCCTCTTTAAACTGAGATGACCACATTATAGAGTTAGTTGCACACTTTGTTGTCGGAGACATTGTAGTTTGGCTATCATTATTGAAAATAAGTTGGATAAGATGAGATGGTTTTAAGTTGTATGTCTAACTCACACTACATTATTCTCAGAAGGAAAAAAGAAAAAGGAAAAAAAGAAGGGAGCTCACACTGCCGAGGGCAGACTCAAAAAAGGGGATAAGATCCCCTCACCGCAAGTAGGGTGCGGTGACGCGTGACCGCGCGACACGTAGCAGCAAAGGAGAGTGGTGATGCTAGATGCAGGTGACCCTCATCTAGCCTCACCACCCCAATTGCTGCCACGTGTCTCACGGTCACAAAGGGGATGAGGAAAGTTGGGGTGAGGAGATCTCAACCCTCAAAAAAGAGGGAAAGGATCACCTGACCCCCTTTAAGGCAGGTATTAAATGACCACTCGACACGTGGCACACAGGGGGTGGTGAGGCTGGGTGCGGGTGACTCCCATCCAGCCTGACCATCCCCTTGTATGCCACGTGACAGACGGTTCCAAGGAGGGTGAGGGGGGGAAGAGGTCATGCGATCTCAATCGCAAAAAAAATGTGTTCTAGTGCCATAAAATTTACATGCAAAGATAAATCCTCCCGACATTTATTGATTAAAACCAACACTAAAAACTAGGCCGAGTCTCCAACTAAGTCTCCATTGTTCTATTTGTATATTTTTTGAAATGATACAACAACATTACCCATTGTCTTAGAGCCTCTTGTCTATAGCGTGATATGAGAGGTCGGATATACGTAACCATACCCATGTGTTAGAAACACAGAAGTTGCTTTCCGATTATCCATAATGAAAATTGAGCCAAGCTATATCGATCAACTACAACTTCACAATATAAGAAGTTCGGCTAATTTAGTGATTCATTTTATTTTTTCCATTATATTCCAAAGGAAACGAAGAGTAAATCCTTGACTCTATTAGAAATGGAAACTATTTCTTTTAAATGATATAAATATAAAAATGCATTTAGATAAACAACGTTTAAAATTTGTTTGTAACGGATAAATAGATAATCTACAACGGATTTGAATCCAACTTACATTCGAAAGCCACTTTACATGTAATATGGATATGCATGGATAAGATTTGTTGTATGTTATTTACTTGGCTATGTCCCTTAGACCAATCCAATACTAATTATACATTCACTTTTTTGTTTTTTTTATTTACTCAACCTATATATAAAATATTGTTTATGATAATTACGATATTCGTTAGTTTTTAAAATTTAATAATACAAGTTGAAATGACAGAGTATACAATAGAGGAATGGTCACTTAATCTCAGTGATGTCATGTTCTAGATACCCTCCTGATTATTTGGCGGAGGATGCTTACGTATTCAATATGATCAATTATTTATGGAATGAAACATTATTAGCTTTGATGAGGGATTGGGTTCTCCCCCATCTGTACCAGAGGCCCTTAGTCAGGTGGGATGTAATCCAGGAATGAAACATTATTAGCTGACGTTAGATAATAAAGTTTCTTTCTTCATGTGAATCAAGGATAAACTCTGTGAATATGAATGATGGATAATGTTATTTCCAACAATTTTCTCCACCTAACCTCTTCTACATTTCCTTCCTCCGCCGTAACTTTTCAATAGGATAGGATCACTCAATGCAAGGGGGTGCGGTGACGCGTGACCGCACGACACGTGGCAGCAAGGGGGGTGTTGAGGCTAGTGAAGGTCACCTTAACTTAGCCTCATCACCCTCCTACTGCCACGTGTCGCGTTGTCACAAAGAGAGTGAGGAAAGTTGGGGTGAGGAGATGCCGACCCCTTCTCAATATACTTGTCGTATAAGATGTGCCTTATTTTAACTATATTTTTTTTATTTCTTATTCTTCACGTTCTGTCCTCCGAATATAATGGATATGTTTGTTGTTGTTATTTTTCACGTTCTCAATTGAGGATATGATCTTTTAGTTCATTTTCGTTTATCATTTGACTTTTTTTTTTTAAAAAAAATTTAACTTCTCAAAATTGACATATGTAGTATAATTTCAATAGACGCGTTAAGATATGAGACATCTTAGGACGACTTAATATCTTTACCCCTCCGAGTTATAATATCCAATCATTATTCAATAAATTAAGTTGTACAGAGTGTACTAACTCAATAGAAAATGTAGATTAATATATGTACCAAGTTAGAAACTAAAGATATTTTTTTTATTTTATTTGCTTTTCAAGTTCTTATTTTTTTGGGGGGGGGGGGGGGGGCTTAAGTGCCGTGCATTGGTAAAACATATAACTTACATGAATAAGGTTAATGGACGATTAACATGGACCCATCGTCTGGGTTGGTGACCTTCATTCCATTCACGAAGGATGACTGGCTGAGCCCTAAGGTCTGCCCAAGGAGCTTGGGCATCATGCATTGTTCTTGAAAGCCGAAACTATAACTCTAAGACAAAAAATAAGAACAACAATAGTATGTATCCCAACAACAAGAAAAGTTATCGTTAGAGTCTGAGAAAAGTGAGAGGCAGACAAACAATAACTCTATCACAAGGGATAAAGAGCTTGCTTCCAGTACGACCTCTGACTCTATGCACACCTGTACATATGACACAATAATTGAAATATGGTCTGCTAGTGTACTAGTGAAAAAAATTAGTAAACACAAATAGAAAACTTTTGATATTAAAATAATCATAACCATATACAACAACAACAACATTACCCTATTGCCTTAGAGGCTCTCGCCTATGGCGGAGTATGTGAGGATCAGATGTACGCAACCATACCTATCTGTTAGAAACACACAGAGGTTGTTTCACGATGACCATATATATATATGCATAAATACTCATTTGTACACCTTTAGGAGTGGTTTGAATCTGAGACTACGGTCGGGCTCATTTTGTTGGGCTGGCTGTCAATGAATAACTGAGTCACACCTCTATAGAAGCCCATAAACTGATCCGAAGTATAAATATCTTCTAGGCTCATATTTAGAAGCCCTAGTCTACTATAAACCCACAATATAAACCCACCGTCCGATTATTTTCCTCCGCCGCCGGATTCAGAATGCCGCCGAAGTTCGACCCTTCGCAGGTGGTGGAAGTGTACGTGCGAGTCACCGGCGGAGAAGTCGGTGCCGCCAGTTCGCTCGCTCCGAAGATCGGTCCTCTCGGTCTCTCCCCTAAAAAAATTGGTGAAGACATTGCCAAAGAAACCGCCAAGGATTGGAAGGGCCTCCGTGTTACTGTTAAATTGACTGTCCAAAATCGACAGGCGAAGGTCTCTGTCGTGCCTTCCGCAGCTGCATTAGTCATCAAAGCTTTGAAAGAGCCGGAGCGCGATAGGAAGAAGACGAAGAATATCAAGCACAGTGGTAACATTTCTCTGGATGATGTTATTGAGATTGCTAAGATCATGAGGGGTAGGTCAATGGCTAAGGAGTTGGCTGGTACCGTGAAGGAGATTTTGGGAACATGTGTGTCAGTTGGTTGCACTGTAGATGGAAAGGATCCTAAGGATTTACAGCAGGAGATTGCTGATGGAGATGTCGAGATCCCTCAGGATTAGTCAGTTACTAGCAGTAAATCCAACGGCTGTCCACTGGTTCTTTGATGTTGAGTTTTATATCTGCTTTTTTAGGCATATTTATGAACAAGATTTTTGTTCATGATGCTTTTCCCCAGTTGACATTGGTGATGGATGATGACATTTTGATAGTTCTTGCTATGGTTAATATAGTATAATCTGTTGAGATGAATCGAGATTTTGATTGATAATGATTGCATGTGGAATCGAACGCATGGAAGTCTGAAATTTTGGTTTATGTTGCTTGTTATCATGCATTTCTATCTTGTGATGAATGAATGTCAACTGAGCATAAAGCTGCTTGTGTCAACCAAGTTTCATCCTTTCCTAATTTATGCGTTTTATTTTTTTTCTTTCTAATGTTGCACCCAAGTGAAGTGCGTCTTTTATCATGTTCTAGGTTCAAGATACATATTCTGTTCTTGTCAAGTAGCTGGAATTGCTACACTTTGAAGTGTCCAAGGCTAATGGCGTTTCTTTGTCCACGACACATCATTCAAGCACACTTATCATTTCATGGTCCTTTTTATATCATGGGAGCCTCTGTTTCTCTGTTTAGCTGTTTAGCTGTTTAGCCATGGTATCATGGCATACTTAGTTTAGCTCTTTAGGCCCAATTATAGTCTTCTGGGTATTTACTGTCTAGCTCTTTTTAGAGTATTTTGAGTATGGTAGTTTGACCACAATAGTGATTCTATCTATGAGATTGTTTCATGTCTATAGAAGTTCACCAAAGTCACATAATTGACTGGGGTTTAAGAACGGGATAGAGAATGTGTTAATGAACCTCTTCTCTTATTTCCCCTCGAAAGCCCTTTAGCTGCTCTGCAGGTGCTGTTCTAATATGTTTGAATCACTACTTGCCTTTGCAGTAGTTACTGGTCTTCCGGAGGAATGGTCCTTCCTTTTTTCTGCTTATGTCATCTGTCTAGTTTACCAAACCTACACACGACCTAATTTCATTGGGTGGGGTAGAAAACGTGATAAATAACATGTTAGCAAATCTCTCTTCTGTTCTTCCCTTTAAATCCTGTTACCATCCGTCTGCTGTGCCAATATGTAAGAATGACTGCTTGCCTTTGCAATCCCCCCCCCCCGCCCCCCCCCCCTCTTTCTCTTTCTATTAGCCACTCTATATTGGCTGTTCTATGTTAGAATCACTACTTAACTTTGCATTTGTTACTGGGCTTTCGAAGGAATGTTTCTTCTTCCTGTTTTCTGTGAGCTTCTGTTTTAAATATTCGATTCTGATGAATGGCTAAACCTACATCAAGTTCATGAAAATTGTATGGTCACTAGGTGCGCTTCTTAAATCGACACAGCTTGACGCAATTTTCATTATGGATCATCGGGAAATAACCTTTGTGTGTTTCTAACACATGCGTATGGGTGCGTACATCCGATCCTTCATACCCTGCTATAGGCGGGAACCTTTAAGATAATGGGGTAATGTTGTTGGTGTTAGAGCTATTATTGTTTTCCTGATTGGATAACTTGGTTATTAGATTTGTTTACTACAATCAACTTTAGTGCATTCCCGTGCAAAACTAAGAACATATTCTCCATTGGATACAAATAGGGTGACTCTAATTCAACACTTGAGCACATAAGAAAGTTCCATAGGAACTTTTGAATACAAGAAATATAACCAAATTAAAGTAGCACCTGACCTACCAAATTTACAGAAACTTCTGTGTGCAAAAAGACATACATCTGAAACGTGAACTAGTAGCTAATCTGTAATTTCTCCAGGAGAAAGAGAAAGTCAGGAGCTGTTACCAAACGGAATCCCCAAAATACCCATAGTCTATTAATTAAAGAAGAACTATGTCAATCCGTAATAACATTTGTCTCCACGAATAAAGATGTCATATCCTTTATCGCATGGACACTTGAAATGAATAAGTAATCCCTTTCCAATTTTCTGCACCTGGGCTGCTTCATTCTCCATCTCTTTTCCCTTCTGAAATGATCAAGAACTAATTAAGAAGAAACACAGAAATGATTATATAATAATGACAAAAGAATCAACATTAAATATTATAAATTTGAACTTTGGTGTCACAGCTGATTTTGTTGCTAATTTCTAAACAGGGAGTAACTTCATCGTCTTGATTCATTATCTTCTCCATCCACTGCCTCATCTCTTTCATCCTTTCTTTGAATTTCTTCAACCTCTGTAACAATTACGAAAAATAAACAAACGAATCAAAGTCAAATTGTGCTGATTTTCCGAACCAAGAAACTAAGAAGAGGAGCAAAAAGGGATTAACCCAAAGATTCTGACTCTACGTGGACAAACCTTGAAACTTTGAGATTCTTGATCAGAATTTCTCCGACTGAAAAGTTCTGGAGCCCGTTGAGCCACCGGCTGATGATCCGATGAGATGGGATCAGACAAAGACCTACACAGAAACTGATCAGGAACCCCTGGAAACAGAGGTGCAGAAGGAGAATCTTGTGAGTGCGAATGAGTACTGTTCTTGGAATTTGATAATAAATTCCCTGAAGAGCACGGAATGTCGGAAAAGCTACGACGTAGAGGATCTTCGCCGGAAGAAGACGGCGGTGATGGATAAAAAGAACTGGGGTCGGTGGCCGGGGCAGCTCTCTTTGAAGATACTGGTAGTTCTTGAAGAAATGAACACAAGGAAGGCGATTTTCTCTTGACTGGCCCACCGGTCATACATTTTTCAAGGGATTTTGTTGTGCCGCCAGACACGGTGGTGGCCCTGGGTGGAGGGTGGTGGAGTTGAAGCATCTGGAAATTATGGACGACGGTGGGATGAACATCAGATTCTTGGAATTCGTTTGGGAGTTCTTGAGAGGTTTTTTGACTGCTCATTGTGTTGGCTAATTTTTTCTTTTCTTTGCTTTGAGGAATTGTTTGCAGTTTTTGTGGGTGCAATTCGAAATTGGAGTGCTTTTATAGTTGTGTATATATAATGCATGGTATGTGGCGGTCAGGACTTGCCACTGAATTTCACAATGTTTTTTTTGGAAAAATATAAATATCATAAACTTAGAAAACACACGATCAATTCAATCGTAGCAAAATCAAAGCATCTATGAGATGCCACCTGTACAAAATCAATCACACAATACATTGTCGAGATGATCTAACATAATATGTTATAATGGCCTACATAAAATACATTGGGTTAGATATACAAGGGAGAACCAAAGACGCAAGAGAAATACTTCGCAAATACCTAAAGTCCAATATGTAACATACCAATAATTGAGATATCAATGAGTAACTGTTATTTAATTAATATAGTATAAATTTTATATTGTTAAAATTTATGCTATTTTAACAAGTTTACTGTAGGTAATTGTAACAATCTTATAACAAGTTAATTGTTTTCTTCTTTTAAAAGGATAACAACAACCATACCCAGTATATTATAAGACGGTGAAAGCTATTAATAAGTTCTATGAAGAATGAGAGGCAGACAAATAATACCTACAATACCTCCATGCAGGAAGTATAAGGATAACAAGTGAATTGTTAATCTGATGAAATGTCCACAAATTAAATTTTTTGCAAAAAGACGAACAAAAGAGAATCATAATAATAAGCTAGGTAGTTGGGCCTATCCTAGAAACAAGTCTTTTAAAATAGAATGGGCTGGGATAACCTACAGTCCATTTAAAACAAGCTAGCATTTTGTATTGAACTTTATGATAGCTTTTTTTCTTTCCCTGTCTTTTTCAATCAAATGGCGAAACAACTGTTCTTTTGTGATATTAAGTTTACGAGTTTGAACTATAAAAAGAGTCTCTTGCATAAAGTATAGGGTAAAACTCCGTACATCAGATCGTAAAACGATCTTGCTCTTTCCAAGATCCTACACAAATGCGGGAGTGCATCGTAAACGGATTCTTTTCTCTTTTTCAACCACTCAATGTTATGTCACAAATCAAATAGTAGTAACTCCAAATTTGTCTCACCATTGATTCTGTAACTCGCAAATCCTCAATAGAAACATATTCACAAATATCTACATACAAACACATAAGGGCACACGATGGCTCATATTATCACACCAAACTGCATTCAGCATCTGCTTCGTATTCGTGGAGCTTTTTTATATATATTTTCCCTTCATTTAATGTTTTTGGTTTGTTACTCAATTTTAGCAGTTGTCCAACGATTAATTGAATGTAAAAAAGAAGTTAATTTCCTTTACACATTATAATTACCCTTTTCCATTTTTACTACCATATCATGCAATGGTTACGTTCTATATCTTGTTATTGTTAGTATTCGTGTATTTGTGTTTGGGAAGATGAATCTTAAGCTAAGGACATAATATAGCCTACTCTAAAGTAGTAATCGACTGTCCTGTGTCCGGTGATATCTGAAAGAAGCACTAGAAGACGTTTCGTTGTATTAGGTTTCCGCGTTTGCGTAAGGTCTGAGGAGGGGCTGGATCATTTTGCGATCTGATATATGCAGCTTTACCCTATATTTTGTGCAAGAGGCTGTATCCGCAGCTCGAACCCGTGACCTTAAAGTCACAAAACATCAATCTTAGTAGTTGATCCAAGGCCCGTTTTTATCTGAAAGAAGCAGGACAAAACTAATTGGGATTGATTAGTTTTGACTTTAAAATTAACTTTTCTCTTTTTCTAATAAAAGGAGGAGCTTGAAGTTGAAGTTGACGATAGTTCAACACTTAAATCTGAATATGAATTCTTTATGCTAACATCAAAATTATATGAAGACTGATTACTCTAAAGTTAGCTTTTGGGTTGTTTGGCTGTAATTACTTGGATCCAAAGGTCATTCTCTATTTCTAAAGGCTCCACTGTCTCAGCTCTAAAGAGCATTGTGGAAGATGTAAATCAAAAGCCTCGGCGGTCTCTTAGGTTAGGTGAAGACTTATCAGTAACCCACACAAGATGTCTCCCGTAAACCAGGACTTCAGCCTAGCAGCAGCGAAACACCCACACTGTACGTATCCTTAGATTCAAACTCTTGACCTAAAGTTGACATCTTGTTTGACTGACTTAATTGATTCTAGTCATATAAAGAGATTAGAATCTATATTCGGGATAATTGAACTCAAGTTGAGATTTTAGCTTAGAAATGATTTAGTTCCAACTAAGATAGCATTGATGAATTAAAGGTCTTTACATCCAAATTGAGGTCATTCACTAAGTTCATATGATGGCAAGTGACATGTAAAGTCCATGTCTTTATAGACTTCTATTTCTTCTACTACTAATATATTGCGTATATGTTTTGCTGTTACATTTGATAGTCGGAGCTTTTATTGGAAGCAAGCTCCGTTTAGTTTTGCATATATCAAATCATTTTTTTTTACTATTGTGATTATTAATGATTTCGGTTCTATATATCATATTCGGAACTTTAGGATACCTTTCTCTTTTGTTTTCGGTTCTTGTTTATTTACTCAATTTTAGTAGTTTTTCAATGATTAGAATGAATATAACAAAGATACTTCAATTTTATTTACAAAATATCACCACCCTTTTCCATTATTGCTATGATCTTAAGCAATGATTACTTTCTGTATCTTGTTATTATTGCTATTTGTATATTTGTATTGGGAAGATGAACCTTAAGCAACTAAACATATAAAATAGCCGCCTTTAAAGAAGTAATCGAGTGTCCTATGATGATATCTTAAGAAAGCACGACCACGTACGGAAACTAAACGGGATTGATTAATTTTGACTTTAGGATTAAATTTTCTTTACAAAAAAAAGAAAAAAAAAGAACTTCAAGTGTAAGTTGACGATAATATAATACTTTAGGTCTGAACCTGATTGTTTATGCTAATCTCAAAGTCCCCATGAAGATATTCAGCCAGATCCAGGTACTTCGCCGATCTCCCTTTTGACAGTTGTAATATAACACTTATTTTCCAACATATTTCTTTATTAAATTTCCATTTTTTCCCGAAGAACCAATCCTCCGCCCGCCCTCAGTTACCGGT
Source organism: Eustoma russellianum (assembly GCA_036186865.1). Taxonomy (NCBI): domain Eukaryota; kingdom Viridiplantae; phylum Streptophyta; class Magnoliopsida; order Gentianales; family Gentianaceae; genus Eustoma; species Eustoma russellianum. The sequence goes on along the minus strand of AP025059.1, from coordinate 983,335 downwards.
GACGACTACAACGACAATATTGCACAATTATCTTTAAAAGTTTGTGTTGGAGTATCGAGGTTGTATGTACGCAACCATATTCATGTGTTAAAAACATAAATTCTTTTCTGATGATCCATAATAAATATTACGTCAAACATTGTTGATCAAATGCTATCTAATTTAATAATTTATTTTAATTTATCCTATTATATTAGATTTATATTGTGTAAATGGAAAATCACCAGTGACGACAAATTCTGATATGCATTTCCGCATCGGAAACCGGTCCCGCCATGTCATTTCATAAGATGGGTGCGCCGTTCATAGCTCATAAGCCGTTAAAAGTGGACGATGACACATAGGATGACATCACCTCACCCATTCGTCACCACGCGACACGTAGCAGCAGAGATAGGTGGTGAAGTTAGATGAGGTTGACCCAAATCTAACCTCACCATCCACCCCCGCGTTGATACATAGAATGAGAGATTTGGGGTGAAGGGATCCTAACCAATGACACAGGTGCATACATGTATGGGTACGGATATATTTTAAAAACCATCGTCTAACAATGTATGAATAAATTGCTTATGATAGTCATTTACCATCTTTTGTTTGTCATTTTTCATGGACAATATCCTATAAACCTACTATTTATTTATAGTTGTTCTAACATCATAAACTTGCTGTGACACATGTACAGGTACATATGTAATAAATATATGTGGTTGTAAAAGTTCGTACTGTTGGAAGAAATTTTAAAAATGAGTTTGTCCAAAGTTGGTGAGCAATATATTTTGAGATTAATTATGATTAGTATCCGTTAATTAAAACTGAAAACTAAGTTATACTAAATTATCTACGTAATGAATAGATGATTTTAGGCTTTTGAATCACTCAATTCCGATACCGGCCGATGAGAAGTTAATGTTCAAAGTAGGAGTTAAAAGTGGTTGGAAAATAGAAAATATACCACATTGCTCAAATTGATGGAAAGTTGCCACCAAATATATTGATAGACACTTTGGATCTATCAAAGGAAATCTAACTGCAGGAAGGACGTAAATAGATGCCGTCTAGGCCTGCTCAGCTCGGCACTGTTATGCTTGGATCGAAATTATAATTTTATGGACAAATTTCTTTTTAAATAACTGACTTGATCCTACGGTTATGATTTAATCATATGATCTAACGACCCATATTGATCTGAACTAGTCTCCCCTCGTGGGAGGGGAACTGAGGAAATTGGCGCCGATCGTGGGTTGAGGGATAATGGGTGATCGTGACTGGGCAGTTGCCGTAGCCTCCAAGTCTTTCCCCTCTATAAATAGAGGCAGCAGTCTGCCTCCAAAGACACCCAGCAAAAAATCCAACGCCAAAATCTTCTTCTCCTTCCTCCGCTTCATTCATCTGCTGCATACTTCTGTTGCATACTGCATTCATCTGATGAATTCTGGCAAACCGAGAAGGTAGGACATTCTTGAAGGTTGGTTGAGTTCAGCGCTGCAGTGCCGCTCGTCTGTACTGGTCTCCGTTGTATCCTGGGAGACGGTTGCTCCTCTGGTTGGGCATAGTGTACCGGAGCAATAACGTCTTAACGACAGAGTCCTGGACTCACCTCGGATCTCTGCTCTGCTGAGCTGAGAAGGTTATTGCCGAAGCTGAGCACTGCTTTGTGCCGAGTTTTGCTGTCTGTGGGAAGAGTGTAACACTGTTGGCACACAGTTTTGTTCTGCTGAACTCTGCTTTGTGCTGAGCTCCGCTGTTGCATTAAGAACATTCGTTGTTCTGAGGCTTTGTTTGCTGAGATCTGCTTTGTGCCGAGCTCGGCAGTTCGGCTGAGGGCATTCATTGTTCTGCCAAGATGAGCTCTGCTCAGCCGAAGCGGCTGAAAGCACCTCCTGATTGCCGTGCCGAGGTGCCGAGGTTGGCCCTGACCTTAGGTCAAGTCGGCCACTGCTGTACAGAATTCAGTAAGTCTGAATTATTTTCCAACACATACAACATAACTATAGGATTTAGGACATATTTACACCTTCCGCAGTGAAATTGCACTATGGCGTTTATTCAATATAGTGCAGCAAAGAGTTAAGATCCAAATGAGATACCTGAACGCAACATTACTTTAAGATACATAGCACTGTTTGGTTGAGAGCCCTGGTGGCCAATCACCCTGAGCGTTCCACGGTGGAATATATATATATATATATATATTAATATATATGTATATATATAGACAAACACACACATATATATATATGTATATATGTATATGTACATATGTATATGTATATATACACACATACGTATATATGTATATGTATACACACACATATATATACACACACACTGTGAAAATCAGAGAGAGAGAAAATGTACCTAGCACTATTGCATGTTACCGTGAGACATTCAAGCATAACCATTTGTTGTGTAAAATGCAGGAGTCAGTTTATACAAGTTATTTAGTTGCTCTAAAGAACATAACATTAAAATAATAGTAGTATTAATAATAATGAAGGAGTTTTGACTTCCAAAGAGGAATCTACGTCTCAGAGGACACTGCCGCTGACGAGTTTAAGAACTCACCTGAGAAAAGCTTAATAATAATAATAATAATAATAATAATAATAGTAGTAGTAGTAGTAGTAGTAGTAGTAGTAGTAGTAGTAGTAGTAGTAGTAATAAAATTACTTAAAAGAAAAAAAACAAGTTTAACATGATTCGAAAAAGAGACTGTATTCTCTTGCTATTTGCTAATTTGTGACATTGTGTTTAACTACTATTCAAAACATGCATTTTTTTTGGGTTCAAATATGTCCCAGTAACATTCTTATTAACTTGGTGCATTGTATATTTATGATGTAGAATTTTTAACTTGTCTAACGATCTAAGTTATTAGGGTTTTGACACTTATTTCGTAACGAAACTTGTCTAAACTATACATAAATTCTTTAATACAATCTATATACAAATTGAATGACGTACTCTCATAATAAGAGGTCCATAACGCATCAGAACTCTTGCCTTGCTCCATTCAGATATCAAGAGCAAAAAAATTTTGAATTAGACATTTTTTGTGAAAGAAACTCCGAGTTATAAAAGAACAAGACATGTTCATTTGACCATTAAACTAAGGTCTTTCTCTCATTTATATAAGAGGATATTAAAGTATTAAAGTAAACCCTCGTTATTGTCGATGAGTCAGTAATATATTGATCAAATGTGTTCTCCAATTCATAAAAAAGTGATTTTGCCGACGGAAGCTGTGTACCCTTCTGATTATTCTTCTAGCAAAAGGTTAAGTTTTCGGCCAGCATATATGTATTTTATAACTGCAAGTAAAACACAAGTAGCCATAAAATATTACAACGAATAGAAAAACGTTTCACAAGCCAGGTGGGAAGAAGCATCACATTTGCCAACTAGGTATGACATCGCTGTGCAGAATTCTACTACAGAGAATACTATAATATTTTTGAAGGGGAGATCAAATGGGTATATAAATACTTGTATTTGCCTTCGAAAAGCAATTAATAAGGTTATATTGGGTATGTGTTGTAGTGATAGCTTTTGTTGTCGTTGGAATATACTGAGTATGTGTTGTAGCGATAACTTTTGATTTCGTTGGGATATAATGAGTGTATTTTGTTAGTTGTTGAAGATTATTTCTACATGTTTTGTTTTTGAGGAAAATGACCAAGAACGCCGTTACGTGCATCCATTTTTTAAACAAAAGTATTCATCCTTTAACTTGAAATGTCTATCATAGCTAATGATGATAAGGTCACTGAGGTAATTTGGAAGGAAAAAAACAAAAAGGAAAAAAGATGCAGTCTTATTTTATGTAAAGATAAAGGATAGGTTTTGAAATAATTAACCAATAATGATACATTTTACAACATTATAGACCGACCCATGAAAAGAAATTATGTCGTAACTTGAGCCTTTCCCTTTTACATGACTGGAACAATTTCTGGAGCAAAAGATCAATACCCCTGGTCTCGTGTGTTCCCGCCGCTCTAGTCTTAAAGAGTTTCGTGGTGGATGCAAGTCAGGAAGTCAGTAGTTTTCTAGGTTGTCAAGGTTTTGCGAGAGACCCACTACAAGGTGTCTACTACAAATCGGACCAGCAACTCTCTAACCCAATTAAATCGGATACAATGGCTAAGGCATCATTGCACTAGACACCAGTATTGCACCTACGCTGCATGTGTCATGGTTCGAACATGCGCCTTTCTGAAGCAACGCCACAACCTAAATATCAACTGAGTTATGCCATGAGAGCCTTATTTGGAACAATTAGATGGCGAAGATGGGCCCTGTAATATTCACGTGATACGATTAGGGACATGTAAAAGTATTATTTCCTTAGAAAGATATTATGAAGAAGAAGGATAGAGACGTGGGGTTGTCTTGTTAATAAATAGGTCGAGCAAATATATGAACATCCAAAACTGCAAGTGGAAGTGTGGAACTTGGGATGACAGCATTTATAAATCCATGCATGCAGACATATCACATGCCATGATGCGCCAACCGCGAACAAGTGGGAAGTTTTGGGGCAACCCCTGCCCAGCCTTATTAGATATTTATTTTCAAACTTATTTTATAAATTGTGGACTTATCGTAGATTCTTGGAGCAAAAGATGAAATCCCTCATTCTGAGGGCCTCACCGTCCTAGCGCAAAGGAACATGTGTGAAGAATGCAAATCAGGAGTCCAGCGGACTTCTATATTAGGTGAGGTCTTACGCATGACCCACACAGAGAAACATACACACTGTGTGTCATTGGAATCGAACTCTTGACCTCTTGGAGCAAATCTCAACCTGAGTACTAACTGGACTATGCCATAGAGCATATGTTAAAGATTCTAGATTTATTATAAAGATGTTACATAGTTATCGTTTAAGTTGAGGTAGAAAGGAACCACAACACTCCATCCAAAAAAGAGAAGCAGCCAATAGTGTGTAATCCACACATTTTTGTCTGGATCACTAGTTTACCTTTTGACCAAACTTCTACCTTGCTAATGTCAAAAGGTTCTCTTGGTAGACCAGTCTCATGTATTCTATTACAATCTTTTTTTTGTATTGTTTTCTGCATGGGTTTTATTTTAACTGATTCGGTACAGCCAAATTTTCTTCTCTTCTATTATTGGAATCAAGAAAACCCGCCGGGTTTAATTTGTTATAGGCTGTTGACATTGACTAATTTGAGAAAAAATACATGGCTTATATAAGGATGAAATACCACCACCCATTGCTTTAAAATTTTGTGTGGATATGAGCCTCAGCTCATGTAAGCCCAAGTTTCAACATGGTATGATAGCAGGTTTAAAATATGGACTCACCCCTTGCCTGGCCCATGGTGTTTCCCCTCACCTAAGTCCAGATGTTCATGCCTGGCTTGTGGTTTGTAATTGAGGGCGAGTTATAAGGCGCGTGTGTATGTCAAGCCCTCACCTAAGTCCAGATGTTCATGCGTGGCTTGTGGTTTGTAATTGAGGGCGGGTTATAAGGCGTGTGTGTATGTCAAGCGACGTTGCCACGTGAGGGCGGGTGGCGGGTGTTGAGAATCTCACATTGGCTAATTTGAGAAAAAAATGTATGGCTTATATGAGGATGAGGTACCACCACCCATTGCTTAAAGTTTTGAGTGGATATGAGCCTCACCACATGTATGCCCAAGTTTCAACATATGCAAATGGTTATATCTTGATTCTGGGTCTCTATTGCTCCAGCTTCAAAGAGTTTTGTAGATGACGTAAATTAGGTCGCTTTTTAAGTGAGAGGTTCAGAGCTTAGTGCCCACAAGGTATCTTAACTCAAATCCACTCTGGTGTAAAAAAATTAATGACATGACTTAAATACCCACAATGCGGGTGCCAAGATTTGAATCGACAACCTTAAATACAATCTATTGTTTAAGTATCAACCGAACTACACCCTGAGACCGGTTTAATTTCTCGTCGAATACCATGGATGACTTACACTGCGTCTTATTTGCAGCAAGCATGTGTTTCTATGGTCAATTCCTTGTCTTAGAACATGGTGTCAAGTGTTTTTTAAATCTTTCTAGTATATAGTCACATAGATCATGTTAAATAAAAATGAGGTAAATTAAAAATCAACAGTGAATACCAATAATCAAAGTAAATGAGATGATGATGATAGTACACAACGTTAGTAAACTCTTTTTTATTTTTTTTGTAACCAGATATAATCACTTTTTATGCCGTAAACAAATCTTAAAAAAGAGAAAAACTAAAAAAGAAAATACATGTTTGATATTTAGGATCTAACATCGCTTATCGTTGGTTTGATTACGGTTTAATAAGTGAGATCCATTGACTTCAGGTACTTTTTTATTTCTTCCTTTTATCTATATGCAATTTGTCTCTTGACCCATTATAAATTTTAAGTTTACCGTACTTGAAACTGATGATTTCAAGATCTCTCGTCTCTAATTTTGAGTTATACTTTTGTATATGTGTGTTTGTCATTTTTTTCTCCGGCATGACATGTCAGACAATTAATTTTCATGATCGTGCTGTCTTAGTTACGTCTTCAATAATGATTGAGAAATAAACGATTGCAAATGGTTTATTAGTTTCTTTTTTATTATTATTATTATTATACACGTATTAGGCACATATATGTCTGAATAGAACACATCAGATCTCGAAACGATCCGACTCCTTCCTAAACCCTGCAAAAATGCGGAAAGTTAATATAATGAGAACGTGCCTTTTTATTTAGCACTGCTAAATTCCAAATAACAAGTTTACAAAAGTAGATTTTATAAATGTCATAAAAGTATAAACAGTACTTCACTTTGTGTACTTTTTCAGTTTTCTTGCACTTATTGTATATCATAATGTATTTTATACCTTTTTTGAATGCATATAATCACTTGAGAAAAAAAGCAAATTAAAAGAAAACTTGAAAAATGTATGAAAAACTAAAAATATACAGATCATGAAGTATATTAATGTTCAACTAACTGAATGGCAAAAAGAGCCCATTCAATAAGAAGAAAGCAAATTGACATGCGTGAAAATTGGATTCCCTACAGGTTTTTTCGTAATGCATAGAATTAAATGACATTTTCGATGCATTAGACTTCTGTTTTGTACAAGGTTTTAGAAAAGGTCGGATCGCTTCTTGATCTGATGTATGTAGTCTTACCCTAGACTTTGTACAAGATGCTGTTTCTGTGGCTCGAACATATGACCTTAAGGTCATAAAACATGAACCTTATCAGTTGCTTTAAAGTACGGCTCTCGTGATGCATATGATCATCATCATCATCATCCGTACCCAGTATATCCCCACGATAGCAAAAGCTATCGTTAGGGTCTGGGAAGGGTAAGTGGTAGACAGACAATACCTCTATCCCAAGGGATAGAGAATCTGCTTCCAGTGAGACCCTCGGTTCTATATGTACCTGCATAAATGATATAATAATAGAGATATGTTGTGCTAGTGTGTTAGTGAAGGACTTCAGGAAATACAAAGAAGATGCTTTCGATATTAAAATAAACATAACGCGTATATGTACATGTAATGCAAAACAACGGTAAAACTTAAGCAAACAAGTGCAAAGTCAACATAAAGCGTAAATAGTGTCTACGCCTATCTTTGTCCCTAAATATACTCTAAGGTGTCCCTAAATATGATCTATATAAAGATCCAAAATCTGGGTTAGGATCCCCTCGCCTCAAATCCATCACCCCATGCGTCACCGTGCGACACGTGGCAGCAGGGGTGGGTGTTGAGGCTAGATGAGACCCACCCCTGCTGCCACGTGTCGCGTGGTGTCGCGTGGGGTGAAAGGAAAGTTGGTGAAGTGATCTCATCACCCAAAATCTACCTTATACATAAAAACTTCACCTATGTTTTCTTTCTTTTTTTCTCCTTTTCCTAACCAAAATGACAAATATGCATATAATAATTCGTACTTGTAAGAGCAAGAAAAGAAAAAGCTATGAAAGATACGTTGGGAAATATATTAGATATGGAATCTGTTGAGGAGGCAGTGGTCTATATTTGGAGTTATGTGAAAATCCCGTCGGCCACATGCATTGGCCTCGTACCAAACACCCTTTTATATCAATCACCAAATCGGTTTCCATACATCACCACAGTACCAAACACTGATGCAGGCCCCCTTTTTTTTTTTTGTACTCATTTCCTTTTTTTTTTCTTGTTACCGTTTTGACCCATCAATGTGCCGTTTTGACTGAAAATGTTAGAAAAACATCTGTTTCTGTGAAAACTGTGATCGGAAGGATTTGACCGGTAAGTATAATAAGCTTCATGCCAAAGAAGCTGATCAGGGAAGCACGTGGGTTTTCCCTATCACTGTTCACTTTGTCCTTGTTTTGTCAAATTTATAAATATGATCCAAGAAAATATTTGTATCTTTGCAATTGAAAAAGACACCTCATATTTCCAAATAACACATGTCTCATTTCAATATCAATGCTTTTTCTTATGTGATGAGCACGAGTTCGAGCTATTGAAACAGATATTGCACAAAATATAGGGTAAGACGACGTACATTAGATCGCGAAGCGATCCGACTTCTTTTCAGACATTGCGTAAACGTGAGGGTCTAGTGCACTGAGAACATCTTTTTTTGTTTATTCATTGAATAAAATAGGTGTGCCTTTATCAAGTTTATGTGTATCTTTGTGACTTGTCCATAATTGATCAAACATCTTGTATTTTGCCATATTTTGTTCATACATATACGTGCCATCTATTATACTTGACCTTGTTAATTTTAGCCATGTACATATATATCATGCAACTATTTGTAATGTAGAACGTGATACTATAATACATACTCCTCAAATAAACTAATGCTTTCAATTGAATCCAAGTACTATACCAGATCGTTTGATATTCAAGTGTGATAATATTTTGTAATGCGTTCTATTTTTCTTGGAATTAACAAAGTTATTATACTTGTGATAACTCATAGATGTTAATTTTTCGAGCTTTTGTCATTACTGGTCTGAAGATAGTTTAGCGAGTTGGTCTCTTTATTGAGGTCCATCGTCATCATATTCATATATCTTGATGTGGGACGAGTATTACAATATAAAATACAAAATGTGTAGAAGAATGCTTAGTTTTCAAACAATATTCTACAACAACAATATTATTCAATTGTCTTAAGTATGGAGAGTCGGATGTACACAAGCATACTCATGTGAACACTGAGGTTGTTTCCAACAATATTCTATATTCCATTAATTCGATAAACTATACCATATGAATTGTAAAAGCTTTTAGCCTTTTACCATCTTGTTTCACTCAATGCACGTAGTATATCGTGGGCAAAAAAAAGAAGCAGGACGGGCCGCCTGGTTTAATGATTGGCCAGAACCAGCAAATAACAATGGGATCTGCAGTTTATATGCTAGTCTGTACGCAACCTCAGGTAGGGTGGGACATCCTCAATCCTTCCGAAATTAGCATCATGCATCAACTTTTTTTTTTGCCTCATCTATATCAATTATTTCATACTCCTTTTTTTTTCGAGAGAAACTCCTATGTTAATTATGTTTTATCTCAAACGGGGTTGTGTCTGATGATTTAGACTTGCTCACCGTCTCAATGACCATCGGTGAAGATGACACGTGGCATGTGTTTTTAATCAAAATTTTTCAAAAAAAAATTCTAATTTTCAGCCGGAAATTTGAAACAGACCCCCTTTCTTCTGCTTTCTTCCCCTTTTGTCATAATTCGAATCCCCACTGTGCTATTTGAATGCGTTAACCATTTTGGACAGTAACATTTTTCACTTGGTTATGTCCATGCTTCTCTCTTCTTAGTTATACTTCTCCGCGTTCTTGTGTACTTTTGTAAATTAAAAAAACGCTTAATAAAAAAGAAAAGTATTATAATAATAAATACAATGTACACAAATTTGAAGAAAAGAAGTGTAAAAAAGGAAAAAGAAAGGGACAAAAGAAAAAGAAAAAAAGACTCTGGTTTGTGTAGGCAAGAAAGAACCCCAGTAAAACGGTAAAAGATAACGACTTTCCCCGCCGGTTGTCTTACAAATGGGGAATGTTGTGTTGGAGAACAAATTTTGCTCCAATTTCACCCTGCTTTTCACTCTCTCGTCTTCAATTACCACCTTTATACAGTAGCTTTGCAATTTGCGAATCTCTAATATCCATCCAAAGACTGTAAAATATCCATACCCACGTTCTCTCCTCGTCGGCTTCTTGATTATACTAACAACTAGCTTGATGGAAATCCAGATCACCCACCCAACACTCCATCAATTCTTCCTCCCTCTCTCCCTTTCCATGACAATTATTCTTTCTTCTTCTCGTACGAATTTCAGTACTACTACTACTACCATCAATTTCCCCATATCATATCATGAAAAGACTTCCCAGATTTCTTTCTTTCTTCTTCCAAGATTCCTCTTTTCTTCTTCTCCAAGTCTTTTTACTCCTCAGTTGCGTCTATTTTGCATCTGGGTTCGGCTCAATGGGTCCTATTTCTGCTTCTTTTGGTGATCATGGCATTTTTTGCGCTATTGATGCTAGTGGCCACCAAGAAATCATTTGCTGGGGTGATAAGACTAATGCTTCTGCGTCTCAGAATCCTTCCATTTATTCTGTTCGTCTCCCTCCCATGGCTGCTCTAACTGGTGGAGAAGGATTTCTTTGCGGACTTTTGGCGAATACTTCCCAGGCTTTCTGTTGGGAGGCCTCGGGATCAAACTTTGGTCTTGTTCCTGATAGCTTCAAGCTCAATGCTTACTTCCATATTGCTGCTGGTAAGAACCATGTTTGTGCCATTAGAGGGTCTTATTTTGCAGATAATGGTTCAGGTAGTGTTGATTGTTGGGACATTGTCAGAGAATCTAACCGTTTTGTGGATTCAAGGCCAAGCTCTCAGTTTTCCAATCAACATATCAGTATGCTTGTTTTTGAGAAACTTGTTTCTGGTGATGGGTTTAGCTGTGGTGTTGCAAGAGAAGGTGGGATTCAGTGTTGGGGCCCAAATGTTGGGATTTTGGGAAACTTCACTACTTCAGACAACCTTATTGCTCTGGCCTCTGGAAATGGTGCCATTTGTGGTGTTAAAGAAGTTTCTCGCCAGGTCAAATGTTGGGGTGATAATCATTCCTTTGGTAATCCACCAACTGAGATTCACCTTGTTTCATTGGCAGCTGGCGCTGAACATTTTTGTGGAATCCGTGAAGATAATCATGGAATTGAATGTTGGGGTAACTTCAACTCCACGTTGGTACCGAAAGGTTCTGGCTTTCTTGCCATTGCTTCCACAGATTTTGTGACTTGTGGTATTAGAGAAACTGATTTAGTAATTGATTGTTGGTTCTCTGATTATTTGAAACCGGTAGTGGATTATGATCCACCTCTTCAATTATGTAGCCCTGGTTTGTGCACACCTGGATCTTGTGGTGAGGACAGGTTTGCCTTCAATGCTAGTTTTCTGAATGAGCCAGATCTAACAAGCTTGTGTACTCGAAAAGGTCTTAGCATCTGTTCTCATTGTGGTTTAGATTGCTCTGAAGGATTCTTTCTTTCTAGTCCATGCTCAGCCAATGCAGACAGGGTTTGCACTGCCTGCTCTCTCTGTCAAAACAGCTCTTGCTGGGATGTTTGCAGGCTCCAATCCTCCTCGCAAATGCACCAAAAACGTCGTGGTTCTACGCGACAATTACTGATTATAGTTGTGTCTTCCACGGCTGGTGTAACGCTTATTTTAATTTGTTGGTACCTTTTGCCCTTTGTGATCAGGAGGAAATTTGAAGACGGGAAAAGGAATCAATTTGGCTCCTGCATTGGCACTCCTGAGCTTGAAAATGGTGTCAGCAGCGATCCAAATCCTCTTGTCTCAGCACCCCCATGTCCTGGGATTGCTCAAGTGTTCCGGCTTTCAGAACTTAAGGATGCAACCAGTGGTTTCAAAGAGTTTAATGAACTTGGCAGGGGAAGCTATGGATTCGTCTACAAAGCAGTTCTTGCTGATGGGAGGCAAGTGGCAGTAAAGAGAGCAAATGCTGCCACCATAATCCACACCACTAGCCGGGATTTCGAAATGGGGCTTGAAGTGCTTTGTAGTATTAGTCATAGCAATATTGTGAACTTGTTGGGTTATTGTACAGAGATGGGAGAAAGACTCCTGGTTTATGAGTTTATGTCCCATGGGACTCTCCAAGACCACCTTCATGGGGGTCTCTCCCCTTTAAGTTGGACTCGTAGACTGAAGATTGCGATGCAGGCTGCCAAGGGACTTGATTACTTGCACAGGGAAGTTGTTCCTCCCATAGCACATCGTGATCTAAAGAGCTCAAAAATTCTTTTGGATTGTGACTGGGTTGCTAGAATAGCTGATTTTGCTGTCCTTGCCCCTAGTGAATCTGAAATCAGTCAAGAGATTAAAACTGATGTTTACAACTTTGGGATTGTGCTGCTAGAGATTCTTAGCGGAAGGAAGCCTTATGACAGCGATGCTCAGCCTTCAAGTATAGTTCAATGGGCATTGCCTATCATTAAACAAGGAAGAGCGGCTGCGGTAATAGACCGCTACACAGCTTTGCCTAGGAATGTTGAACCGCTGCTTAAACTTGCTGACATTGCTGAGTTTTGCTTAAGGGAAGACCAGAGCCAACGCCCCAGTATGGCAGAGGTGGCACTTTTCTTGGAGCATTTAGTGAAAGAAGGATTGGTATTGTAGCCTAAATTTGTTGTTGTTATTATTACTATTGATTTTTCCCCATGCATTGAAATCATTGCTACACAAAGGTATAATGTAAGTGACTCTTGTGAGTGTTACCATCTATGCAAGTGTACATCTTCTGTGAGCTGTTTGTAAATGGTTTTGCTCAAACTCCTGCAATGTCTCCACTTCCTTTCTTCAGGATCTGTTTGCCTTTGATCTTCACTTACAGTTTTCTCAATCACTTGTGTACCTCTTTTGGTCCTTTTTATTTTTGATTTTCACATATGCTCACTGAGAGGAAGGATAAAGATTTGGATCCTAGTCCATATTTAACTTTTTAGAAGTACTATTAGTTTAGCAGGCTTTATCAATATGCACATATATTTCCATTTCCACAGCCTTCTTTTGACTTTGTAATATGACAGAATAAAGCAAACTGATTCACTAAATTAGTTGTTACTTGTATTATGAAGTAGCAGTTGATCGACACAACTTGACGCAATTTTCATTACGCGTCATCGAGAAAGCCTCTGTGTGTTTCTAACGCATGAGTATAGTTGCGTATATCCGACTCTCTATAACCCACTATAAGTGGGAGCCTATAAGGCACGTACATCCGACTCTCTGTTGTTGTGTCATTTACAAAACTCAGATTTATTAGAGAACGAAACTGACATTCTGCAAAGCACAAGGATGAGCCGAAGTGCCATCACAGTGATGGGCCGAGATGAATGTCCGAGGTCATCCCAAGGATGAGCCGAAGTGCCATCATAGGGATGAGCCGAGATGACATGCCGAGGTCATCCCAGTGATGAGCCGAAGTGCCATCACAGGGATGAAGCGAGATGACATGCCGAGGTCATCCCAGTGATGAGCCAAATTGCCATCACAGGGATGAGCCGAAATGACATGCCGAGGTCATCCCAGTGATGAGCCAAATTGTCATCACAGGGATGAGCCGAGATGACATGCCGAGGTCATCCCAGTGATGAGCCAAAGTGCCATCACAGGGATGAGCCGAGATGACATGCCGAGGTCATCCCAGTGATGAGCCAAAGTGCCATCACAGGGATGAGCCGAGATGACATGCCGAGGTCATCCCAGTGATGAGCCAAAGTGCCATCACAGGGATGAGCCGAAATGACATGCCGAGGTCATCCCAGTGATGAGCCAAAGTGCCATCACAGGGATGAGCCGAGATGACATGCCGAGGTCATCCCAGTGACGAGCCAAAGTGCCATCACAGGGATGAGCCGAGATGACATGCCGAGGTCATCCCAGTGATGAGCCAAAGTGCCATCACAGGGATGAGCCGAGATGACATGCCGAGGTCATCCCAGTGACGAGCCAAAGTGCCATCACAGGGATGAGCCGAAATGACATGCCAAGGTCATCCCAGTGATGAGCCAAAGTGCCATCATAGGGATGAGCCGAACCGATAGGCTCAACACAAAGATGAGCTCAACACAGGGATGAGCTCAACATAGAGACCGAGGCGAGTCCAGGACTCTCTCCTTAAGACGAATTGCGCCGGTATACTGTGCCCAACCGAAAATTTGCAAACGTCTCCCAGGATACAACGGCTAACAGTTCATACGAGTGACACTACTACGTTAGAACTCCACAAACCTGACAAATGTTCTGACTTCCTCAATTGGATGAAATGTAGCAGCAGTGTATGCAGTATGCAGCAATGGATTATGCAGTAGGAAAAGAGAAGGAAAAATCTGTATTTGCAGAAGCAGTGCATTGCCTCTATTTATAGAGGGAATTCTTGGAGGTTACGGCAACCCACGACCGCACTGATCGGCCAGTAACCCCACGTTCACCACGCACCCCACGGCCGTCTCAGCTCGGCCACCCCACGACTGTCTCAGCTCGGCCATTATCCCACGACTGTCTCAGCTCGGCCATTATCCCACGACTGGGAACCAGTCAGTTGAAACTGTCAGCTCAATCTGAGCCGTTAGATCGTAGGATTAAATCATAACCGTAGGATCAAGTAAATTATTTTCTGGAAAAATTTAAAAGAAAATTTATCCAAAAAGATAAGAACCGGGCGGGCGAGCCACGAGCCACGAGCCCGAGCACGAGCCGAGCCGAGCCGGCCGGACGGGCGGGCGGGCGGCGCGCGCGCGTGCGCGCGTGTGGCACTTTCTAGGTCTTCCCTCCGGTCAAAAACTTCTCATGCCCTTAGGGCACATCTAAAGTGCCTCTCCTAGCACTATATTTGGTGGCATTTTCCCTTCAATTTGCCAATGTGGTATATTTGCAAAAAAGTGATGTGTCTTCTTCTCATGAAGCCACATCACCAATTTTCCAATTTGCAACCAATTTTTATTCCTACTTTGAGCATTAATTTCTCATTCACCCGATATCGAAATTGAGTGATTCAAAAGCCTAAAATCATCTACTCATCACATAGATAATTTAGGATTCATTAGTTTTCATTTTTGATTAACGAAAACTAATCTTAATTAAGCTCAAAGTATGTTGCTCACCAACTTTGGACAAACCCATTTATAAATTTTCCTCCAACAATCCCCCACATGAATGGAAATTAATGCAAATGCAGATGCAGACTCTAACAAGAAGTCAGACAAGAAAATATTGCATCAGAAGAGGTAGCTTCTAGCTTTGAACCTTTCGTAGTGATGTACCATCGGATTCACTCGGCTAAGTAGTGACTTGATGTCTTGAACTAGTCAGCCTTTGCTGTGAACCTAGACAACAATACTCACACAATATTTTCTTTAACACTCTTTTGGTTCTCATGGTTGTGTTCGTTTTGGCCATGAACAACCTGGTTTCAGAAAGTGTTTTAGAGATTTCTTTGCCTCACAGAATTCTCATAGAAGCGGCTCCACTTCACACTTACATAGGTGATTCCTATCAAGAGCATTCTGCCATACCCCACTTGATGTATCAAGATATAGGACATCATTAAAAGCTTTAGCTTACCCTAAATATTCTCTGCAGACAGCACTTTTATGTAGCGGAATGAGTAAGTGCTAAACTGAACCTTCACAACTTGGTTGTCCCATTGAACCAAGATCTTGGGATCTCCAGTCAACAAGGTTGGGTTACCGTTACAAAGACTCTTGCGTAGTAGGCTTAAGTCCCATTCCGTTTGTCAATTTTGACATCTGATCTCTAGGCAAGCCTTTTGTAAGCGGATCCGCAAGATTCTCCTTTGATTTTATGTAATCAATGGAAATCACGCCATTAGAGATCAATTGCTTAATGGTATTATGTCTCCGACGTATGTGTCGAGACTTACCATTGTAGATGCTGCTTTGTGCTCGTCCTATAGCAGACTGACTATCACAGTGTATGCTGATAGGAGCGATTGGCTTAGGCCAACATGGAACATCTTCTAGGAAATTTCGAAGCCATTCAGCCTCTTCTCCAGCTTTATCTAGTGCTATAAACTCGGCTTCCATAGTGGACCGAGCTATGCACGTTTGTTTTGTAGATTTCCATGACACAGCACCTCCACCAACAGTGAATAGGTATCCACTGGTGGACTTAGAGTCCTTGCTATCTGATATCCAATTCGCATCACAATATCCTTCCAATACTGCTGGATATCTTGTATAGTGTAAACCAAGGTTCATTGTGTACTTCAAGTACCACATCACTCTATTTAGAGCTTTCCAATGATCTTCACTTGGATTACTCGTAAACCTGCTCAATTTGTTTACTGAACAGGCTAAGTCTGGTCTTGTACAGTTTGTTATGTACATCAGACTTCCTATTACCTGTGAGTACTTCAATTGAGCTACAGGTTCACCTCGGTTCTTTCTTAAGTGTACACTTAAGTCTAGTGGGGTCTTTATTGGTTTTGTATCGAACATATTGAATCGTTTGAGAACAGATTCAATATAGTGAGTTTGTGACATAACAAGGCCTTCAGTTATCCGAGAAATTTTTATTCCTAGAATAACATTGGCAACCCCCATATCTTTCATATCAAAATTTCGTGTTAACATCTTCTTGGTATTCAAAATGATGTCACGAGTACTGCCCATGATGAGCATGTCATCTACATATAGACATACTATCACATAGGCGTCTGGTGTGTTCTTGATGTACACACACTTGTCACACTCGTTGATCCTGAAGCCATTTAACAACATTGCCTCATCAAACTTCAAATGCCACTGTTTGGGTGCTTGTTTAAGTCCGTACAAAGACTTGACAAGTTTACACACCTTTTTCTCTTGCCCTGGTACAGCAAACCCTTCAGGTTGCTCCATATAAATTTCTTCTTCTAACTCACCGTTCAGGAAGGCAGTCTTCACATCCATCTGATGTATTTCTAAGTCGTAGACTGCAGCGATAGCAACTAGCATTCTTATTGAAGTGATCCTAGTTACCGGTGAGTAGGTATCAAAAAAGTCAAAGCCTTCCTTTTGTCGATAGCCTTTAGCTACCAATCGGGCCTTGTATTTGTCAATAGACCCATCTTCTTTCAGCTTTTTCTTAAAGATCCACTTGCATCCGAGTGGTTTACTTCCTGGTGGAAGGTCAACCAGCTCCCAAGTGTGATTTTGAAGAATCGATTCTATCTCACTATTTACTGCCTCTTTCCAGAAGGGAGCTTCTGGAGTTGACATCGCCTCAGAAAAGGTTCTTGGATCGTTTTCTACTAAGTATGTTAGAAAATCTGGTCCAAAAGATGTTGGTACTCTGGTTCGTTTGCTTTGACGCAGTTCCTCAATTTCTTGAGGAGTCGTCTCACGCACTCGCTTACTAGTGCTTGCTTCTTTGTTGTTTTCGTCTTTCTTTGGAAAGACATCTTCAAAGAACACTGCATTTCTTGATTCCATGACAACATTCTCATGTATGTCAGGAATGTCCGACTTGTGCACCAAGAATCGATATGCACTACTGTTAGTTGCATATCCTATGAATATGCAATCAATTGTTTTAGGCCCAATTCTAACTTGTCTTGGTTTGGGTACTGCAACCTTCGCCAGACACCCCCATACTTTTAAGTATTTGTAACTAGGCTTATGGCCTTTCCAAAGCTCGTATGGGGTTTCATCCATCTTCGTAGGTGGAATTCTATTTAAAATGACGTTGGCAGAGAGAATTGCTTCCCCCCACAAGTTCTGTGGTAAACCCGAACTTATCAACATAGCATTCATCATCTCTTTCAGAGTACGGTTTTTGCGTTCAGCAATACCATTCGATTGAGGTGAATATGGTGCAGTCGTTTGATGAATAATGCCATGTTCTGAACAGAATTCATTAAACGGTGCATCATATTCGCCACCTCTATCACTACGAATTGTCTTAATTCGTTTGCTAAGTTGATTCTCAACTTCATTTTTATAGTCCTTGAAAGCATCAAGGGCCTCGTCTTTGCTACTTAGCAAATAGACATAACAGTATCGTGTGCAATCATCGATAAAAGTTACAAAATATTTTTTACCACCTCTTGTTTGCACAAATTTTAAATCACACACATCAGTATGAATTAAATCTAAAGGTTCAGTGTTCCTTTCTATTGAAGGAAATGGCATCTTTGTCATTTTTGCTTCAACACATACTTGGCATTTTTCTTTACTAATGTTCAGTTTGGGTAATAGGTCAAGATTAATCATCCTTTGTATTGACTTATAATTAACATGTCCCAAACGAAAATGCCATAAACAAGAAGACTCAAGCATATAAGCAGAAGTAGAAGCATTCTTATT
Organism: Eustoma russellianum; assembly: GCA_036186865.1. Classification (NCBI taxonomy): domain Eukaryota; kingdom Viridiplantae; phylum Streptophyta; class Magnoliopsida; order Gentianales; family Gentianaceae; genus Eustoma; species Eustoma russellianum. The sequence continues at coordinate 964,927 of AP025059.1, read as the reverse complement.
GGCCTCTTTGGGCAAAGTTTTCTTGGGTACAACAGTCATCACACTAAGTTTGAACATGTTGTCGGTCAAGTACCCCTTTCCCAGAAATACCCCATTCTTACTCAGAATAAATTTATTACAATCAAATACTAGTCTAAAACCATGACTGACTAGTAAAGCTCCAGAAACTAAGTTCTTGCGGATGTCAGAAACGTGCAATACATCTCGCAAAGTCAATTCCTTTCCTGAAGTCATCTTCAGAATCACATTGCCCGAACCTTCAATCTTCGAGCTATCAGAGTTCCCCATGTACAGCTTTTCATTATTCTTTGCCGGAGAATAGTCTCTGAACATCGCCCTGTTCGCACAGACATGTCGAGTGGCTCCAGTGTCCACCCACCATTCACGAGGATTTCCAACTGCGTTGCATTCAGAAACAACAGCGCACAAATCCAGATCATCCATCTGACTGACAAGGTTGGCTTTCGCTTTTTCCTGCTTTTTCTTGGGCTTACGGCAGTCAACACTGCGGTGCCCCTGAGTTCCACAGTTATAACATTTTTCAGTGAACTTTTTGGCAACTTTCTTGCCTTTAGGGTTCACTCCGACAGGATTTCTCTTTTTCTTTTTCGTCGCCTCTGCGACATGAGCTTTAGCATGACCAGAACTCGAACTTGGCCTTTTTTCGGATCTACGATTGTCCTCCTCTATACGGAGTCGAACAATCAGATCCTCCAATGTCATTTCCTTTCGATTGTGTTTGAGATAGCTTCTAAATTCCCTCCACGAAAGAGGTAGCTTCTCAATCACAGCCGCCACTATGAAAGATTCACTGAGCGACATGCCCTCTTCTTCCATTTCGGCCACCAACATCTGTAATTCCTCAATCTGAGAAACAACAGTCTTGGAATCTGACATTTTAAAATCAAGAAATTTGCCAACGACAAACTTCTTGGTACCGGCATCCTCTGTGCGGTACTTCTTATCTAAGGCCATCCACAATGTCTTTGCAGTTTTATAAGTACAGTACAGTCCATACAATGAATTATCTAAACAACTCAAAATATGACTCAAGCATACATAATTGTTAAAATTCCATGCTTCAGCCATCAAATGGTTCTGCATGTTCAGATTCGGATCTTCAACCGGAACCACCTCCGGAGGATCTTCATTCAGCATCTTTGCTAAGCCCAATGTTGTCAAGAAAAACAGCATCTTTTGCTGCCAGCGTTTGAAGAAACTGCCTCCAAACTTCTCAGGCTTCTCAACCTGTCCAGCAGCAGGAACAGGTGCAGGAATGGGTGCAGCAACAGTAGGTACGATTGGAACAGCAGTGTTCTGTTCCTCAGCGCCGATGTGCGAGTTAGAGCTTTCGTTCTCCATCTCGTTTCAATTTCTGACAAATCATGAAACAAGAGGTCAGTATACCAACAGAATACTGTAAATAAATCGGTACAAAACTGAGATAAGAACATACAATTCGTCTTAAGTTTGTTGTGTCATTTACAAAACTCAGATTTATTAGAGAACGAAACTGACATTCTGCAAAGCACAAGGATGAGCCGAAGTGCCATCACAGTGATGGGCCGAGATGAATGTCCGAGGTCATCCCAAGGATGAGCCGAAGTGCCATCATAGGGATGAGCCGAGATGACATGCCGAGGTCATCCCAGTGATGAGCCGAAGTGCCATCACAGGGATGAGCCGAGATGACATGCCGAGGTCATCCCAGTGATGAGCCAAATTGCCATCACAGGGATGAGCCGAAATGACATGCCGAGGTCATCCCAGTGATGAGCCAAATTGTCATCACAGGGATGAGCCGAGATGACATGCCGAGGTCATCCCAGTGATGAGCCAAAGTGCCATCACAGGGATGAGCCGAGATGACATGCCGAGGTCATCCCAGTGATGAGCCAAAGTGCCATCACAGGGATGAGCCGAGATGACATGCCGAGGTCATCCCAGTGATGAGCCAAAGTGCCATCACAGGGATGAGCCGAAATGACATGCCGAGGTCATCCCAGTGATGAGCCAAAGTGCCATCACAGGGATGAGCCGAGATGACATGCCGAGGTCATCCCAGTGACGAGCCAAAGTGCCATCACAGGGATGAGCCGAGATGACATGCCGAGGTCATCCCAGTGATGAGCCAAAGTGCCATCACAGGGATGAGCCGAGATGACATGCCGAGGTCATCCCAGTGACGAGCCAAAGTGCCATCACAGGGATGAGCCGAAATGACATGCCAAGGTCATCCCAGTGATGAGCCAAAGTGCCATCATAGGGATGAGCCGAACCGATAGGCTCAACACAAAGATGAGCTCAACACAGGGATGAGCTCAACATAGAGACCGAGGCGAGTCCAGGACTCTCTCCTTAAGACGAATTGCGCCGGTATACTGTGCCCAACCGAAAATTTGCAAACGTCTCCCAGGATACAACGGCTAACAGTTCATACGAGTGACACTACTACGTTAGAACTCCACGAACCTGACAAATGTTCTGACTTCCTCAATTGGATGAAATGTAGCAGCAGTGTATGCAGTATGCAGCAATGGATTATGCAGTAGGAAAAGAGAAGGAAAAATCTGTATTTGCAGAAGCAGTGCATTGCCTCTATTTATAGAGGGAATTCTTGGAGGTTACGGCAACCCACGACCGCACTGATCGGCCAGTAACCCCACGTTCACCACGCACCCCACGGCCGTCTCAGCTCGGCCACCCCACGACTGTCTCAGCTCGGCCATTATCCCACGACTGTCTCAGCTCGGCCATTATCCCACGACTGGGAACCAGTCAGTTGAAACTGTCAGCTCAATCTGAGCCGTTAGATCGTAGGATTAAATCATAACCGTAGGATCAAGTAAATTATTTTCTGGAAAAATTTAAAAGAAAATTTATCCAAAAAGATAAGAACCGAGCCACGAGCCACGAGCCCGAGCCCGAGCACGAGCCGAGCCGAGCCGAGCCGGCCGGACGGGCGGGCGGGCGGCGCGCGCGCGTGCGCGCGTGTGGCACTTTCTAGGTCTTCCCTCCGGTCAAAAACTTCTCATGCCCTTAGGGCACATCTAAAGTGCCTCTCCTAGCACTATATTTGGTGGCATTTTCCCTTCAATTTGCCAATGTGGTATATTTGCAAAAAAGTGATGTGTCTTCTTCTCATGAAGCCACATCACCAATTTTCCAATTTGCAACCAATTTTTATTCCTACTTTGAGCATTAATTTCTCATTCACCCGATATCGAAATTGAGTGATTCAAAAGCCTAAAATCATCTACTCATCACATAGATAATTTAGGATTCATTAGTTTTCATTTTTGATTAACGAAAACTAATCTTAATTAAGCTCAAAGTATGTTGCTCACCAACTTTGGACAAACCCATTTATAAATTTTCCTCCAACATCTGTAACCCACTATGAGTAGGAGTCTCTAAGAAAACGAGGTAACGTTGTTGTTGTATTAATATACACATGGTAAAGTATAGGCCTACAAACAATCCGAGAAGGATCATTTTATCGATATAAGCGTTTTCTAAAAAGAATATCGCCTGAACTTGACCACGAAAATTATGTACCTTTCAGTCTCAAGCTTGAGCTCCGCACTTTAAAGTTGAGTCGAACTCGATTAAAATTCAAACGTTGAAGAAAAATATAGTTTACAAAAATTGTATGTAAAAATATGAACTTTAATCCTATGTCTCTATGAACTTTAATCCTATGTCTCTATGAACTCCTATCCTGAGATGCAATTCTAGTAATTCATGCTTAATCTGCTCATTTTATGTTCGTTTGGGTCTGCTTTTGGATCGACTTTGACAACTCATCTAGGACAACTGCAAAAAGAAATGAGCTCAAAGCGGACCTTTGATAGATGCCTACCTCCGCAGGAAAGAAGTCCGTATTCCCTGCATGCCTCCTTTCTGATGCAAGCAACAGTAACCACGTGGATCATCGATGTTCAGACGTTCAGATATAACAACAACAAGAAAATGAGTAGAGAGTAAAAAAAATAAAATGTGATATAGACTAAACGTCGTATTACGTCAAATATTAATGTAAACAATATTAGCATTGAACGATGCAATCAGATATGTAATAAAGTCTAGTAGCAACTCAATGCATAACGTTTTTTCTTTTTCTTTTTCTTTTTATAATATATCCATAACGTTATTTAAGTGCATACATTTGCACTTGTCTTATTGGGCTCGATGTGGTCTAATTATTGTGTATAAGGGTTTCTTATTCAATAATCATTCATGACATTTTATTCGTTTCTTCCAGCTTTAGAGTTTTTTCTTCTAAATAGACAAAATGACAGAATATCTTCTTGGAATTTAGTTTAACTTCCTTCTTATATGAATATATATATAATCTACCGTTATTGTTAAAAAGGTAAAAGAAAAGTTTGGTGAACAAGAATACATTCTTTCTTTCAGATTTTGTATGTACACGATTGTTCAATTATATAGCATAATATTTGGCTAAATATAATAGAGATTAATAGTCATTTACATTAAGATTCTGGTCATGCTTAGTGATCAATTATTTGAATCCTAAGATCTATATGACTTTATACAAGAAATATTCCTTATAAAATATAATTGGATGCGGTAATGGAGATCGCCTTTTACAACTATGACTCAACTCAATTTGTAAGTTAGATTATATAACGTGTTAAAATAAACAACTGAATATGATGATCTTTTCATTGCTAATTAAACTACGAGCGATTTTGGACGATAATATGTATAAAACGGATTTCCCCTATTGAGTCAACATTTTAAACAACACCAACAATCTATATCCCAACGATCTATGACTAGAGTCTGAAAAAGGTAAGAGACAGAAAAACAATACCTTCATTTCAAAGGATAAAGAATGTGTTTTCATTGAGACTTCCGGTTCTATATCTATCTATAGGGATAGTACACTAATAGTGAGTCAACATTTTAAGTGGTGCAATAGTATTTAATTTTGACCCTTTAATTATTTTAGGCCCACGTAACGCTTATCGAACGCAAGAAGTATTGGGTGGGAACTTTACGCTATTCCCCATATCGCCTTTAGCCCATCAAACGCTTCTCCACTATCATCATCCTCATCATTCCTGCTCTTACCTTCTTCCAATCCGTTTTTTTTTTCTTTTCTTTTCACTTTCCGCTCCTCTATCTCCCATTTTCCCCCCACTTTTCCCCCTTAACCATCTCCTCATTTGCCCCTTGTACCTGATCTTTCCACCATAAACTCCATTTTCTTCTCATCTCCCTTCAGTTCTCCAGGTTTCAACACAATCCGTCGGTTTCTGTTACTGAATTTTTGTCTTTCTTTTGGGAAGTTTCACTCTTTTTCTTCTTTCTGTTAAATTTTTGATTAGTATTAATGGGGAATGTTGGAAGCACGGGAGGGAACAACAGGCGAAGAAGTCGGAGTCGGAGGAGCCACCCTCCACCGCCTCCTCCTCAGCAGCCGCAGCCGGAGATCAACCCTAACCGATATGTTTTTGCTGCGGCGACTCCGTATCCTCCACAGTTCCCTAATAATAATGCTTCTCCATATTATCAGTATCCGAGCTATTATCCGGCACCGCCTTCGGCGATGCCGGTGCCCCTACCGGCACCGTATGATCACCATCACCGAGTCGACCCTGATCATGCCAATTGGGTTCCGAGATACCCTTGTGGGCCCATGATGCACTCGCCTGCGCCCTACGTGGAGCATCAGAAGGCCGTGACCATCCGGAACGATGTTAATATCAAGAAGGAGACTTTAAGGGTTGAGCCTGATGAAACGGATCCTGGAAAATTTCTTATTACCTTCACTTTTGATGCCACCTTAGCTGGAAGGTATTTGCTGTTGATTGTAAAGTTTGGTGCTTTTTTAATTTAAAATTTTTGTTTCTCTGTTTTGCTTTCTCAATGGATTGCATGTTATACTTGTGTTGAGAAATTTGAAACGTGGTTCTTGGATTTTGTTTTGATATCATTCTTCTTTCCTGCGATGTGTAGCTTCTGTTGGAGTAAATTGTTCTTCTTTCCTGAAGATTGCTAGTGTTAATCAATGTTTGCTATGATGAAATTGCAATTTATGAGTCTTGGTGAGGAATTCTTTCAATTTGGTGGCTTTTTGAGTTGGGTTCATTTATGTATACTTTTTGTTTGGTTGAGTCTGCGCTAAACAACTACTCCAGAGATTGTAGTCAATAGACTGATAAGAAATGTACACATGCTCGAAAGTGGAAAGTGGCGTTGGTCTTTCCTAAATGTTGATATAAAAGTCTCAAGCTTGACGAGCTGCATGAAGAAGGTTGTATCAGAAGCTCTTTTGTCTTTAGTTTATATTCTGTGTGTTGTCTCTTTCTCTTTACCGGCTGGTTGTGGAAGGGGGTATTTTGGTGTATCTTTAATTGCACATTTTGTGGTCATTATACATGTTTCATAACTGCAATGAGAAACAGTAATAAGACATTATTTCAATCTAAAATATGGCCAACTCGTTTGGGTATGTTGACTGAACTGTAAGTGTTTTACTAAGATGATGCATTGTGTTATCAAGCACCAGAGACTCCTCTGACAAACAGAACCAGCCAGTGGAAAGCTAGGAAAGTACCTTGTCTTTCTGACTCCTAGTTTCACTGAATGACCTAGTGAAGTTCTTAAAATTACACGACGAGCAGATAATACTGTAATTGCAGACCATGCAACCCTACTTTGATGGTGTAAAAGGTTGGATTGAAGTATCTTTTTGTCAGAAATACTTGGATGGTTAGTGTTTTCACTATTGTTAATAGAAATGCTAATGATCACCTGAGACTTCTCTAACACTTTTAGCTTGTTTGCAACATATTGAAGTAGGATTTACTGATGTAGTCCTATAATACTGAAAAAAATTCGCGATTATTTGTCTGTGGGTGTGGTGTGCGTTTTTTTCGTATGTTTCATGCTTGTTGTTATGGACCTCCATGTTTCATGCTTGTTACTGTGGACCTCCAGGTTTTCGTAAATTGAGATCTTTCTTTCCGTGTTCGTTATTGCTCTTAGGATAAAGATCAAATTTTGATGTTCAATCTTATATGCAGCATTACCATTGTTTTCTTTGCAAAGGAGGGGGAAGATTGTAGCCTTAGCTCAACGAAGGAAAGCTTACATCCACCGGTGACAGTGCAATTCCAACAAGGTTTGGCACAAAAGTTTCAACAACCATCAGGAACAGGTATAGACTTTTCAGCCTTTTTAGAGGAGGAGTTGTGTAAAGAGGCTGAGATGGATGTCTATCCCCTAGCTGTTAAGGCAGAAGCTTCTCCAGAAAAGTCAACTAGTTCAACAGAAGACAACGCTCGTCCAGACTGTGGATCTACAAATTCTCAAATTACCCAGGCTGTTTTTGAGAAAGACAAAGGTGAATATCGAGTTAGGGTCGTGAAGCAAATTTTATGGGTTAATGGCATGAGGTATGAGTTGCAAGAGATTTATGGAATGGGGTCGGTTGATAACGACTTTGATGGAAATGATCCTGGGAAAGAATGTGTGATATGCCTCTCAGAACCTCGAGACACCACTGTCCTTCCCTGTCGACATATGGTAAAATTCGCTTATCCTTCTTTCTATAACATAGTATGCTATCAAACCTTAACTTTCTTCTTACTAGTTCACGAAAACCTGATAGGCTTTTCACCAACAAGGTAACGTTATAAACACAAGAGCTTCATATATTTGTTGGTAGAGCCTTAGGAGATTAATGTGGGATATACTTAACCCCGAATGGTTGGGTGGGGTGTTGACAAGAACTTTTGAAAGATCTTATAGAACGAGTCCTGGAAGACCGATATTGGAAAGAAAAGCGAAAAAGAATGGTAGTCTCACTAAGTGCTTATCATCCATAATAGAGCTGTAGCCTTCACACTTGGGGATAAATCCTTTTTTTGGAGCAATCTCCCGAGTGTTGTGAAAACTTTGGGGGCAAAAGGATTACTAGCAACACCACTCTGCTAAAGTTAGAACGGTAATAGACAAATTGAAGAAGATGGAATGGAAGGGCAGCTTTCATGATGTGTTGAGAATATATTTTATTAATTCATTGGCTTTCTGTTGTATGTTGTCTATAATCATATGATATTCTGATTGCTTGTGTAAAGGGTATCTCTTAAAAGCAAGATTGCTTAGTTTAATCTCCACTTTTACGGATGCAGTGTATGTGCAGTGGATGTGCCAAAGTTTTAAGGTTTCAGACAAATAGGTGTCCCATTTGCAGACAGCCGGTGGAGCGACTGCTTGAGATCAAGGTTAGCAATGGGGGTGAAGAGTGAAGATGCATGGAGTATTTTCTATGTATAGTTTGTATGAATGATTTCCTCCTTTTGGGAATGTGTGCTTCTCCTATTTCTATAATAAACAGGCAGGAAAAATCGCTTGGTATCATGGGTGTAATGGAGAGGCTTACCTCCTCATGCCCGGAGGCTGTTTGCTGATTGAAACCTTCTTGCATCTTTTATTAAGGGCTTACACCAAGTCCCTTCAACTTTTGCAGCTGTTGTATCATATGTTGTGTACTTTGTAATCAATAGAATGGTAGTATGCAATAACCTGAGATTTTTTTCAAATTTGCTTTGGTCTGTGATTTGCTCCTATGATGTTTCAGTATATCTTCTGGCAAAACTTTCCTTTCTTATTGATCCTATGGGGCGGAGGCTTTGTTAAACCAAATTAGCACTTCTCTGACAAGGTTCAGCCTGTCAATCTGAGGAAGAAACCTTAGTTTGCTAGTGATTATGCATAGGAGGCTATACATATTTAAATCGTTTCTCTTTTTTTTTTTTTTTTTTTT
>AP025059.1:838220-945701 GCA_036186865.1 Eustoma russellianum | reverse complement strand
CAAGGAATCAAGATGGGGCAAGACGCGAAGGAGGAAGAAGGAAGTTAGTTAGCGGGAAAGTTTTAAAAGTTGTAATTTTACGTTTTTGCCCTTAGTTGTTGTACTCGGTAGGCGGTTATAGTAAGGGTAGATGCGTAATTTTGCTAGCTTTCTTTTCTTCTTCGTTTCACCGTGTATATAGGTTCGAAGGATGTACAGAAAGCGGTTATCGATTGGGAAAAATTCGTTTTGCAGTTTTCTTCAATTTTGTCCAGTTTTCTCTCGTTTTTCATTGAGCTCCATATTCGGCGTGGTTAATTCTATGGAATGCGTGGTGTGTTTTGACATCTAGTCAATAAGTTAGTCTATGCAATGAAACAAATATGTCTGGTTCTTGGAACCTAAGTTGTTTTCAATCAAAGTTGCTATGTGGTTTATAATTTCGTTCGCTGTCTGGCTGGAAAAGAAAGGTTTCGCTGATTGTTCATGGAAATAAATGGTAAGAAATGTTGCTTTGTGAGTGATGTGGATTGAAAGATTTTGCTAATCATAGGATCTCTTCATTTTGTGTCTAATAATGTCCGTTGATGTGCTACTGGCATTGCTTGTATCTACTTTTACACCATGACCATGAAGGAGGCAAGTTTTCATTTGGGGATAAAATAATACGAATGTAATTGCCGCATCTGGGCTGATTTACTTTGAATCAAAAATCTTCTTATTATCAAAAAAACGTCATGCTCCACCACCACAACGTCGATCTATTTAAATTGATCTAAGACAACGTTCGAACTCAATCAAATCAAGGATTTTTTAATTGTCTATTTATCTTTTTCCCCCCTACATAGTAGCGTCCTGTTTACTTAGATGGAGGCATCCTGTTTACCACTAGCTGGTTATGTAAATTTTTGTAATGTAAAAAGATTATACCTTAACCCTCAATCGTACTCAAGAAGTTTTGCCAAGTATGTAAATCAAGTTTATTCAACAGCTTTCTTGATAAGAAGTCCTTAGTGTCTACAAGATGTTATGTCTAAGTTCACTCCGGTATAATGAGCTGACGACATTACTTTGATATTCATATTGCAACTGTCAAGAGTTGAACCAGCGATCTCTTTTAATATATAATCTACCATCTGAGTACTTCAAGTCCTGTAGCAGGTTAGGCAAACACTGCTCAACATTTTTTCCTATGTGAAATTGTGCTTTTAGTTTCAACCTCTTAGATTTGTTAGTTGAAGTTCACCCATTTTTTTCTCAACCCACGCGTCACCGAGCGACACGTGACAGCAGGAGTGGGTGGTGAGGCTAGATGAGGGTGAACCGCATCTAGTCTTACCACCCAACCCCTGCTGCCACGTGTCGCACGGTGACGTACGAGGTGAAGGATTTGGGGTGATGAGATCATAACCCCATTAGTCGAAATCTTAAACCTTACTGTGCCTCAGAATTACTATTTGAGACTTTTTTTGGGATTCTTTTCTCAAATTTGTATGAGATCTTTCTTTCTAATGGTATTTCTGACCTGGAAAAAGGTATCTAAAGCGGTCTAAAGTGAACTCTACATTTTGTAACAACCATTGGTTGTTAATCCAGAATGGATCATAAATCGAGTTGAAAATTCAAAATAATACGAAGTCCCCATTTGGTCGGATATTGAAACATTGGACTCCTAGTCATTATCCATCATCCCATTTCTTCCAAGGCCGAGGCTATATGTAATGGTAAATAAAATAATATATTATATAGTATAAACCATAACGAAACTTATGGAGAGCAAACTCTCTATCCTTTTGATAAAGGAATTGTTGCCTGCAGCTCATCTTCTCTAGACTCTAACGATATCTTTTGCTGTCGTTGGGATATACTAGATATGATTGATTGAAGTTGATGGAGTAATGGAATTTTTTTTCTTCATAATATATGTTGGTATTTATAATCATCAAGATATAATTTGCCAGGATCTACTCATCAATAAACTTCAACAACTTTTACAATGCCGAACCTTCTTGTGCAAGAAAAGATCTTGACTTTCCAATTACATATATGTATATACATCACTATTGATGTAATGATTATCCATTTTCTTGATGTTTACAAAAACGTCACAAACAACACATAAGATGAGAAAATAATCGGCAACCTTTATCTATTAGAGATTCTAAGTCAGGCTTTCGACAAAGATATCCCATCAGCTTCTTGACGAGAAGAAATACTATAAGAATTGATTATACAAATACTAATCAATTCGCGACTTGATTACTTCAATTCGCGTAGCTTAAAGCAACGGATGAAGTTGTTGTTTTGTGGTCTAGATGTTATGAGTTTGAGCCACGAAAACAACCTGTTGCACGAAGTGTAAGGTAAGACTACATGTAAGGTAAAACTACGTACATCAAGTTACGAAGTGATCCAATTCTTTCTCGGACTATGCGCAAACGCGAAGCTTTTTTTCTAAATACAATATAAATTATCAAATATTATTAAAGGTTATAGTGCAACGTCACCAACTTAAAATATTTCAAGGTTATGGTGCAAGTTCACCTACTCGCAGACAAGTCAATGCTCTAGTTTAAAGTATAGGTGACGAAGCCCCACCTTTATTTTTTGGGTAATTTTTTCGTTTTGCGATGATCCATAATAAAAATTATATCAAACTTTGTCGATTAAAGACTAACCAATTTAGTGAGACATTTTGTTTTAGAATTATTTCCTACTCAACAGAATTATCCATAATAGAGGTTATACACGATGTTTACAACAGATTATCAACAAAACTTTAAATATATGAGAATTCACATATGTGGTATGTAATATGTATAAGTATATATGTGCTATGTCTATGTATATGTACATGTAGTAAGTGTTTGAGGTGTAATAAAATAAAATAAATAGAGTAAGCATTTATTTACAGTAACCAAAATTCTATTTTCTATTCTTCCAGTTTGATCGAAATGATTTGCCAAAGAATCTCAGCAACTAGCTTCACAAACTAATTTTTTTTCTTTGCCAAAAACTCCTAAAACGTACCCAGAATTCTAAGGAGTTAAAAGCATCAGGTATTTTATCTAGAAGCAACCAGTAATAAATTTATGAAGGGGAACAAAGAGATTTAAGCAATGATTTGTTTATTTGAGCTTGTATGATAGTTATGCGATTATTTTCTGAAATAATATAATCGGCATATATTTAAATATAACTATATAATAAGACGTCGAGCTAAGTTTTAAATGTTGAGGAAAACATTAAATCCCAAATTCAGATTGATTTACTTTATCTTAATGCCTGTTATTTTCAGGTCAAATCAGGTTGGTCTACTCTAATTAATAATTCTATTTATTTTAAAGACCTTGCTTTGTCACTACTCTCAAATTGTCATTAAATTGTTCTCACTTAAAGAAAACACATTTACTGTTTTTCCCATTTCACTATTATTCTTTTTTTTTTCGGAGAAAGGATCGATGTATTATTCACAAAATCAAAATGTCTGGAATGTACAATGACATTGCTACTCCTAATCTAGCAGTTACCAATTACATCCTTATATTATCAACATCAATATGATTAGCTATGGTCAAAACGCGTAGCCGGAGGTAAATTGCTTTAATGAACACTATCGGTTTGATTACCTCTCACTGACTCTAAAGATAACTTTTGTTTTTCTTAAAATATTATGCTTTACTACTGCTATTTGTTTGATTATCTCTCACTGACTCTAAAAATAACTTTTGTTTTTCTTAAAATATTATTAGATATGGTTTTTGTTATTTTCTTTATTACTACTATTTATCCGATCATCATAATGACGTGTTGTCTATTTTTCCGTGAGTTTTCAACTAGAACATTAAAACCGTTTATTTTCCAAAAAAGAAATGGTGAGTGTCCCCTGAGTTACCACATATCTAGATATAAAATCTTTATCCAAAAGTGATGCAATACCAATTGTGCCAACCAAATGTAAATTATGATTAAAAAATTATTTGTCCTTTTTGTCATCAATATCATACTTTCTTTATATCAAGTGCAAAAGAAAGTCAATTTCTCACTTGGTGATTGATCTAATGGACAAACGTTTCGTTTAGAAAATTTATTATAATTATTATTAGAGTTTATTTAAAACGAAATTTAAAGGACTTGTGATTAACATCAAAAATTTAAGTGATATTTAAATTACATCCATTTCAAATTTTGATCCAATAAATTTGATAAAACATATTACTAATATGTATTTAACAAAATTTCGACGTGATACTCATTTTAACTATTAGTGATAAAGTTATCAAGTTGCATATATAATAGCCTTCTTTGATCCAAACCCTTTTGGAAAATATCCAAATCTTATTGTTTTCCTCATAAAATTATTAAAATTTAAACAGTTGAGTTGAAACTATGTTAACACTCTTTTTAAAATAAATTTTAGACCAATAATAAATAAAAAATATTTTAAAAGGAGTGCTTAACATAGTTTTGTTGACCAATGATAAATACACACGCTTTTTAAATTTTAGACAAATGATAAACGTCCTAGGCGTTTTCATAAACATGGTTTTATTTGGCCGTGATATAATTTAAATAAATTTTAAACTAATGATAAATGCATACTATTATCATTTTTACCCTATTGATTTTATCTTATGATTTGTTATTGATCATAATAAAAGAGTGTGTCATTATAAAAAGTATTTACCATTCATCTAAATTTTATTCAAAATACATAATTACATTTATTTTGGGAATATGAAAGTGTCAGTGTAACATACCTGACAGGCCAGCAGGGTGCTGAAGTAGTTGGAAGGTGGAACCTACGGGCTCAAACATACCCATTATCAAACCAACGGCGGTTGCAGCCGCATATCACTCTCTTTCTCTCTCTTTTTCTGTATTACTCAGCTTTTCAGCTCATTCTGTGCCATCCTCATGACTCCTTTCACTCTTTCTTTTAGTGATCATCCTTCTTTCACAAGGATACAGAGTATTTCCTTTATTGGGTTCATGTGATTTTTTTAGGATTTTGGTCCAGCTGACCTTTTTGAAGGTTTGGTGATTCTGGGCTCTGATTTCATGCGAAAAGATGGAAGCTTGTGTGGAGAAATCTTTGGTTCAGAGAAATGAGATTCAGGGCTCATCAGCAGCTGACCCACTTCCTCTTCCTTCTTCTTCTTCTTGTCTTCCTCCCCTTCAAAAAGTACTGGTTTGCTCTCTCTCTCTCTCTCAGTATTAGTTTAAAAATTGCATTAGTTCGCAGATTTGCATCTTTTTGCAAATTGCAAGCTTCACAATCACTTTTCGCCCCTTGCTTTTTGTGTCAATTTCCATTAATTTGCTTCTTTTTCGTACTTATTAACTACTTGCCGCATACAAGTTCGGGTGCTTTCAGTACTCTTAGTTATATCAAGGCCTTTCTTTCGATTTTGATCGTTGAATTACTTCTGGATTGTCTTTGTTGGCTTCTTTTGATGAACCCCAATGAAGGAAGAGCTTACTCTGTCTTACTGTAAAATTTGGGGCTTCATTTGCCCTCAAAGTGTGTTTCTTTTAGACCGACACTAGTTGCGGATGCTAAAATTGGTCAAGTCAAAACTTTTAGGAGCTTGTTTCTAGTTGATTACCCTCTTTAGTGGTATATCATATGGATTCCTGATGGATCCGTTAGTTGAGATGGTGTTTTATTTCTTTTAATGTTTACTTTCTTGATTGTTCGTGGTCATTGTAGGTTAGTTACTCCAGTGAAATAGTTGAAGAAGCATCATTGGAGACACAGAGCAGTGAGCACCTGATTCCTGATGTGCCAAAATTGACTAATGGCTCTGCAGAGGATTTTGTGAGGATAAGTACACCCCCGCCTGCATCTCCAACTCCTAAAAGAGTTAATTTTTCACCTTTACCTAGCCCTAGTCACCTTAAATTCAATGAATCCCCAGGCCCCTCGTCTAGTAAAGGCAAACCGTCTATGAAAATTCTCATTCCTAAGCTAAGTTTCAAAATTCGGAACCCAAATGCCGATATTGAGAAGGCAGCCATGCTAGCTTTAGGATATCCATCTGACCACCGGGAGAAGGCAACAATGAGAAGGACATTTTCTCTGTCGAAACTTTTTACGCCAAGGATGAAAAAGACCTCATCTTTGCCAGTATCTCCATCTGCACACTCAAATCCTGAGTCTACACATGGAGGGAATGGCAATCCCACTGTAAGTCAAAGCAGTCAGCAGTATATTCTCATGACATTTTGGCGGCACCAAAACATTTGATTGTTGTTAGTGACTGCTACAAGTCAAATATCTTGTTCTTGTATAGAAAGAAGTTTATTATACAACTTTTGGTGCTTGCATTCAAGAATTACTTGTAGGAAAGCTTGCTGTTTGCTTTTTCTATCCATCATATGTGAATATATATTGCATGAGTTAACTTCTACATACTGTTTCATCATATGGTCTCCCAAACCGCAGCAGTTGCTTTTCATTTGCCTTACTCCATGTGTTTGGTGACTTGCGAAGCAGATTAGATTATTAGCAAAATTTCTTCTTGCATCCCAATTGTCCACACTGGTGCACCTTCAGTAAAATGGATTTGTTGCTCATCTAACGAAGTTTTCTCGACTCAAAGTGCATGTAAAAAATTTGTCTTATAGTTCAATCGATTTGTCAAAAAGAATCTTCTGCCAATATTTTCAGTTTACCCCGGGACTTTGTATTCAAAGTTAATGACTAGCCTTTCTGCATAAGTTTAATAGCCTTGCTATAGTTTTTAGCATATTCTGAATTACAAAACCTTGTTGTTGACTATATTTCTTATGCTATGTTTTGTGGAGATTTCCTTTGTTTAATACTGTTATCCCTAGTATACTGAGCTGAGATGGTATTAGCTTCTTAAACTTCTTTTCTGATTGCATCATGTTCGTTTAAAAAGGTTAAAGCTCATTTGTCTCCTACACACTTGCAGGACATTGCCCCTTTGCCAAAAGTAACGCAATACTCAATCCATCGGTCACGTTCAGTGCCTGTGCTAAATAAGGATGGAAGCGTTAGACAAACTGATTATGCTAATGGTGTAATTCGTGTCATTCCTGCTACTCCACGAGTTGCAGAACACAATCCACCTACATCGTGTGCAACTTTTGTAGTTGGCGCAGGTAACATCTACATCACAAAGTCGGACATATATGTGTGCGTTTTTATCTATATATGTGTGTATGAGTATATATGTAGATACATATGTGTGTGTTGTTGGGTTGGGTGGGTGTACAATTCTTCCACCTTCCAGCTTTTCTTTTTATTTGGTTACAGCTGCTCATTGTAGGTATGAGAAACGCTTGCCTGTTTATTGATTTGTGACCTAAGGAAAGTCAAATCCATCAGTTCAGATAGACACATGGGCTGAGAAATATTTCTGACATGTATGCTTGTTTGGAAACAGTGTGCACGTAGCAGTTTTTTATGATACTGGGCTTTTTACTGAATCTGATCAAAATTTTAAGTATTAAACTCTAAAATGGGAAATTAGACTATGCACGAAATTTGTATTTTGATTGGAAGTAAGGCATTTTCTTTTCTACGTGGACCCCAACATGTTCACTATATTTGTAGGAGTAAAAAATACACTGGAAAGTTCTAAATTCTGAAAGTGTCATCTACCAACTGCATTTATATTTACTCCCATCTTTTTCTCAATATGGTAATCAAACTCAACCTTAGCTTAGTATTTATCTTCAGATGAAATTCCTAATGATGGAGAAGATATCCCTCAAGAGGAAGCAGTATGCCGAATCTGCCTTGTTGAACTTGGTGAGGGTTCAGACACCTTAAAGATGGAATGCTACTGTAAAGGCGAGCTAGCTCTTGCCCATGAAGATTGTGCTGTAAAATGGTTTAGCATAAAAGGGAACAAGACTTGTGATGTTTGCAACCAAGAGGTCAAGAACTTGCCTGTAACTCTTTTACGACTTCCAAATGGCCAGCCCAGAGGAAATGGAGGGCGGCTAGGGGAAACTACTCGATACAGGCATGTATTGAGTTTTTGTTTTCACAAAAATCTTTTTATTGCGTTGCATATTAAGATATTTGTGCATTTTCACCTTCATATGTTCGTTTTCTTTTTCTTTTCCCCCTTATAGTGTTGGCACCTGGTGATATAGAATTTTGTTCCTAAAGATCCGAGGAGTTTGAAATCTAAAATCTCTTAATATGCTAATTCTGTCATTTTTCCTGAAGTGTTTGCTATATGTGATTGAGGGATGACTCTGTAAACTTCTTCAGGGTTTGGCAGGATGTTCCAGTTCTTGTCATCGTCAGCATGCTTGCATACTTCTGTTTTCTCGAGCAACTTTTGGTAATTATCTCGATTTTGGATGCTATACTTCGTAGATTGTTGGTTCAGTAAAATACTGTTGTCTTCATTCAGGTCACAAAAATGGGATCGGGGGCTATTGCAATCTCTCTGCCTTTCTCCTGCATATTAGGTCTTCTTGCATCCATGACCTCGACTACCATGGGTATGTCCTTTTGGAATACTTACAATCAAAGATGGAAATTGTTTTGATGAAAATTTTTTGTGGCTTCTATTTTGTGCCCAGTAAGGAGACAATTCGCGTGGATGTATGCAACCATTCAGTTCGTTTTGGTGGTCCTCTTTGCACATGTTTTCTATTCTCTGGTAAGGGAGTGTATCTCTTGGAAGTGTGATGCTAATATCGGTATGAGGTTTCTGTTGGAAATTTCTGATGGAACTCGTTTTATTGATAAGTGATTCTGGCATGACAATTAAGCATGTCTTGATCCCACGAATCAAAGCAATTTGCCAAACCCAAAATCACTAGAAAAGATTGAATTACTCATTCTGCAATTACTTACAACGCGTTTTTCTTTGTCTTCTTGTTGGAGCAATAGCTTCATGTACAGGCAGTTCTAGCAGTTCTACTTGCAACATTTGCTGGCTTTGGAGGCGCAATGTGCGGGACCTCAATTCTCTTTGAGTTGTTAAAGTGGAGGAGAAGTTGGCGTGCTTTTTCATCTCAGCCTAATACTTCTCAGGATCATTCCCCTGATAATAATCAGGTTCATCAAATGGATCCTGAACAGCAAAGAAATGAAGTTGCTTCCCCAAGAATTGGCCACGGCAGTTGACATTGTATATAGGGAAGGAGTGGTGTGTTGGAATCCATTTGTACATAAAAATTGTTTCTTTCAAGGAAAATTTGAGTGTGATTCCTCCTCAAACATCATCTTACATCTCAGAACCTCAACATGAGGAGAAAGAGCTTCAGGAGCAATGTTGTTTACCGCGTTTTGGGATCAGTAAAATGTTCATTCAAGTCATTATGCGAGTCACTTCATACAAGTATGAATTTATATGGTGAGGAATCTCTTACAATCTTCTCCTGTTTCATCGTGGTTGTTTAGCACACCCTTGGAATCGTGATAATTATCATTCAAGTCATTGTGTGAGTCACTTCAGTAGCAAGTCATGTAATCCCATTTACTACTCGCTCAAGCTCCTGTCATGGGTTGAGGTACAAATAGCGTGTTAGAGAATGTTTTCAATCGTCTGATCTGGTAGTTGAAAGTCATCTTTGTACTTGTAAAAATTTCGAAAAGGGACATTCTTTTTCCAGAATGCTCAATTTTTCCAGCACAATCTATGTAGGTATGCCTCAGCTGAGAGGTTTTCCTTTTCTTTTTCTTTCTCTTTTTTATTGTCTGGGGTGCAAAAACTTGAATATAGCTTCTGCTGTTTCTTCTCGCAATTTGGAAGTTGTACAAAGTAAATGCTCATGATAATGGTGTCTTCTTATCTTGTATGGCAAGTAGGGTTTATTTTACTTTGTTTATGTGTGTTTTGACAGCTTCTGGTGCAACATTAGACAGTAGAACCACCATGCAGAATTGGTGCCAATTTATTTTCTGTTTAGACAAAAATGCAGAACTTTCTATTAAAGGAATTCTAGTACAACCTCTGTGTGTTTCTAACACATAGATATGATTGCGTACATCCGACCTTCTATACTCCGGCGTAGGCGGAAGCCTCCGACCCCCTACTCCGATGTAGACGGAAACCTCTAAGACAATAGGGTAATGTTGTAATATGGCTAGTACTTCTTCTTCACAAAATGCCATGAATACTGATTTGTAAACAAAATGTCATGAATACTAATTTGACGGATGTGCATTGGGAAACGCTAGTTTCAACTTGAGAACGATCTACATATTCATGTTCGATCTCATCTTCGATCACATTAAATTTAATCATAGACGCATATATTAACTAATGCACTATATAGGACTAATTATTCACATGACACGATCTAAACTAGTTGATCGAGGATGTGATATTCGAAGTGATATATGTTCTGATAGAAAATCTTTTTCTCGTTTCAATTTGTTGGACGTCCGTCTATGAATTTCTGCAATAATCTTTTCCCACTAAAGATTTTTATGCCGTTAATTTTTCGAATAGGATGAGACGTAAAACGTTAAGTTACAAGAGTTCCGCGTGCTTTAATCTATATAGATTCTTTTAATCCCTTAAAATTGAACACAACAGATTCTTTGTTTCTCCTCTAAAAACTAAATCTTAATATTATTTGAAGAATTAATTTTTCATTCATATTTTTCATTCCACTAAACAATAGGTTGTCATTTACCCTATTGATCCATTTCACACTGGATTTCAAATCATTACTAGATTATATCTACCATGGCCTATATAGATATAAAGGGTGTTTCTGGTGTAATATGTTCCGCCGTTTGTGCAGGGTCCGTGGAAGAGGTCGAATCGTTTTTGATGCATGCAGCTTTACCCTACACTTTTTGTAAGATGCTGTTTCTGTAGTTTGAATTCGTGACTTTAAAGTCACAAATCAACAATCTTACTAGTTGATCCAAAACCGTCATTGCCTAATATTGAAATGAGGGTTTCAAATGAAAACCAATGATTAAACCATAATTTCTAAAGTTATTTAAAACAAAAAACAAAAGAACTGATTGGGCCCTAATCCGCATGGCCAAGGCCCATCTCACCAAAATGGCGGTGTAATAACTGCCGCCGTTACATAATGCCGAACCCGCGTTTCATCTCTTTCAAAATTCATTTGCTACAACATTTTTTAGAGACAAAGTTCCAATAAATTTTCTGCAGAAAACAAGATGGAATTATTGATTGATCTGATGCCGTCTCAAGAAAAACCAGGAGAATACCAAGAAGATGGAGCCGATGATGATTCCGGCGTTCTTAACCGCTACCCTCTGCTGCAACTACGCCTCCGGCCACTCGCCGCCACTTCCGCCTCCGCCGGTGTCCCAGAATCCGGAGAAGAACTCCTGAAATAATGTATGTTCTGTGGATCAGTAAAGAAGAGATCACCTTCCTTTTATTCTTCTTTTCAAGAACCCTCTTCAAAGAGAGCCGCCATCGCCGCCTCTACCAACACACCGCCGTCTTCCGGTGAAATGAATGGGGATGCCCTCCGCCGGAGCTTCTCAGAAATTTAATGCTCTCCTGGTTCTTCTCAAGTTCTACTGAATCCTGCTGCTTCGAATGGTCTGAATCGATTATCCAGTTCTCCGATGCCGGAAGTGTCCAAGAATATTTGTCCTCGGCAGCCGGGATCACAAAATTCTCCTGTGGTTCCTCAGCTTCTTTACAAGTATCCGTGTCATCCTTCGGCAAATAGGACGCAAGATCTCAGTGACTTTTCCCTCCACGAATTTGGGATGAAAGATCTCCAAATTCTAAGGTTGGTTGGAAATCAGAATTCCTGGGTTCTTGTTTTTCTCCTAAATTCAGTTTCTTGCTTGGAAAAATTGACAGTTAATTAATTTCAATTTTGTGTGTTTCAGAAGCTGAGGAAAGTTGAGAAAGTGGAAGAGATGAGGTAGTGGAAGGGAAAGTCGCTCGTGAAGACGAAGATGAATATCTCACCTGCTCACCAAATAATGACGTCATCCGCCACAATAGCAGGTTAAGGTAATATTGCTACCTCCTTCTCCTTCTTCCTTTTTTTTTTGGGGTTCTTTTTTCTTTTTGTAAGCTGAAGCCTGAGGAATCTTTTTGGGTTAAAGAAACAGAGGAAGGCTTAATCCTTCACTTCAAGTGTCCTTGCAGCAATGGCTACGAGATTTTTCTCCATGGAGATGAATGTTTCTATCGATTGACATTGACCATTTGACCCGGTTTGTAGCGAAGTACATCTAGACACACTTAAGAACAACTGCATTCTGCTTTGCCTGTATCAATTGGCTCCAAGACAAAGGTCTGCCTTACTTGCATCAGCTTGCTGGTATTTAACAGATTTAGTAGCGAGACAAATGTTTTTCTGTGTAGATATCCTGATGGAATATCAAGAGAAAGCACCTGGTTGTAGGTTTTCTCTTGCATTACACTAGCCTAGATTTCAGAGCAGATATTCCGTTGAATCTGAAATTGTTGTTCATTGTAAAACTATGTGAAATGAAAGCCTTTTCTTTCATAAAGTTCCGGTTCATGGGTGAAGCAGTAGTGTTCTCGGTGAGTATAAAAAATGTTCATCCTACAGCAACAGAGAGCTGTCTGCAGCAATCCACCCATCTAAATGTGACATAAAAGGACCTTTTTGTCAAAAAAAGTACTCCAATAAATCTATTTGGTACATAAAATGCAAAAGAAATCCTCCCCTTACGTTACAAGATCCAGAAAACTGTAGTGCCAAGTATAAATCCGCCAGATATTCTCTGTTCTTTATACAACTGCACGGTTCTGTAAAATAGAAAAACTACAGTGCATGACAATGCAATGTAGCATAGCTAGGAAACTAACACCTAGTATCTAAATGAATGTTAAGTTGCACAACTCCCAACATCATAAACCAGAGCAAAAAACCTCTCACAAGGAGTGGCTGTGTTTTCTTGAGTGCTTTTTGCGAGTCAGTATATGTTACTCATCTGCAGTCTGCAATTTCTTGGTTGATTGGCCAAATAATTGAACAGACAGATCCCATTACTCAATGAAGCTCAGAATTGAAAGCCACCAAATCCGCCGCCAGGAAATCCTCCTTCAAAATGAAACGTAAATTGCTGCCCCCCGCCCCCAAATGGGTTAAATCCTCCTCCTCCCGTTCCTGAACCCATGTCTTCGACGTCTTCGCCCCTGTCAAACCTTGTACGCTTTTCTTCATCTCCCAGAATCTGATACATGAAGAGACACCAATCATTGTTTTAACATTTCAGTGCAGGAGTTCAAAGCTGAGTAAAGCTTAAGGCACTATAAGGATGAGAATAAGCATCTTTTCAAATTTAACATGCATCCAAGCCTTCTGGTGATATGTGGGTCGGTTACTCCTTTTTTTTTTTTTTTGGGTAAAAAAAAAATTAGTTCCCTGAATATTTAGTGCTTGTGCTTCCCGTTTTCCATTACCTTTTGTTTTTAAAATATACAATATGAATAACAAGATATCAATATAATATATATTTCTTTAATAGCATCTATAGTATGTGGACAAACAAAATTGGTGGACAAACAAATCTATCTAATATACTTCGTCTAGACTAGACCAACTATTCGTGTGCCTACTATTCTGAAGAAAAGAGAGAACGAAAAGAATGCATTCCAGGATAAGATAAAGTAAATGTATGCATAAAGGAGGAGTTTAGATATTTGTAACATAGAGATATATCACAACCGCCCCCCGCCCCCCCCCGCCCCCAAAAAAAAAAAAAAAAAAAAAAACCAAAAACAAAAAAGAAAGGGAAAAGTAACATGATGGTTAAAAACATATTTTAACAGCAGATAAAACAGAGGGTTCAGCCATTACAAGAACATTTCACCAAAGCTTACCTCATATGCAGCAGCTATTTCTCGGAATTTAGCCTCTGCCTCTTCCCTGTTATCGACATTTTTATCTGGGTGCCACTGCAAAGCAAGCTTCTTGTAAGCCTTTTTAATCTCTGATATTGAAGCAGTTTTTGAGACTCCTAAAATCTTGTACCAATCCTTTCGTTGGCTCATCTTCAATGATTTCTCAGCCCTCATCAGTATCTCACGAATCCTCATGTCCTGTTACATGGGCAACTAATAACTTAAGAGGATGCAATATCAACATCTATAACTGAAGCACACGCACACTATTAATTTAAGATCTAGGGAAGAAAAACAATTAGATTCGAGAACTACACTTAGTCATTGGCATCAATTTTATCTACTTCGTTCTTACAACCACAATTCATGACAGTCAAACTTCAAAATCCTAAATGTTTTAAGCAAGGAAAAACATCTTTTTCAGACCTTCAAAAGATGCTTGGTCCCACCATGAACACTCACCCCTAAACGATTGAAGAATGAAAAGGGAAAAAACCAGCACTTCTGCCTTGAAGCAGGTAAAGAGAGGTTAATGAAAACTTGGAAATCATATGCAAGACTTAAAAAGTAAGAACGCCAGAAAATCAAGATATCCAGCGCTCAACATTCTCAGAGAGCTGAACAACAAATGCTATTTAAACCATGGTCATAATTATCGACGAACAAGTATAAGATTGGCAAGACATTATAGAAAGGCTTCAAGGTAAGCAGACATCATCATCTTAAAATGGCAGGCGAGGAACAAGGTCACTACATGAAAAAGCAGAACTCTTTAGCATGTCTTAAAACATGAAGATGCATATTCCTCCTCCATACACCATCAAAGTGGCCGTCTGGAAAATCCTTTGAGCCAGATTTCAAGCCTCCCCAACCACAAACCCCCCCCCCCCCCCAACACACACACACTAAGAAAAAAGGAAAAATCATTGACTCGTAAGAGATGCCAACCTGAG
Source organism: Eustoma russellianum (assembly GCA_036186865.1). Lineage (NCBI taxonomy): Eukaryota > Viridiplantae > Streptophyta > Magnoliopsida > Gentianales > Gentianaceae > Eustoma > Eustoma russellianum. The sequence goes on along the minus strand of AP025059.1, from coordinate 930,943 downwards.
GTGATTTTTCAGCGGCTACTTTTAGATCTGCTACAGCGCTCTCCCATTCTTCTGTCAAAAGTTTAGCTTCTCCCCTCTGTAAAAGACAGTTCCATAGTAAAGAAATCAACTTAATACGTAAAAGACATTCCATCCGTAAGAAGTTGGTGTTTTAAGAGAAGAAATCAAAATGCACCTAAATGCAAAACTACTGAGAAAGATATCTTAAGTGAAAACAACAAAACTACTGAGAAAGATATCTTAAGTGAAAACAACGAGAACCTGAACCAATGCTTCAATGAGCTCCTCATCAATTTCAAGTGCCTCAGAACAGCTAGTTACTGCATCCTTTCCCCTCCCAAGTTTCACCAAGACTTTACACAAACCAAGGTGAAGGTGTACATTGTGTGCAGAATGGTTTGGATCCATAGCAAGGGCCGCCCGGTACTCCTCCACCGCAAGGCGTAGCTTTCCTTTACTAGCATTTTCCTCTGCCTGTTCATATCAAACGCAGCCAAAATCACGAATGAAATTCTCTAAGAGAGTAACAGTACAAGAAAGCTTCAAAAATTATTCAGCACTTACGCTTTTAGTCTTTTTGAGTAGATTCTTTAATCCAAAATATGTTTTCTTCAACTCACTGTGTTCCGGGTCTGAACGAAGACCCTTCTGGAAATGCCTAGGATGGCAGATTCATGATTTGGAAATCAGACAAGCAGAATCTCATGACTTTAGGATAGATAATAGTCTATACATTAACAAACCTCAGAGCAACATCATGATCAGCTAAATAATAATAGGCACGGCCGCGGAGCAACAAGGCTTGTAGATTGTCATCATTCTCTTTGAGTAGGTACCCTGTCTCCGATATGGCACCAGAATAATCTTTGACTGCTATAAATAGCTTTGCTTTAAGAATTTTTGCCTGAAACAAGAAAGACATAGTACAGAGGCTTATACAAAAGTTTATGTGAGAAAATAAAATTCATATACATCACTGTTTAGCCGATCCCACCAAGTGGGAATAAAGATTGAGTGTTTTTGTATATTACATCAAAATTACCATTATTATTTTGTTTGTGTGTGTGTGTGTGTGTGTGTGTGAGAGAGAGAGAGAGAGAGAGAGAGAGAGAGAGAGAGAGAGAGAGAGAGAGAAATAACGACTAAGTCATGCAAAAGTGTAAATTCATCACGACTCTATCCTCTCGAGGAAAGCGGAAAGTGTCCTATAAGTCACTTCAATAGAAAGCAAAAAGACACATAGCTCCAAAAAAAATAACAATTGAAATAAGTAATATGTACCTCTGAGCATGCGGGAGAAAAAACAAGAACCACCTTGTCTATGTAATCCAATGCTTTAGTAAAGTCATGAGACTCAAAGAGATTCATGGCAGAACCAAAAGCACTTTGAGCCTGGAGTAGCTGAGAAAGCTCCTTTTGTGCAACTGTGTCACCAGGCTTCATCTCCAAAAACTTTTTGTAGTTTCTCTCTGCTTCCTCATATCTACATTAGCCAAAAATTTCCTGAATCATGTAAGTGTATTTATCAGATAAAAGTTTCCTGAATCATGACTTATATGACAATTGGGGAGCATATAATCATTGATAGAGCACGATTAATTCATGTAACCGATGTCAAATAGAGTATAAGATTTAAGTGAAAATTTTATGTACTTAGGCATGAATCACGGTTCAGATGATATGACAGTTTTGAAATATGCATATTCTAAAGACGCATATTATGCATTAGGTATCAGGAGACGTACAAAGAGGATAAAATTTAGGCTACAACTCAAAAAATAAAAGCAAAACAAAAAAACAAAAAAAAATGAAAAAATAAAGCGCAAGAGAAATGATTGATCCATATAGCCGACTTTGCACAGTGAGAAAAAACTTGAGTGCTGTTGTTGTAACACCTCAATCCACCAAGTAAACGGATCGACAATCACATTCAAAGTCCCTCATTAAAGGATTCCTTCAACGGGTTTCCTCAAGTCTAAAGCAATTGATTTGGGAGGTGGTGGATTATTTGTTTCAAGATAGGAACTAGAGAGTCCACTATTTTGGTGTTACAGAACCCAAATTGACTCAGCCTCACTCATTCACAAACTCTTTTGAGATCGAAGCCTTGAAATTTAAGAGAGTCTCGGGCCAGGTGCTTGGGTATGAACCACTTCCACTAACTTACCTCAGCTCCTGGTCACCAGTGCTCTGGGTGTCCTTATTTGGTATGTTGAGCTTTGAACTGTCTTTAGTGGTGGCTAACACATGAGAGGAACCCTTTTTTTGGTAAGTCATGTGAGGATTTTACAGGATAGTAACCCAATGTTGGCAGCTAAAAGGATTCCTAGAACCCTACACAATAATAACCTCCAATCTCTTGCAATTGGTTTTGGAATCTAATCAATAACATCAACAATGTTTTAAATTATTGCAAATCCCACATAATGTAAGGGTACATGAGAGTTGATTAAAGATACAGGATACAAAATTCAAAATTCTCTGTTTTAAGGGTTGAAAACTCGTTGCAAGGTAAAATATGTTACTCGAGTTTGTTTTGAATAGTATTTCTTATGAAATTTGTTTATGAGAAAAGGCTTGACTGAGAATGTGAAAAATGTTTAATGAATTACTATATGGCTTATATAAGGATTTGAGTCCCTGGAACTCCAGGTTACATGTCTTGCCAAGGTCAAAGCACGAAACATGTCATTCTTCGGGTATGACCTCTGGTACGCAAATTAAGACATGAAGGCACATGCACGTGAATGTGATATCAATGAAGAACGAGGCCACCTGATTTCATTCACTGTTATAAGTGCACTGGTGCGGTTACATATAAAAACAACTTCATTTTCAATAGCTAAAAGCATACAATAGAAAAAGTTTCTCGATAAAACCTGCATAAGTGACGAAAAACGGATGCACGATGAAAATATGCTTCTGAAAGTGCAGGATCTGCCTCCAAAGCTGCATTTAGATCATCAAGTGCTTCACGAAATTTTTTTACTTTAACACTCTCCGACACTTTCTGAAATAATGTGGCACTATCAACAGGCTTTCCATCTGCATATTTGAGCTAAAACATTAAGAGCCTAAACAGAGCTCAAATCTAGTGCATACTTGGAAGGCCTTCAAGCGTTCTTTGTTTCCAAATATGTCTTTATCATTTCATTTATAAGATCATTCCGATGCAATGAGAGAATCAAAAGACAAATAAAATAGCTTAATCTTTAACCTCCATTCTGCCAATTAAAAGAATTTGATGAAACTCTCGGTAGAGCATGACAGATCTCCGACTCCTCTATGGTAATGCGCCTACTGGACTCCTTAATGTCCGGAACCTAGTGAGTCGGGTGGAGACCGTTTGCCACCTTAAGTTTCTACATGTGGCTAATTGCCGCAAGTGTCAAAAGAAAATTGTTATAACTCAATTATTTCCAGCAAAAAACGTTCAAAGCTGTAGGAAATATGTTTTGGATACATGCAACAGTCCACTCCCTCCATACACGCACACAAAAATCCTCCCTTAACTGATAACCTTCAAACCAGTGTCACATCCTTTCAAGATGGCAGCTAAGTGACTTAATTTAACAAATAACATACATGACATGTTAAAGATAAAAATCAAAATGTGAAAAAGCCCGAAATGAGAGAAGTCGTCAGAAAGACAGAAAGCCAATATAATCCTTTTATGCTAAATATGAATATGACTACACGCAAAAGCTACTCAAAATTTCTCTTTTCCTTTTATGAAGGGGGCCTAGTAAAAGACAACCATCGTAAGTCTGCACTACATTCAGGACGAATCAAATAAATAGCTCCAAGAAACAGGTATAATGTGAAGAAATGTAAAAATAACAATAATATTCATAGAATTCCCATTACCTAATGCCGCAACCAAAGGCTGCAAGAAAAGCAGCTGGCAAGATAGGGCGAAGTTCAATAAACATATCGTGAAAATTAACCCCCTCCAATCCATAGAGTTTATAGCTCTGGGCCATCCAATTACCAATCCGTAGTTCGCCATTACCAAAGCAATCAGAAGCTAATGCAGGTGGAACTAACAGATCATGCTAAGCAAAAAAGATGATTAAGTAGATTAGACAATGATTCGGAGAATCAAAGTATCAAACTAACTTGAAAAAGGAAAATCGAGCTGAAAAAATTCGATCTTGGATAGAAACGTTAGCGGGAGGAGAGGGGTTTTTTCAGTTTATTATTTATCGACGACAAGTCATAGTGTTTTACCGATGAAGTGGTTCTTTGAAGGATGAATTCACCAGGCAGACCACGTTACCCTCTCCTATGGTTAACCTCCACATCGACTGAAACACAGTTGAGCTGCGACTTTCTAGCCTCTCATAATGAGCCACGTGGATTTATTGGAGAATCTGCTACAGTTCAAGCTTAAAGCCATTAAAAATCATTAAAAAAAATATTTCAAGCCGTCAAAGTTTAAGGAGTACTGATAATATATATATATATATATATACACACACACACACATCTTACAAAGAAATCAAAAGTCGATGAGTTGTTCGGGTTGCAAAAACCATCAGAGAAAAATCTCTAGTTTCAACGTCTTCATAGGGCCACTAAGTGCTAGAAAGTTTATGTAAAAGATTTGGCATCTTTTATATTATATATATAGATGTATACACACGTATATGTGTGCGTATATATACACACACATATATAATATAGCATTATTTCTCGTCTCTCTTCTATATCTTTTCTTTTTCTCTATTTTTCTTTTTCTTCCATTTCATTTTCAACCACCTCCATTGACCTCTATTCAATTATTACAACATTTATTACTTAAATGACATTTTTTTCTTTCACTCTTTTTTCCACCTCACATCCTTAATCTTCTTTTTAGTTTAATTAAGAAATAAATTTGATATCAATATCATTACTAAGTGCTAGAAAGTAGATAACATATTTGTCTAGTATAGTGATATCTTTTGGTTATTAATGTTGGCGGAAAATCTTCCTATATCACTTAACTAGAAAAAAGAAATATGAGTTTATATAAAGATGATGTATCTGTATTTATTGCCATAAAGTTTTAAGTTATAGACATCCTGTAGCCACGGTCAAAATTTTAACTAATATATGCTGGTTCATGCATTCGTTCCGATATTTGAATCATAATGTAAAAACGTTTGTATTGAATATAATATATCTATTTAAGTCCAAATCATCATAGTAGTTAGTAATCACATGGATAATGACATATACAATTATACTTAGATCAACATGCATAAAACTCGATCTCGTTATTTTATCATCTGGATAATGACATATAATTCTACTAAGATTAATAAAACTCGACCTCGTTATTTTATCATCTGGATAATGACATATAATTCTACTAAGATTAAAAACAAACGTCGATATCTTGCATCAGTGGAGATATAAACTATATTTTGTTACGACAGAAACAATTCCACCAAGATAAAACACAATAGTTGATGATCTCATATTGTATCATACTATTAGCGATGATACATAAAGTGTAAAGTTAATTTTGTTGTGACATACACAATTCTACTAACATGAAACACCGAAGTCGAACTCCTCATTGTGCCATTGAAGATATACAAATGTAAATAATCAATGTTGAAGTAGTTAATAATGTGCATAGGGGTGTTAACGAACCGGCCCGAGCTGGATACTAGGTTTTAGAATTCGGATTCGTTTAACTAAACAAATTGTTCGGCTCGATTCGTTTAGCTAAACGAGCTTTAGAATTGGTTTGAGTTCGGCTCAACAATACTATAACTGTTGTTCGGCTTGTTTAATTAAACGAACCCAAGTAGGTGTTCAAATTCGGATCGTTTAAGTAAAATTAACGAACGAACTCGAACTGAATACGAATCAAACTTGAACAGCTCACAAAATGTTCGATTTGCTTAACAGCCCTAACATTTTAGTTCAGTCTAGAGAGGTGAAGGTGGTCAATGATACTTGTAAAGTGATTATGATAGTTGTCGATGAAAGCGTAAGTGACACGTCTTGTGATAAAAAGTGCCTATAAGTCTTAAGCAAAGTTAGGTATACCAAAGAAAAATCTGCATTAATTTTATATCAAATCAAGACACATTCTAATATTTGTTTTGCGAGTTTTTTTAATTTGATTTAGGAAAACTCAGTTTGGCTTTGTGATTCCTTAAGGAAAGTGTTTGTTTGCATCAAAACTAATATTTCTTTATGGGGAATTGGGCTCCATAATACTGTACACGTGTATATAACTTGTCCTTTGTCTGAATCTATCAGGTTCCTGATTTACATTCCTACATGAGACCGGATGTGGCAGGGCCTTAATGGTTGGGATACAACATTACAAAAACATAAAAGAACAAAACTGAACAAAACTGGGACGGAAGGAGTATAATAATATGATCATAATATTGATCCGAACATGTTTACCAGCAAATAAGTCCTCAGGTGCAGGCGAGATCATAACTAGCAGAGGTCAAAAAATGTTGGCTTTTGTTTATTGATCAAAAAGAAAATTTTGACCATTTTACAACCTTTTTTCCTTGTATTCTTCTTTGGTCCTTTATTCTCCATCCGGTGGACAAACTTTTAGCAGGTGTTTGTTCTCTAAAAGAATACTCATACCTGTTTTTATCAAAATCTTCCTTCCTAATAACCTTACATTATTATACCAAATACGACAGCATTTCCTCATTGGCATGCATATATGTATATAGGGGTCCAAGATAGATAGCAATCCATCCTACTAGATTTCATCTGTGATAGGATTAATAGAGTTTCATCTCTTTGGTTCCAACACGCAAGAAGAGAATTCTTGATCACTTTCTCGCGGAAAGATCACATAAAAAAATGGACAAGAATCCACTGCTTGATCTTCAACTTCCTCCTGGTTTTAGGTTCCATCCGCCCGATGAGGAACTGATCGTTCACTACCTCAGGAGAAAAGCCTCCAACTCTCCTCAGCCGGCTTCAGACCTTGTTCTCTTGTCTCAATGGCATAATCCATCTAATTTTCCTTCTCATACTGCTAAATCATGCAAGATCATCCAAAATGTGTATGGTTTAACGGTTATGATCAGAATGGTATTTGACGAGGTCGGATTGTCTCGCCAAGGTAAAAGTCGAAATACCCGGAGCTAAGGCTGTTAATCCTCCGTCACTTGTCCTTCTTGGAAGCCTGAGAAAGGAAAAAAAAGCGTTAGGGGCCCCAGGACGCTGTCCCGGGAAAACCCTCCGACGCTCAAGTCAGTCGCGAGCTCTTATGCGTATGGCTTTAACTGAAATATAGGTTTGATGAAACCTGTTTTGAGGTCGGCCAAAGTGTGGGTCGAGCTGAGATGAATAGTGGTGGGTCTTATCTTTCTGTATTGTTGAGGCTTTGAAAGACTTGAAAAAGCTTGGCCTTCTTTCTGTTGAGGAGGCCCTTTTATACTTTGTGTAGCTAGATGCTGCGTGTCTCAGGTGGACAAAATGAAGACATCTGGCCATCTTGCATGGCAGCCGTGCAGCTGCTAAAGATTGCTGTGCTGGCAACTTCCCTCCGTATGACTGACATCTGGAGAGTGGAAATTGTATGAAGGCCACGTAGCAAACAGCTATGTGACTATTGTAGTCTGGCCGAGGTCATCAGTGGGGGGGCTAAACTGCTATGGCCGAGGTGCCATTTAACCGGGCAGAAGCGCAGAGGCTTTAATCCGAGATGTCTAGGCTGTGGCTCTATTGCTGAGCTACTCTGTGGCCGAGATGGAACTTTGAAGCCGAGATTAAACCTCCTGGCCGAGACAGTATCAATAAACGAGGTGAGACCCTTAGGCTGAGATGTGCTCAATCCCCAAGGTGTCCTAACCATGCAGCCGAGGTGACAAAAAGACGCCAAGATAGGTTATTTGTCCACCTCGGACTTGGTCTATTACTGGGCCGAGCTGCGGCACTTAGTCATTTTGTGTCTTTACTGAACGTTGACCGTTATTGACTAACGGGTGAATTTCTTGGTATCATCATCTGCCCCCAGATTAGACTGGCCGAGCTGAGCTGAGGGCAGGCTAATCTGAGGATATCGTTGTCTCCAGCCGAGGTGTCACTCTTGAAGCCAATTACTCCATACCTATCAGTCGTGGTGTACGAAGCATCAGTTCGTAGCTGTACTGATTGGATCAGACTGACCAAACGAATGACCTTCCCGGACACGTGTCCATCTCAGATTGGTTTGTCCTGCGCAATTATTGTCTACGCAGACCGAGGGTGACGACGGTTCAGCTTTTAATCATGTCAGTTCAGGATTCGATGCCAATCAGTCTTGATGGTGGCGTGGGAATCGAGGTCGGCCTAACCCGAGGTGACCTTTGGAATGACTGAGACTTGCCTATAAATAGGGCTTCATTCCTCATTTTTCCCCTTTTGCGTTTGTAATTGCTTTCCCCTTATTTTTGCTCTTCACCGGTGTCAGCTCTTCTGGCGTTTCCCCTTGCTCCGGCGTCGTTTTCATCTCGGCGATCCTCTTTCTTCTCTTCCGGCTAATCGCTTGTAAGTCCTGTCTTCCATGTCTTCTGCTTCAGATTCCCAAAATCGCTCTGAGGGAGCTTCCTACGTTGGTAATGTAGGAAACCTCAGTTCATCATCGGAAAGGACGGTTGTCTCTGAAAACCGTCTTCCAGCTCAGCCCTTAGGTGGCGCTGGAGATGGTGCCGACCCTAGTGGCCAGGCTCCGCCGAGCAGAGCTATTAGAGTAGTTGAGGTTTCTCCGGAACAGGCAGAAACCATCCCACCGGGCACGGCAGTGGTGCCTAGTAGATATAGGATTTCAACTCTGCCAGTAGGAGTTGTTTATAGGGGGTCTCCTTCAGCCGAGGTCCAAGAGTCCTTCTGTACCTTGTCCGAGGTGGACGTGTCTTTATTGTGTGGGATGTATGACATTGATGTCGAACAATTTGACCTCATTCTTCCCTCAGCTAACCAGACAGCCTATGACCCTCCTGCGGGATATGAGGCCGTTTATGAGGAATATTTTCACTCTTGGTTTCGTCTTCCCGTCCCAGCTTCTTTGTTTCGAATTCTTCATTCTTACAACCTTAGGCTTCCCCAGATCAAGCCTAATAGTTTAAAAATTATTCTGTCCTTCCTGCTCTTCCTTAGAGCATCTGAGATCCCCTTTGATCAGAGGATCTTTAGGAGTCTGTTTGCCTGTAGGTCTTCAGAAAGTTGGTATTATTTTACCAAAAGAGTGACTCCTGAAGATTTCAATTATGTCATACATATTCCTTCATTCAAGAAGAACTGGAAGGGTAGGTTCTTCTATATTAAGAAGTTAGGGCTACCCCAACTTGATATATGGAAGTCAGGCAGAGCTGACAACATGAAACCGAGCCCAGAACTTTGTGATGAGGCAGCCAAATTATATTCCTCGCCTGTAGTCATTGACTGGCATAGAGTTAATGACTCAGTTCTGAAGGCAGCTGACCTGGGTTCCTTAGCCTCCGGCCCTCACTACAAATCCCTTTCTCCAGAAAACTTGGCAATAGTCCGGGGTATACACTGATACCTTGTATTTCCTTTTCGTTTTTCGACGACCTTCTTTTATCCTTATGTTCTCTGTGCAGACTCCATGGCTCCTGGAGGCAAAAATTTTGCAGCAAAAATTGCCAAGGCTGCATCCAGGAAGAAGGCCCAAGCTGCAAAAGCTAGGGCCGAGGCCACCCAGAATCTGCCCCCAGCTGAAGGCATTGCCGAGGCTGAGGTGAATCAGGCCATCACCATAGCGTCTGAGTCGACCACTCCAGGTATTGTGCGTTTTTAGACTTGTAAAATTGCTCACTGGGTGGTTTTTTACTTTGATTACTGTAACAGGTGCAAGGGCCGAGGTCCCACCAAAGGATCACACTCATGATCTTGAACGGACTCAGCAGATTGAGATTTCCATTTGGGAAAAAGGGCGAGGGAAGATGTCCCCGTCCCTGAGGCCGAGATGGAGCCTGCTTAGGAAAATATAACGGTGGGCGAATTTGATGAAGCCGACACCGTAATGAACCCTGTTGTAGCCAGGAAGATGAACAGTCTGATACTGCCCGTTGACAAACAACGTTTCTCAACTGCATCTTGGGGCAGCTTGGTCAACACTGTCCACATTAACTCTGCCATGGTATGATCTATCTCTTGCTTGTTACACTTGCTGAAGTTTTTACTAACCCCACTTTGGTGAAACAGCTAAAAGTGCAACTGTCCGAGCTCATTAGCCGAGGTGAAGAGCTGCAGAGTCAGCTGGCAACTAAGATCAAAGAGTCTGATGCTAATTCCCAAAGCATCGCATTTTTGAAGTCAGAGATCATCAAAGTTCAAGGCCAAAAGGAAGAGGCCGAGACCAAGTGGGCCACAGCCAATTCCCTAGTAGCCGGGCTGGAAAGAGAAATGCCGACCTGGAGGAATGTTACACCCAGGTAATGGCGGAGTCTGGGCAAAAGGATGCCGTGATCACATCTCTGCAGGAAAAACTGGAGCAGCAAGCATCAAATTTTGCTGCTCAACTTGCTGCGGCCAAGTCTGAAGCAGTGGCCGAGTTCAAGAAGTCGGAGCTGTTTGAAGAGAACATGGTGCTGTTACAAGGCCCAGTTCTGCAGATGGGTCAAACAAAGGCCATAAATGTCTGCGCCGAGGTCTGCCCCCAGCTGAATAAAGAGGATCCTCGGCTGGTTGAACTTTATAATTCACATGCTGAAGCTGAGTTCGAAGCCCAGTTTCAGAAGTTCACTGATGGGGCAGACTTGCGAGAAGATGAAGAGCATATATAGGCTCGTACTTAGATTAGAACTTGAATGTACTCTGTCATCGATGAAAGTTTCAGCCCCTTTGATTTGCAATTCTTGTTTGTTTCCGAGCTTTTTGCATTTTTCAGTATTTTCTTCAAACCTTTTTGTTGCCGAGATCACACATCGGACTCACTAATCTTGAGCAAATCTGTTTAAAACTGTCCGCAGACTAGTGTAACTCGAGCTTTCTAAGTTTATTATTGCCGAGATTGAATATCGGTCTTACTAAACCTGCTCAACTTTAATAAAAGATGACAAAATAAAAGTTACCTTGTCATGCTGAGCTTGAATAAAAGAATCGTGTTGCCTTGGCCGAGATCCCATTTAAAGGGATAATTCTGAGCATATCCGACGTATGCTAGCCGAGGTGAGATATAGAGATCTACCCCGACCTTATCCAGATTTGCCAAGGTCATACGAGTTTCGAGCAAGTTGGTGTCCCGAGCTAGCCGAGATGCAACTTCAACCCTCAAGCGAGATCTTTCCCAAACCTGCTGAGAAGAAATCTTTAACCATCCGGCGGACTCTTTTCCCAGAACCTGCTGAGGAGAAACTTTAACCCTCTGGCGGGCTCTTTCCCCAGAACCTGCTGAGGAGAAATTTTAACCCTCTGGCGGGCTCTTTCCCCAGAACCTGCTGAGGAGAAATTTTAACCCTCTGGCGGGCTCTTTCCCCAGAACCTGCTGAGGAGAAATTTTAACCCTCTGGCGGGCTCTTTCCCCAGAACCTGCTGAGGAGAAATTTTAACCCTCTGGCGGGCTCTTTCCCCAAACCTGCTGAGGAGAAATTTTTGTAAAAAACTTCAGTTCCGCAGAGCTGTCCACATTAAGTTGGATGAACACAAACTTTTTATTGCTGGGAAACTTTATGCACCGAATGGTTAACTTTATCAAGAGCTGTACAGGCCACTTATAGGGCCGAACTGGGGGTGTTCGGATGTATACGAAAATTGATCCCCACTTTGAGCTCAGTTAACGGTCAAGGCAGCCTAACTTGCTGTCTTTTCAACTCAGAGCTGCCGCTCGGATTGGCGTCCACCTCGGGGATCGTCTAAGTCGGCTCTACTGCGCAAGTTCAATCTCGAATCGTAAAACTGCTGTAGATGGCCGAGCTCAATTTGGCGAGCTATCTCTTTACCGAGTTGCCTACAGTCTTCTGTATCATGCCCTATATCATGGTGATATAGGCAGTAGAGTTGTGGATCCCTCTTATGGAGTGGCCCCGCAAGGGACTTAGGTTCCTTTGCTAAACTCTTCTTCCTCATATAAGAGAGGATGTGAGCTTTTGAAGCCAATAGAGAGGTCCTTTCTCTGCCCTGGCCCCCCATCCGAACTTTGACAGATGCTCTTTCTCGCCGTGAGGCCTGGATATGTGTTCCAGAACTGGAAGGCTGAGATGAGGCCGAAAGGGCTGTATGGTCTGATAATCAGACCTCCGTGGTGAGTATCCTGCTTCAGTTATAATCTCGGCTTGACATTCAGAATGATACCCTAGCCGAGATGGAGAATACTCCAGCTGCTGAATACTAGTACTGCTAGGAGAGGGTCCACTGGTACCTTCTGTTAAGGCTTTCCCTCTTATCTCCATAACAGCTTGAAATGCTGCCGGATTTTTGAGCCACATAGTGTATAGCTCTCATGTGTTCTTCATGTGAGAAGATAATAGGAGTTGAGAACTCCTCGGGCTCCTTGGAACATTGTGCAGTCAGAGAAGACTTTTGGTAGTCTTCTTCGCTCATCTTTCTCTCGATAGCTTCCTAGGTCAGCTAAGTGGAGTTTGTTGGAAGTGACTGGGATTGATATTTCGAAAGTAAATGGACCCGGAGGTTCAGGCCCTCCTTCTAGCGCCAATTTGACGAGGTCGGATTGTCTCGCCAAGGTAAAAGTCGAAATACCCGGAGCTAAGGCTGTTAATCCTCCGTCACTTGTCCTTCTTGGAAGCCTGAGAAAGGAAAGAAAGCCCCAGGACGCTGTCCCGGGAAAACCCTCCGACGCTCAAGTCAGTCGCGAGCTCTTATGCGTATGGCTTTAACTGAAATATAGGTTTGATGAAACCTGTTTTGAGGTCGGCCAAAGTGTGGGCCGAGCTGAGATGAATAGTGGTGGGTCTTATCTTTCTGTATTGTTGAGGCTTTGAAAGACTTGAAAAAGCTTGGTCTTCTTTCTGTTGAGGAGGCCCTTTTATACTTTGTGTAGCTAGATGCTGCGTGTCTCAGGTGGACAAAATGAAGACATCTGGCCATCTTGCATGGCAGCCGTGCAACTGCTAAAGATTGATGTGCTGGCAACTTCCCTCCGTATGACTGACATCTGGAGAGTGGAAATTGTATGAAGGCTACGTAGCAAACAGCTCTGTGACTATTGTAGTCTGGCTGAGGTCATCAGTGGGGGGGGCTAAACTGCTATGGCCGAGGTGCCATTTAACCGGGCAGAAGCGCAGAGGCTTTAATTCGAGATGTCTAGGCCGTGGCTCTATTGCTGAGCTACTCTGTGGCCGAGATGGAACTTTGAAGCCGAGATTAAACCTCCTGGCCGAGACAGTATCAATAAACGAGGTGAGACCCTTAGGCTGAGATGTGCTCAATCCCCAAGGTGTCCTAACCATGCGGCCGAGGTGACAAAAAGACGCCAAGATAGGTTATTTGTCCACCTCGGACTTGGTCTATTACTGGGCCGAGCTGCGGCACTTAGTCATTTTGTGTCTTTACTGAACGTTGACCGTTATTGACTAACGGGTGAATTTCTTGGTATCATCAGTATTTCTTTACACCAAAAGACAGGAAGTATCCAAATGGGGTGAGGCCTAATAGAATGGCGGCTTCAGGGTATTGGAAGGCTACTGGGATTGACAAGCCAATTCTTAGTTCTTGTGGATCAAAAATTATTGGGGTGAAGAAAGCCCTAATCTTTTACGTAGGAAAACCTCCAAGAGGAACAAAGACCAATTGGCTCATGCAAGAGTATAGACTTCCAGAACTTGAACAATCTTGGGCTAAGCTAACTACAAGGAAAGATCAATGAGGGTACGTCAGATTTTCTCTCTCTCCACTTGAAAAAAGCACATATATAACTCACACCGTATGGTCATTTTCTTTTTTCTCATTAGACCTCAAAATGCATTAGGTTCATATTGAGAATGTCATAAAGAAAGATTTTTAGAAATTAATACTGATGATTATTTTTATTGATCGTTGAGTAACTAAACATTGTTTATTTATATCATTTACAGTTGGATAATTGGGTACTTTGTCGAATATGTGAAAAGAAAGATCCGCGTGTCAGGAAACAAACGGGAAGAGAAGAGAAAAATGGTCATTCAGCTAGTAGAGAACCACTTCAATTCGTTCCACAAAAGGAAAGAGAATATAGTAATGAAGAAGTAGGTGCCGGGCACCAAAGAATTCAACCTAAATCCTTTGCCACCAAAGAAACGTTGCCAGCTCCAAATGAATCTGGGATGATTAGAGAATCATTCTTGAAAGAATGCACTAATATGCTTCCCATTCTCTTTGCTCACTTTCCTCATGAGAAAATTTGCCATTCCTTCACTTCTATAAGTTATGGCTTAAGCTACCATACCACCAATGACCACAGCAACATCAACACTCAATCATCATTATGTGAGGACAGTTTTAACCTTGCAAATTGCCAAATCCAATGGCAATACTTGGAAAGAGAAAAACACCGTTCGAGTTAGGGATTCAAGAAGAAAACTTAAACAAGAAAGGAATCGCTTCCCACAGAATCACTGTTATGGACAACAATAACCTTAATGCAAACGGCATGCCATCTAATATCGAGGCGGCCTAGATGGAAAAGAACAACAATTACAATGTCGAACAAGTGGGGTCTACCATGTACCAAGATTTGCACAGCATAGTCTTTGCATAATTCTAGGAAACAAGAAGAAAAACGTTATGGTCATCCGGAGTTGGCCAAGGAAGATGAAGACACGAAGGATGATGAATTCTTGCCGGGTTATGTAGAGATATTATGTCTTCTTTTGGAAGCACTTTGCTTTATTTTGAAATGTTGTCAGTCACGTATACGTTGTTTTTTAAGATATAATGACATTAGCATTGCCATCTAAATGTAACGTAGGATTAAGGTATTGATGAGTATTTTTTTGTCTTACTTATCTCTTGCTGTTGAATACGTAAAATACTTCAGTAACTTGGTTTTCTGATCTTTTATGCATGTGAACATTGTGATGTGATTCGTGGCATTTGAAAGATCCAATGTTATGTATCTTCGTATCGTTTTTGTCTCGCGTACGTGTACATTAGGTTAGTTGATAAATCATTTTATTGTCGGAAATTTAGTACTCAAAGAGTTAGTTCTGACTAACTTATTATGTTATATTGTGAAAACAGACAGTATATTAAAAGCAACGGGGGAGAAATTTTTTTTCTTCATAATATAGTATAGATGAACTATGATTTTGTTTCCCAATTATAAATTGATTAATGCATTTAAGCTCTAGTCGTTTTGATATAACTCTGTGATAAAGATGTAACCTTTGAGTAGTAACGTTAACAGTAGGAGTGACACATATAATGATGGACCCAGATGTTAACAGTTATCCCTAATTAAGGGTAAAGAAAACAAATAAATATGGTCGTATCTGGACAGAGATCTTCTTTTTTTTTTCCCCACATCTTTAACAAAGAAGTTTTCATACCTTAAAGGCCCTTGTCGATAAAGAAGAAAATAAGATTATGGTCTTTGTTTTATTTTTGTTATTTTGCCTTTAAAATGTAGAATTCGAAGTTTGTTTTCTAACAATATGCGAAAACTACTCTCAGATGATGTTAAATCCTTATATATATTGTAATAAGAAAGCAATAACTCGTAGCTAACATTTGTCACAACTTACGACATGAGAACTGAAATGTTGAGAAATTTTTTCTATCACGGCATTTCTAGTAAACTATTATTTCCAGCTATTGAGTTTGTAGTAAGTCTCTATATGGCCACAAGTAATTACTAATCATCCTCATATTTTCTCTTGAATAAGATATGTTATGCGAAAGAGTATCATGTTAGTGTGTGATTGTGCTTAGGGGTGTCAAACAGGTCGTGTATCGTGTTTTGTGTTTCGTGTTTTTCGGGTTTCGTGTATCAAAGTGCCATACCCATACCTTACCCGTTTGCTTCGCGTGTATGGATGTAGATATCCAAACCCGTACATGTCAGGTTTCGTGTCGTGTATCGGGTATACCCACGAACTTGACAAGTACAAATATTTCGAGTCATGTACATGTCATTTCATGTACTTTTCAGGTATTTTCAGGTTTCGTGTATTTTTTTCAGGTTTCATGTACTTAAACGACTATGGATAAAATGTATGAAACAACAATAAGTACACAACCAAATGTTAAATATTAAAATGAGTGAGGTCCTCTAAACTCAAATCACTTGACTCTGCAATAATAGATTAAAGAAATGAGATTTGGGAATGGAGGAAGGGGGAATTGAACACGGTTACTTAGTAGCACGGTAGTCTTTTGTTTTTTGAAAAAATTTATTTTTTTATTTTATTAATTATAAATTTTATTTAAAATACATTTTTTAATCTCGTGTATAAACGTGTATAAACGGGTACCCGCAGGTATACCCGGACACGACCCGCCATTGGCGGGTATCTTTCAGGTCTTACCCGATTTGTACACGAAACCCGCCAAGGTCATACCCATACCCGCGAAAATTCGTGTCAGGTTCGGGTCGTGTTTCGTGTCGTGTCTGAAATTGCCACCCCTAATTGTCCTTTTAAACAGGTAGGCTTAGTCTCAATTTCCCTATCCTTCTTTCAAAAGTAAATTACTTAAAGAAATTATCGTATTTGAATATTTTAATATCGAATTTTTCTATTTATGTTTAATAAAATATCCTCACTAGTACATATTCTTATTATTGTACTATCTATGTAGGTAAATATAGAGTCGGGGGTCTCACCGGAAGCAAACCTCGATCCTTTGTAATAGAGGTATTTTTTGCATGCCTTTCACCCTCCCCATACCCTAGCGATAGCTTTTGATGTCGTTTAGATATATTGTTGATGTATTTGACTTTTCAAATGTATATTTACATTATACTGTCAACTGTAAGAATAATTTTTATAACTTAAGAAGTAATATATCGATAGTAATCGCTTACGAACCATCTTATTACAATTTACAATATATTCTCATATCCCATAAATCTTCATCAAATTAGCCCTCGGCCACCAAGTTCGCGGACAAAAATCGTATGGATGTCTAATAGTTACTCATTAACCAGCATAAAATTTATATATATATATATATATTAATACAGGAGGCAACTTTTTAACAGTAGTTAATTGAGAAATAAATGATTTTGTCATTGTGTGTTTTTTAGCATTGTCAATACAAACCTTTTTGTTTTTTGACAGAGCATTGTCAATGCTAATTTGGAAATAAATAGTCTCACAATTCTGTAACCGTTCCATGGGTTTTATATTATTTTGGGTTGGAAAGACTTGCAGAGTTCATGAACCAACCGCTCTATAATTAATCATCTTTTTTGTTTTCTTGAAAGCAATCATCTTTGTAGTTCGAGTTAACTTTTCTCACCGCATAACTCGGGGCTGCGATTGCGTGTGGGTTTTGTAGTCGTCTACCGCCGATACGATCGTCTGAATCTTCATCGGACGTCAACCCATCGACTAATCAAGGTACCTTTTCTTACCGCCAAATTTCTTCGAGGCCCGCAGACCTTGTTCTAAAGATTCTGTTGTGATGGATATATCTTTCTTTTTAGTTTCCAATAAATTGAATTGAATTCCTAGTTACCGGTGAACAACGATCGTGCCTAAGTGTATGTTTATCTTAAGCGGTTTGTTCCAGTATCAGATGGTTTGTTTTTTTTTATTGAACCTTCATTTATTTTCTAATTTTGGTCGATAGGGGACAATCTGTATACTGTACTTAATTGGTCAGGGAAAACTCCCTTTTTCTGTTTTGGAGAAGGGTCAGAGAAACTTGGAATAGCGTAGGTTCGTTAGTTAGACACATATTGACATACCCACCTATCCATCAACATTATTACAGATCTAGATATCAAATGAAGGAAATTACCATATGAGTATGCGGGGCACCATTCAATTCATCATGGTCTCCTCAATATTTAATTGCCATTAAATTATTTGCTCAAATTGATATATTTATAGTAGTGTGTGGTAATTCAAATTATGTCTTTCTGTCATGATAACAAAATTAGGATAAATTTTTTCAACCTTGTCTTGTGTTATTTACAACCAAAAAAGAAAAAAGAAAAAAGAAGGCTAGTATTGTCAATTCATCTCTGAATGGTCACTCACACATAGTAGTAGCTCTCTTAGACTGAAATTTGTTCTGTTAAAAGTATCATCAATGTAGTAACTCCTGCAGGAGTGCTCTAATTCTTATTGCACTTCCTTCTGTGAGTCTTTTTATTCAGATTTTTGTGTGCTTTAGTAGTTGTCAATTGTGTACATCAGAGGACATGAGCATTAATCATGTAATTGTAACATTAATTTCTTTTGTTATTGCACTTATCATCCTAGTATTAAATGTGAAAATTTGAGTCTTGGGGTGGTTGGGGGCTGTGGGTTCACATAATACAAAGTTCTAATGAAGATGTTACTGCCATGTCTAACAACATGTCATGTTGTCGTACGACTTTTTTGTGGATACCAAAAATTGGTGATTCTTCAATTGAAAGAATAGGCAACCCGAATTTTTCATGAATATTACTTGATATGCAAGTCCGCAAGGATACGTTTCTAGGATAATGTTTTTTATGTATCGTTCGCTTGTTCAATGTTACTGTGTAGTCATACTTCTACTATTTCTCTTTTATATGAGTCAAAGCGTATATATATATTCCCTATTTATCTGCCACGTGTCTAAGTTGACTGGTCATCATGAAAATTCACTTTTGGAACAAAGTTTATCAGCATTCCCTTGAATCATCCTTGGTCTTTCGCATACTTCAGGATTGTATCATTCTTGCTCTCTAACGCATTCACTAAACGTCTATCGCATCCTTTTTGTCCTCCTTTATAAGTGCAGCCAAGGTCATATTGTCATTCAACATCAACTGGTTTATTTGGATCCCCATGGCCAGTGCCTTTCTTATTTTTGGTTTTACTAGCTGGTTTCATCAGATCTCTGTAAAACCTGATTTGAGATGCACATTATGCCTTTTTTTTTACTGTATCCATGACTAAAGGAAGTTAATCCATGCCAAGGAAAGGAGTTCCGATTACTTTCAGAACAGCTAGGTTCTAGACTCTTTACTATGTAGGGTAGGATTCTGATGAGGTTGATCCTTGTTGGAACATTTCTCTGTTCTGCAAGAATCTTTCACCTTAATATTCCACAATTAGGGCGATGGCATATTTCTTCCAGTTTTTCGGGACAATGGTGTTTGGTTATAGGATTCAGCCTAGTGCCTTGTGTTGCATGAAGGTCACTGTAAATTTATGAGATGTGTTGATACTTTCCCTTATCATTGCTCCTATAAAGATTTTCTTATCTCTAGTCTTGTGGGTTAGTAAAGCTTATTCTGTTCTCGCTGACATAATATACACACACACACAAATGCGCACACACATATGTATGTATGTTTATCTCTCTGTATGTGTATGAATATATGTATGCATATTTGTATAATCCTAGTATTTGTATCTGTATCTGTATCTTTCCTTTGGTAATCACACGTTATCCTTTGCCTTTTTCTTACTAATTCATGTCTCAGGCACCTCTGTGATACAATCAGGATTCATTTTTCTTGTCTCAAACATCCTTTGAGTCTTGTAAAATTGTTTTTTTTAAGAACTGGAAGTTTGTAGTTGTTACCCTTAGCTGTATGCGGGATCCAATTTGGTGATAGTATGATTACTGATCTTTAGAATATGAATCCCAGATTGCTGTTGAAGGAAATTTTCTTGGCAACCTTGACGATTAATGATCATTTGATTAGATCCTTGGTGCCTTCCAAGTTTCCTTAGCCTGACAGATGCTGTAGCCATGTCCTATTAGATGGCCTTTCAATTGGGAGAGCAAATGCAGGGACACAAAATTGTAGTTGGTAATGCTAAATGATTCCAAAAAGCCACCGTTGGACATACCTTATATTCCTTTGAAGGATAACCTTCTCATTCTTTCTTAGTTTGTTTGATATTTGGGCCAACGAGATCTTGGAGGTTTTGGGCTATATTTTGCGTGAAAGGAGTCATGTCATTCTTCTGTGTGCAGATGAGGAAAGTGAATAATCCAACGCATAATTTCAATTATAGGACGCTAGCCAACTCTTCATAATGCTCTTGGATGGTCCTGAAGTGGTGCCGTTACTTTCTGCCTGTAAAGTGATGAACAATTGGGTTTCTGCAAATTGTGGAGAATCAGATTCAGGCTTTCATGCCTCTGATTACACGCACTTAAAGGAGCTGAACTTATCTCATGTTTGGTATCTTTTATTAACAGACTATCCTCTGCTCGGGCAGCAAGCTGCCAAAATATGTTGTATTCAGCTCACTTGCTGGCCAGAAATGACCTAGTTGAAATATGAATTCTTAAGCTGTGTAGGAAAAAGAAAATTCTGAAGCTACCCAAATTATCCTAAGTAAGAGGACAATCGACATCGACGGAGGGCGTCGTGTACTTTGTGTGCTTTGTCAGGATATGACTTGACCAGGCTGTGGGTCCTTTTGATGGTGCAGCCAGCTGGACATATATGGCTTTTGAGACAGAGCACTGGATCTTTCTGCAGCTCTGATAACTGCATTTAGACTGGTTATGGCTGGTGTTTCTCTAGTCCTGCGATATTCAAGGTTACTCTAATTGTTGGTTAGGGGAATCCTACACCTGTGGGCTTTGCATTTTCCCGGTCTCCTTATGAGATTAAGTGCTTATGATGCTTATTGCTAGGTGGGAGGGTTCTTATTGGTTCCTATAGATCTGAATTTTCCATTATGTATTGTATAGTTAATCAGAGTGACTAGAATACTTGTGTCATGTCAGTAAGTCCTACCACATTCTGATTACTCAGTTAAATGGATATATTCAGTTCGTAGCTGAATGTATTCATGGCAGGTTATTGAGACACTCTGTGTAATCATTCACCATTTACCAAATAATGTAGCCAATGGGCTGCTTCAGTACTTTATCATTGGATCATAAGTTGTCGTCTATCACCTCGTCTATTTTACATGATATTTCCTTCTGTGTTTGTGCATGCATGTTCACGAGGAGAGATGAAAAAGTAGGAACTAGATGGAGATTGTATTGCTCATTGAAGTAAGATTCCAATCATGGCTGTTGTTATCTGGAACGTGGTATTAGATTCTCAGACCACAGGTTGTTTAAGGGGCTCATGTGGGTGTGGAAGAATAATGAAGGCTTGAAAAGATTCTTTATTAATGAGTCTCCAAGGTAAAAGGTTAAGAGTTACTTTTAAGTAAAATTTTCTATTCATATTTCTATAGACTTTTCACTAACCATATGTACTTTGGATCAAAATTTATGTATAGCTTCTTGATCTGCGAGCTGATGTTTGTTAAGGAAGATATATTTAGAAGTGCATCAACGGCCATACACTTATGGAAGTGTCTCCAGATACCGTCTTTTCCAGGCTACTCGGGCAGACAAAACCTGGGCTGTTTTTTCTCCTTTTCTTTGCTTTACTAGATTTTTTTTTGTGCGTGTGATTTTTGCAGCTCTAAAAGAAGAGGGAGGGGAGGGAGTGGTTAAGAGAGAGAGTGCGAGTTTTCTGGTCTTCATTTGCTGATGTTTCAGTATTTTTAGATCTATGGTCAATCCGTTGTCTTGGAAAGGTAATCATTTCTGGTGTGTTCTGAAGGTGATCTCATCAAAATTATAGACGGCCTAAGTATGAATTATTTTTCAGCACAGAAGAGTTAATGATGCTTAGAATATGATTAGCTTCTCCTGCACTAGATTCAAACTTGCTGTTTCACATTCACAGTTGTATTTCATCCATGCCCCATTGACTTGCAAGTTTCATGTGTTTACAATTGATTGTGTAATGGAAGAAAAAATAGTGGAATATAAGTGTATAAAAATGGAGTGCGAATCCGATTTCATTCAATACAAGGAGCAAAACGTTATATGAATATTAATATAGAAGTTTGTGGCGCTTATTGGCACTGTGAAAACAGGTGTATTAAATTGCCAATCGGATTATTTATCCTCTTTCGTAAACTTGCCCACTTAGGTTTCAAACTGATGTATGCAAGTTTTCATATAGAAGTTTGTAGTGCTACTAAGCAATAGGAAAATAAATTCCAGTGATCGATTTCATTGTTCATTCTTCCTGAACTTGGCCGTGTTTGTTGAGTTTTGCTGGCGAATGCATGTATCTTTTGTAATTTATGTGTCAAACCTTTGATCTTCTGCCATCTTTATTGCAAATCTTCATTTTGCACTCAAAGAAGAAGAAATACGTTTTTAAGATATTCTGGTTTGAATCTTGATCTAAAATTTAACTTGCGAGTCCTTGTACTTTTATAGTATCATACCCTCTATAAACCAAGGTCTGATATTGTGCTAAAGGCCTTATACTTGGAGCTCTTTCTGTTTATATGTTTTCTAGGTAAGTTCGTGTTCAATATATCCATGTCCATCATGGAGAAAGAAATGCTGTCTTTATTTCTCAGCTATGGCTTAAGTTCCAATAGCTGCTAAAATTGCTCAAGTGACGTGCTATGCATGAAAATCTTAATGTTATGAGTTTACATTGTTCTGCATGGAAAGTGGATTGTTGGCTAAAACTGTTGATGTATGGCCAGATTTGGTCCAGTTTGGTATCATTTGAACTTCCATGGGGCAGAGGCACTTGTTCAGCGGTTCCCCGTTTTCTCAGGGCATCAGTGATCAAGGGTGGCATTATGAAGAACAACCTTTCTCGCAAATGGGTAAATTACTGTCATGTTGCTTGCGTAATGTATTTTCTCCAAATTTCAGTGTCTACATTTGCTGGCTGTTCTTAATTTAAATTGGAAAGGTAGGCTTTGTGTAATTATCATGATCATGAACAAAATTTTCTATGGAATCTTTATTTTATTTATTTTTATTTTCTTTGAACTCATGATACAGTATTGGTACTTAATATCTGTAGCCGGTGATTTTAGTAGCCACAATTGTTTATGTTGCAGAAGTGTTTCCAGCAATCTCATTTTTGCTTGGAATGCATGAGTATACCCCTTTTTTCCTTTCCTTTTCCAATTTGTTATGATATTTGGGCTGTTTTTAGACATGAAGGTGTCCCCTTCATCAATGAAGCAAAGTGTAATTTACTTTTATGAGTTGTCTTAGTGAAGAAACAGGTTCTTGAATTACCATCTCAGACTAGTAATTTATACATTTATATACATAACACGCCCCCTCAACTATGAACTTTCAACACGTGCAACAATAGTAGCAGCCATACGCCAACAGATTTTTTTCCCCGGACAGTTGGGCAGCAGGGTACCAACATAGGAGCTCCTGCTGTGATTACATGTTAAATTGCCATCTCATCTAGAAGCTTAAGATCACGGAGAGAATAGTAATTTATACATATATGTACATAGCAGAGGTCATGTCTTCCTCTATGGTTTATCAAGGAAGCCATTTATGCAGGTGATTTATTCACTACTTTCACACTGTTTGCACTTCCTTTTGACCCTTATATTCAGTGATCTTAATTGAATTGGATCTTATTAAGGGGCAGATTTTAGGTAGATGCCAGAGGGGGTATATGCCCCACTGGCCCAAGGACAAGCACGTCCGGTTTGTATTGAATCCTAAAAATTCGCTTTGTCTTACACCATTAACATTAAGGCCTATGCATTTTAGAGTTTTAAATATTAAAATTTTCCTCTATTATGGGCATGTTTCAAGGGAGAAAAGGGAAAAGAAGGGGAAAAGAAATTTCCTGTGGATAATACTTAAAATGTTTATGCAGTGACATTAGGATATGAAGATTTTGTGCAAGAAATCCTCGAAATTGTTCTTTTTCTCTTTCCAGTGAAGAAGATTGTTTGCTAATGCGTTTGGATCCATTTCTTTGTTATGATAATTTTTGAAAAGCATGTTTTCTAATACTCTATGCATATTATCATTTACTTAATTTTAGAGCTGTAGGGTGATTTTTAATGCTTTACTTGGACCCTGAATGGAAGATTAATATATCTGTCACTTTTGTTTACTTTCAGTATCTTTCTGTGCATGTATGCTTGTCTTGATTACTGCTTATGTGGTTTGCAGCCAGGCCCGTGGCACCTGAAAGCAATACTACTGCTTATAGCTTGGAACGCACTGTTGAAGGGGAACAATCCATTCAGCAGTGGAATTCTGCCCCTGTCTCAGCTGGATACGCTTCTTCTAATCTTAATGTAGAACTTCCCATTTATCCATTGCAGACTTCAGGTTCATCTCATGGTCCTCCTGTTCACGTACCAGTTGCTGGCAGCTTTCCCATGGTTCAGCAATATTATGGGCACCACGCCTCGTCATCCAACCATGGCGAACAGAATGTTTATGAGGTTGACAATGGTTTTGAACATAGGTTTGAACATAAGGCCGGAAACAGCAGGGTATCACTCAAGAGAAAGCGTCCTAGCGTTCCTGCAGTTTTTGAAAGAGGCAGTACAAGCCAGTACAGCGCTGGAAGTTCATCTGGTCAGTCCACTCCGGATGACTCATGTCTGGAGAAACAAAATGCAGATTCTCATCATGCACCTTGGCTATTCTTTCCAGGTTACAGAGCCAATGGCCTCTCAGATGAAGCTGACCTTAGGAATGTGAGAAGCAGACCTGACCTTGGGCAACAGAGCACCCTAACCATGAATCACTTGTCCAATAGTCCTTCCCAGCCTTCGTTTACCAGTCAAACTTCTGGTTATTCTAGTTCAATGGATGTTTTGGTTCAGGGTCCTATTGCTCCTTCGAGGGGGTGGAGACACACATTCCCCTCATCTGCTTCTTATGGGGGAAATATAACCTCAGGTAGTGGCTAATTTCTTTCTTTTCTTTCTTCTAAGTTATTACTTTTGGTAGTTAACTTCCTTCATAGCTTCTGCAGACTATAGCATCTCCGGTGATGGAAGAAGCCCTTCCAGTTCTTTGTTTAATAGGAGTCCTAATATCCCACTTGGCATGGGTGGGCACCTCAATGATTGGCATGCCTCCTCAAGCGAGTATGTGAGAGGTATTCGAAGCAGTTCTATACAAAGACCTATGCGAACCATCAGGACATCTTCTGCTAACTTGACAATGGATAGCACGGTTACTTCTGATGCAGGATCACACTTTTCTGCTGGAAGTTTTCCTGTTCGACGTTCAAGGCCGTTCTCTGCACTAGGTTTTCATGCAGGTGACCGGAATGGACGAAGGAGGATTTCCTGTGATAGGTATAGAACATTTTCAGACAATGCGAGCTTTGGTGATCAACTGACACCTGAGGTACAAACATTTCCTTCTACAAATCGAGGACTTGTGTTTGGAACAATTCATAGTCCAGTGGCATGCATTTGCAATTAATTTTTTTTGTAAGTCAAATTTTTTATAAGTAAATTTACAGAGTAGGAAGTGATTATATTAGGCAATCCATAGGATAGATCAAGCTGCAATACAGAAGAGTGGGCCAATCCATACTCCCAAAGTTGAAATATATACTACTAAGGCCAGGACCTATCCCAAACCTACAAGAAAGTTCAATCTTGCTTCAAAGATTGTTTTAGCAGACAAGTAGCTGGGCCATCAAGACAAAAGTTGGATGCTTCCATGATCATGTGAATATCTTCATTGGAATTCCATGGTTAAGACCTAGTTGAACTTACTACTCGTGTAACTTTTCTAAGAGGTAGCAGAGAATCATATATTTTCCAGAATTTCCTTTATTACAGTATCTGAATCTCTTCCAATTTGTTGGTATAATCTCGTGTTCCCCTTCCCTCCAGATGATGTACACAGTTGTAGAAAAACTAAAATATACAATTTCCTTGTGAAATTTTAAGCTCCATGTAGCAAAGGAAATCTGCCAATTGAAGGTATCCTGCCGGTTGAATATCTTGTCTTTGCATTTCAATACTATTCCTCACACCTTTGCCGAGTATGCACATTGAAAAAATAGATGCTTATGATTTTCACGTCCCTGTCACACAAGGCACATGTATTAGTTTGAATCCACCCCTAAATTAAAAAATTGTCATGTGTATTCATTCTCATCCAACATGCAAGCCAAAGTATTATTGCATAGCATGGAAGATGATGATTACACCAATCAATTTTCTCCGAGGTAACAGGGAGTTGAATCTGCAGAGCATTTGTAGAATTTTTTCACAGTAAAAGTTGGGTTAGTCATCCATCACAGCAGTCATCTCTTTGCTTATGTTTATGCGCTTGCAGGCTTGATTAAACTGGATGACTTGATCATCCCAGCCTCTTTCATGGAGTAATCTACATTCATTTCCTTCTATCACTGTTGCCATTGTTGCCGCTCTTGCATCTTCTCTGATGTTTAACTTTCTTTTTAACTTAGCATTGTGCATACTTAAAGTACCCCAGGGATACTTATTCTAAAAGATGTATTTTCTATTATCCTTCCAATGAGTATGCTAATCCCTAACCCTAACCTATAGGGTTCTTTTCTAATTCCAATAATTATATGATCTTGGCTTTGCTTCCCAAATCCATATTGATTTTCTTTTTAAAATGACTGTATGTGTCCATTTAGCCCAAAGACTCTCCTTGTGCTCATACGTTCTATATGCATTATTTACAAGAGTCAAATCAGTGATTTTCAACCACCAC
Organism: Eustoma russellianum; assembly: GCA_036186865.1. NCBI lineage: Eukaryota > Viridiplantae > Streptophyta > Magnoliopsida > Gentianales > Gentianaceae > Eustoma > Eustoma russellianum. Next base: position 904,342 of record AP025059.1, on the reverse strand, counting down.
TTTCTTTTGGCTGACATATGGTGGACCATTTAACTTTAGCTTTCCTTGTTCCATCCCAAAGAAAAAACTTCAAAACCTTCTCAATTTCTCTAATAACTCGTCTATGCAGGAAGTAAGAAGCGGTCCAGTATCTACATATATCTATTAGCACTGAATTTATGAGTTGTAGTTTTTCCGCATAGGAGAACTTTGACTCAGTCCAGTTTTGTACTCTGTTTAACAACTTGTTCAAAAGTGTGCTACAATCTGTATAAGATAGCTTGCAAGCAATTAACAGAACTCTTAAGTATTTGATTGACAGAGCCTCTAATGTCATTTCCAAAATATCATCAATTTCTTTCTTTTTCTGGGAGTTGATGACTGATGTGAAAATTTCGTATTTATGTGAATTGGGTTGAAGGTTCGAAAGTGCTTGAAATTTCACCAGCGCTTCCTTTATAACATGTAGCAAAAGTCAAAGAAGAGAGATTAATATGCTCACTTTGGGTGAAATCTGAAATTAGAGTTAGGAATCTTCTTTTTTAAGAGTTGGGAGAAGCCTTCCATTACAAGAATGAATAGGCAGGGGAAAGAGCTTCCTTTTGTCTAGGCCCTCTTGTTGCTTTGAAGTTCCCGTCAATGATCCATTCAAACTAATAAAGAAGGAAGCTGTAGAGATATATAGTCAAATCCATTTGAGGAAGCTTTCGAAAAATTTCATCACCATCAATATCAACATTAAGTACTTCCAATTAACTGTGTCAAAAGTCTTCATAATATCCATCTTACTTGCATAACACTTAGGTCTCCTTATTCTGTAGCCTTTGACTATTTCGTGCATCAACAAGATGATGTTTTGTATTGTCCTGTCTTTAACGAATGAAGATTTATTTTCATCCGCAAGGGAAGATTTATTTTCATCCACAACACTTTGGGAACCTTTGGATGGATGCGTATCATGTCCATATCTTTTTTCCATTCTGTGAATTCTTTAATTACATTCTTATCAACCTTCTTCATTCGTGTTTTCCCTTGTGTATCAAGTATGGTAATGAAGTCCCTAGTTATTAGGCAGGCTTGGTTCTCATATAAGGAATGTTGATATATCAGCTCCCTCCATAGGTTTCTTCTATTGCTTCTTTCATTACCCCTGTGTACAACTGTTAAGATGAGTTCCTCTTGCTTTGACGATTTTAATCTGATTCTGCAGGTTATGCTTTGTTCTATACAATGCAACAATTTGATATTAAAAATAATTGGATTCCAAGCAACCCAAATCTTTGAAACATTATTTGGTAAGATGTTATGTAGCACCTTATAGTTCCTGAATACATTCGTGTAGGAATCCATACATTAATATGCTTATACACCAACATATACATGCACTTGGCATGTACATAATTTGTATACACATACACATGGAGGATGTAACTTGTATATGTTCTATATCGTAGAATAAGTCATCTGTTTGATGACTTAAACAATAGAGCCATTGGAACAGGATCATAGTCGTTGGCAGTGTAGCCGTTGGCATCCGGATCCACTTGTGGCTTCTGTTGGCTACTGTTTACAGTCTCTATAAAAGAAGATCAACCTTGCATATTTGAACTGCTTGAGGAATAAAATATCTTCAAGTTTCTATATAGTATCAGATTCTTCATCTTCTCTTTCTCATTTCTCGTAAAATCATACCGTAAAGATGGCTTCAAATCCTGTTGATATTGGAGAAACAGAGGCAACTTCCATCTTTGAATCATCAGGGGCAGAATCTAATGCCTCCTCATCTATCTTTGATGGAGCTCCTGTAATGATCACAAACCATAATGGTCTGAACAGTCTTCAGCACGTTCGGTAACTGTGTTGACTTTTGATACATTTTTGTCAGATGGTTTTTCATCTTCACTTTCCCTTGTGTATGATTTTGTTAAATGCTCCCCTGTCCCCGCTATCTGAACATCTGAGTCCTCCATAAGTGATTCTTCACTATCCAACTCAGCTAGTTACTATTTACAAAATAAAAAAATAAAAAAAACTCAGCTAGTTATTAAACCTGTTCGGGCTCTTCTTCTTGTCCTTTACCTTCAAAGTGAGTTCCGTTTGTGGATCAGAAGGTGTTGCAAGTTATTCAGCAGATTCCGAAGCCTTACTCCATCTCTTCCTCTTGAGCTGATCATCATTCAAACGCGGAGGTTGGTAGTTCTTCTGAACCTTTCAGTTTTTGAATCCTCTTCATCATCATTGAAAATGTCCTTCCCTTAGTCATCTCTTTGGGGCTGTTCTGGCATGTGGTTGCTTTGATCTTGGGTCTTCCATGTATTAGTCTGAGCAACAGTTTGTGCGGCTATCATTTGTTTTTTCTCGGATTCACATGTATGTCTAAAGGTTTTACATTTCGGACATTGGATTGGCATTCATTAATAAATGAATTTTTGGATAACGTCTTCACCATATCCATCAATGAATTTCACCTCTTTTGGAAGTTTGTCTCCCGCTTTCATTTCTCCACAAATTCTGGAATTGCCACGCGAGTCTGAGATGTAGTAGCTCTGTCCATGAATAACGGCTTTTCGACTATATTTCCAATCCTATTTAGTGTGTTGTTGAAATACCCTAACCTGAGTAAGGGGAGACGTAACCAGACCGGAACGTCAGCCAATTTTATTTTCTTGATTTTTTCTTCCGAACCCATGGCCACAGTAAGAGGACCCTGTTTTTTTAGCATAGGAGATAGGTCTAGGATTTCTTGTTTATTGTATTCAGATTGAAATCTACAGAGAAATAAGTTTTCTGCCAGTCTGAGTTTCCAACAGTCCTTTACTAATCCATTTTGTTATGAAAGAAGCATTGTTGCCCATAACTTATTGATTTCCATTTCTGATTGCGCTGCTACCTTCAGTCGTGGTACAACAAAAATTTTACACCTTTATATTCATTGCACCTGAAAGTGAGAAGTGTGGATGACTCTTCTGGCTTGAAATTGGCTTTTAGCAGGCTAGTCCAGGTGGATTTTGCACGTGCTAGGTCCTGCATGTAGATTAAGAAATTTCAATCATTGGTTTGTGTTTGCCGGCCGCTTGTGGCGGCAGCCAGAGTAGCGGGAATTGACTGGGGGAGCTCTGGCGAGAAGATTTGGAATTTGGATGCTCGAAGTGATGGAGAGGTGTGTGGGGTTTTTTTTTTTTTTTTTTTTTTTTTGGGGGGGGGGGGGTTAGTTACCGTTAGGCCAGATAGAGGTAAGAGAGTTTAGGAGGGAGAAAAAAAATTAAGAGAGAAAGTTCAATTCGCATTGTAAAATCTTTCATGAATACCTGGGTTGAGGCTTTATCCTCCCCAACTATTTTGGGGTTTAGCTTGGTGGAGGAAAGGATCAGAAATAATGGTACAAGGATGACTTGAGATCAAAGCCGCAAGGATTACACATTTCCTTGAAGTTGCAGTTGCATCCACACTCAGTTTGAAGCATTGACAGACAAAATTTCGGCATCCACATCCACCCCAGCCTTGCCTCAGCTCCAGCATTACTTGACTTAGTAGCTTGTGACAAACATGACAACGAATCTTATGATTTGTGGTCTTTGCACCAGAACTACTTTCAAATAAATGAGTAGTCATGATGATTATACATGTATAAAAATAAATAAGATAAAGAGATCACTATAATTAAGCTCTTTCAACATGATGTCTAGCTAGATTCATGTCACACTTGAAACAGATTTTGTTTGATTGAATTCATGTATTTTTTTCGGACAGTGCTTTCAAAGTCCAGTGTGATCTGCAAACCATGTGAAATTTTTTGCTTCTTTTTTTATTTTCTTCACCTGAACTGACGAGTCTAATATATTGTTTACTCTTAATTAGAGTCGAACACTTGCTGATGGACCTCCTATTTATGGATCTAGAAACCTGATAGATCAGCACAGGGACATGAGGCTTGATGTAGACAGCATGAGCTATGAGGTACCGACACTTACTTACATTACAAAGTTGAAATCACTTGGCTTCAACATTCCATTATTCCGTTTCTATATGTATTATTATGGCAACAACAGGAACTTCTTGCACTTGGGGAGAGGATTGGATGTGTGAATACTGGTTTGTCTGATGATTTAATCGAGAAGTGTCTCATAGAGTCCAAGTATTCTTACTTGGATCAACAGCCAGATGAAAAAAGATGTGTAATTTGCCTGGTGAGATTCTCACCCCTGCATAAAGGGATACCTTTTCTTAGCCTACGGACATATAGAACCTCATTTTCACAGATTGGTGTTTTCTGTAGAGGTTGTAAAAGTAATTCCTTCACTTGATAAATCATTCGACACTGACACGTCGAATTGTTCTTCTCATTTCTTGTTTCTTCTACCATATGAACTGGATGGGTGAACCCCTTTTTCTCTTCTTTCTTTTTTTCTCTTTTACTGGTTCCAGCAATTATTTTTGTCTGCTGGTTTTGGCAGGAAGAATATGGGAACATGGATCAATTTGGGAGGTTGAAATCGTGTGGCCATGATTTTCATGTGGGCTGCATCAGAAAATGGCTCGCCATCAAGAACTTGTGCCCCATCTGTAAAGCTTCTGCATTAGAGGATGATTTGAAGAAGAAGTAATCTTTTACTTATCTTGCTTGTAATTTATTCTTGTAAATAAGAACGAAGATAACGCCTTATGAACATTTTATCTATTTTAATGTGTATTTGCTACGTATTGCATTTGCTCTACATGACATCGGTGTTTCAACACAACCTAGGTTAGCGAAAGGGTCTCAGAAGCTGGATTCCTATTTTCACATAAATCAAAAAGGTTATTTGAAATTACTCTAGAGCTTTAAAATTATTGTTATTAGTCTTTGAAACGACCTAAGTCCATTACCGTACATCCGATGTGTGTTGCTAACAGGTCAAAGTTGAGTCCAGAATCTGGACCCCCCCCCCCCTCCCAAAAAAAAAAAAAATAGGGGAAGAAAAAAAAAACTCAAATTAGATATACATATTGCATTTATCTGTGTCAAAATATTTTATTGACATAAATATACAGAAACTCAAATTAAATATCCATGTTTTACGAATTTTATGATGGATTTTGATAAAGAATAAGTTGCAATTTTATTAAACATCGAAAGAAACTCTCATATTTTTTACTAACAAAAAAAAAATCAAACCATGCAACAAAAGTACTTTCTCTGGGGGAAGAAGGAGGAGCTAACTCATTTCCAGGCAAAGTTGATATTATGCAGACAAAATATACGTAACTTATGATATAAGAATCAAGGAGTATAAATTAAAAAGTGTGTCTAGTTACGGAAAATTCAAAATGCTCAAAGGATAAGATACATAACATCCAATGAGTGAGAAAAATGGAGGCGGTTTTCTGCATTTACACCATCATGTAAAACGTAATATCTCCTCAGCAAATATGGATTCTTTATTAAATCAGAAGAAAATAAAATAACCGATCTACTATTAATATACCCCGTTACTCCTGAAAGCCTGAAAACACCATAAAATTTACTGGTGTAGCTGGGTTCGGATATGGGAAGGCTGTGTGTGATTAAAATATAAAACCTCTAATCACCTGACGTTATATGTAAAAACTAACCAGCAGTTTAAAATTTATTTTTTAAAAAAATAACAGTTTTTACACGTGAAGCTGCGTAATTGAAGGTCTCATATTTATTTTCTCATCAACAACCTCCCTAGATCTGAACCGGGTGTAGCTAGCTGTTTATGGGATGTACATATCCAAAATCTGCGGTTGACCATTGGTGGAAAATTTCGTGTGCTACACGCACTTCTAGAGAGCACGAGAAGTTACCGCTACCTAGAAAGATCCGGAAAATTATGCGGTATGGGTCAAATGAGTCGGCTCCTCCATCCCTATATATACTCCCACCCGCTTCCCCAATCTTTCATCCATATAAATCTCTTCTCTCTGATTCTGAAGTATCTCAGCCTTTTAATAGCCTCGCTTGTTCTAATTAATCAAGAAAAGTATGCAGATTTTCGTGAAAACCCTCACCGGCAAGACGATTACTCTCGAGGTCGAGAGTTCCGACACCATCGACAACGTCAAGGCCAAGATCCAGGACAAGGAAGGAATTCCGCCGGATCAGCAGCGCCTGATTTTCGCCGGAAAGCAGCTTGAGGATGGACGAACCCTCGCCGATTATAACATTCAGAAGGAGTCCACCCTCCATCTCGTTCTCCGCCTCCGTGGTGGTATGCAGATCTTCGTCAAAACCCTAACCGGCAAGACGATTACCTTGGAGGTCGAGAGTTCCGACACAATCGACAACGTCAAGACTAAGATCCAGGACAAGGAAGGAATTCCGCCGGATCAGCAGCGCCTGATCTTTGCCGGTAAGCAACTTGAGGACGGCAGGACCCTCGCCGATTATAATATCCAGAAGGAGTCGACGTTGCATCTTGTCCTCAGGCTTCGTGGTGGGATGCAGATCTTTGTTAAAACTTTGACGGGTAAGACAATTACCTTGGAGGTAGAGAGCTCCGACACGATTGACAACGTGAAGACCAAGATCCAAGATAAAGAAGGAATTCCTCCAGATCAGCAGCGCCTCATCTTCGCGGGGAAGCAACTTGAAGATGGTAGAACCCTAGCTGACTACAACATCCAAAAAGAATCAACGTTGCATCTCGTTTTGAGGCTTCGCGGTGGGATGCAGATTTTTGTGAAGACACTCACCGGCAAAACTATTACCTTGGAAGTGGAGAGTTCAGATACCATTGATAATGTCAAGGCAAAGATACAAGACAAGGAAGGAATTCCCCCAGACCAACAGAGATTGATCTTCGCAGGAAAGCAATTGGAGGATGGCAGAACACTTGCAGATTATAACATTCAGAAAGAATCAACGCTTCACTTGGTGCTTCGTTTAAGAGGTGGTATGCAGATCTTTGTCAAGACCTTGACAGGCAAAACAATTACCTTGGAGGTGGAGAGCTCGGATACAATAGATAATGTGAAGGCCAAGATACAGGACAAGGAGGGTATTCCCCCGGATCAGCAAAGGCTTATCTTTGCTGGGAAGCAATTAGAAGATGGCCGCACTTTGGCTGACTACAATATCCAAAAGGAGTCCACCCTTCACCTTGTCCTCCGTCTTCGTGGTGGTTGTTTCTGAGCTCTACTGGCAAATGACAGTATCTTTATTATAGTTTGAATGTAGTGGTGGCAATTCTTAGTATCTGTTTCATTTAGAAAGTGGTGAAAGAAGACAGTGTGTGTGGTTTGCCGTTTTTAGGGAGTTGTCTGTTGTGTGGGAGCATGTGTTACTCCCTTTGTCGCGTTTGTTATGCTAATAAAAGAGACATTTTCTATGCATCTTGCTTGTGATTCTGATCAGTTTTACTAAAGGGGAAAGTGGAAGATCTCCTGTAACGTCTCTGCAAAATAGAGAAAGATGTCATGTATGTTTTGGAGAAGCATAATGCACCACCAAGCAGTGTGGTAATCCTTCAAAACGTAGCCAGTAATAAATCCTGCTTGTCTATAGTAGCCCAGTCGGTCAAAGCAGTTTCATGCCCAAATGCAGTAGCCATATATGGTATGGGTCTCGAAGCAAGAGCGTAATCGTAGCAACTTAAATCCTGCTTGTCTATAGTAACCCAGTCAGTCAAAGCAATTTCATGCCCAAATGCAGTAGCCATATATAGTATGGGTCTCGAAGCAAAAGCATAATCGTAGCAACTTCCTTCCAATGTAAGTAGAACCATCAAACCACAGAAAAAGCATGCCTTAGGAAGTTGAACCAATTTTGGAGAAGATTTTCTCATAAATACGCAAGGGTAGCTCCCAGTTAAATCTAGTCTTCTTGTATCCTCTCCAGAAACTAGTCTTACTAAAGGTTATAAATAGTCTTATCTAAAATATTTTTCATGTCTACCTTGCAGATGTCAAAAATTCTCCTTTCTAATGTCCTGTGGATGTAATGTTGTTTTGGAACGACAAATGAAATCGTTTGTTGCGGTACAATGTGATAGTTATAGACAGTCAAATTGCTCTTGCTGTATGAGGATGATTTCACCATCATGGATGTTAGGCCAGAGGGTTCAATGAGCTGAAAAGTTCTCATGACAACAGAAAAGCATGAAAGCTACCGCACTAGTATTGATGTCATGGCAAGCTTATTCATTATCTTAAAGATCTAATTACTCGAGCATGTTTGACTAATCAGTCCTAGGATTCCTTTTCCTATAACTTGTTTGTCCACTTTTTCTTTCGAATTTTGATGCAGCATCAAATGGTCAATAAGTTTCTCTTCACATGTTACATCTGTTACATTCTATTTGAATGAAATATACCCTCTCCCTTGATGCTAAAAATATGCCACCATTTGGAAGAACAAGTAGAGTAATATTTGGTTTGACTTGTAGCTTTCATATTGCTACTAAAGGCTAAGTGTGTAATCTTATCTTCATTATTTATAGCCTGCATGCCCTTCTAGTGGCTTTGGGGATCAACAGAAATTGTGGACACTGGGATTGAGATTTTGCCAAATGATGTTTTTTCCCCCACACCTGAAGGGGGATGGGATTGGTGCTCTTTGATTGCAATTATTTTTTCCAGTACGTTAGTTCAAACTCCTTTAATGAACAATTATTCTCTGCTTTCTATTGGGCCAATGTTCTCTAGTTTAGGCTTGGGAGGTGCATAGACTAGGGGAATGGTGAAGTGCCTTGGACGAAATCTGCCTCACACAACTGATATCTTTTGCCAAATCATAATCTCTTTCTATATGCAGGTCTTTGCCTTCTCCTTCATCCAGCATCAATTGCCAGTGGCGCTTTTTTCTTGAATGTAATATGCTTTAACGAAATGAAAGAAACTTTTATATCAGAAGAGTGATGCTTCATGGTACATATTTGGATCAATAAAATAGGTATTCAAGCTGTTCTGTTAAAAGCTTGGCAGATTTGAAACAATGAACCTTGGAATAAACAGTAAGCTACACGTTATCCACATTTGGACATTTTGATAACAGTCTTAAGAACTGTGACATTTAAAAAAACTTGAGCATAGTTGCGATATCTACATTTTGGCATTCTTCTCAAACAAGAATACTGCTGACTGAACATCGACTTCATGCTGGTAGTAGCGAGCGTGAGGGCGTTCTCATCCTGGGCTTGAATAGTCCCATCAAAATTTGTCCCTCTTCGTTCTATATCATTGTTATGATCGGACCCATATGAATCCAGGTGGTGTGGGAATTGAATAGTTACTTCTGCTTGTTGTGGTTCTGAATGGTACTTGGGCATCCTTGGGGAGATGGGGACACAGTCGAATTCCCTTCATTGTATTGCAGCAAATGCATGGGAGATCTTCCATGCAGTGTTGTGCTCGGCTGACTTGAGAGAGGTGTCACAGATCTCAAGTGAATCTTCTGCTTTATGTTCTTCTTTGCTCCATGGTGCCAGGTACGCAGTGCCTTTGCCACTTCTGTAGTCAAAGAAAGATGGTTTCATAGCTGAACCCATCTGTTCTATTAAGCAGGCGAAACCAACAAGATGAGAGGACCTCAACGCTAAGAAAAATGACATGGGTAGTAGCAGTAGTGTTTCTCGTCTTACCTGTTTCTCTAAAGCACAAAGTGGAAGAGTTACATAGCTGCACACGGCCAATACAAGCACCCTGTCATAAGTGAAACCTTATAGTTGTCTGCAACATTCTCTATATCTTTGTCTGTATTTCTTCTTCATAGGCGGGAGCCTCTAAGGCAATGGGGTAATGTTGTTCTTGTTGTTCTTTTTGTTGATTAAAGCCCCAGTAAGAATCAGAATACAAACTCACCCCATTGTTTTCCTGATTATTGTCTCCTCTTTGTTCTTGTGAAAGCATGAGTTGAACCCATGTTCATACTTCATGTGGGAAAAAGAGAAAGTAATATATAGTCAAAAGATGAAAAATGCAGAAAGAGGTTAATTTTCAACATAAGCCTACCAACTTACCCAGGACCAAAGAAAGAAGGCCAGCTGAAATGCGTTCTGTTCAAATATAACAAAGATGAGATATACTAGGTGATTAGAAACAACGTTATAGAAAATTGACATGTTCTGATTGAATATGGCTTTACAAGTACGTGAAAGAAGAAAGTGTATAAGATATAGCATGTTACCAGGACGCTTAAAACAGAAGAGGTTATCATCTGGTTGAACCACTGGGGTCCCCTTGCCCATGATATTCGGGCTGTTTTTAGTCATGAAGGTATCCACTTCATCAATGAAGCAAAGTGTAATTTACCTTTATGAGTTGTCTTAGTGGAGAAACAGGTTCTCGAATTACCATCTCAGACTAGTAATTTATACATTTATATGAACTTTCCACACGTGCAACTGTAGTAGCAGAAATACAGTAACAGATATTATTTTTCAGAGCTGGGCAACAGGATACGAACCAGGAGCTCCAGCTCTGATGATACTGTAGAGTGATTTTTAATGCTTCACTTGGACCCTCATGGAAGATTAATCTATATCTGCAACTTTGTTTGCATGTATGGCTGTCTTGATTACTGCTTATGTGGTTTGCAGCCAGGTCCATAGCACCTGAAAGCAGTAGTACTGCTTGTAGCTTGGAACGCAACTGTTAAAGGGGGATAATCCAATCAGCAGTGGAATTCTGCTCCCGTTTCAGGGTTTAGAGTAATGGATGTGTGGCCAGAGGTTGAATGAGCTGAAAGTTCTCATGATAAATGTAAAAGCATGAAAGTTACAACATCAATATGTCGTGGCAGACTTTTGCATGTCTTAGAGATCATTTTCTAATTACTCAAAGCGTATTTGACTTGTTGAAGTCCTGGAACTCCTTTTTTCTCTAACTTGTTTCTGTTCTCTAGTTCTCTTTTTTCTCTAACTTGTTTATGTTGTCCAGTTTTCCCTTTGCTAGTTGGATTGCAACATCAAATGATCAATAAGCTTCTCTTCGCATTTTACTGTTGCATTCTATTTGAAACGCATTCTATTTGAATAAAATTATACCATCCCCTTGCTGGTCAGAATATGCTACTGGAAGAACAAACAGATAAGAGTAGCATATGGTTCGATTGTAGCTTTCATATCAGTACTAAAGGTTAAGTGCGAATAAGGTTGTTCCCTTCATGGACATTTTCATGTGATATGTGTGATCTTATCTTCATTGTATTTGCAGCCTGCGTGCCCTTCTACTGGCTTTCGGGATCAAGAGAAATTGTGGAACACTGGGTTTGTAATTGGATGATAATTTTTTTTTTGTTAATTTTTTTATCCACATGTGGAGGGGATGGGATTGGGACCCTTGGTTTCAATAGGAATTCCTTTTACCATTTGTCCAGTTCAAATTCTCTTGCTGAACGGTTATTCTCTAATTTGTATTTGGTGAATATCTTCTAATTGCGAGTAGGCTTGGGAAGGGCAGAGATAGTTCAAATTCCCTCGCTTAACGATTATCTCCAATTTCTATTTGGTGAATATCTTCTAACTCCGATTTAAGTCTTGGGAAAGGCAGAATTAGGAGAATGGTAAAGTGCTTTCGAGGAAATTTGTTCATACACAGCCAATATCTGTTGGGAATCGTGAAATCTTTGCATTCTCTCACATCCGGCATCAATCACCACTGGCACATTTGTTTGAACATACTATGTTCTGATGAAACGAAATAAACTTTTGTATATCAGAGGAGTGTGGCTCCATGTTACATATTTGGATCAGTAAAATAGGTACTACTAGAAAGCTGCTCTGTTAAAAGCTGGCAGATTTGAAAGAATGACCTCGGAATTAATAGAGGCCTACACGTTACAGACATCCTGATAACTGTACTGAGAATTGTGAGATTTAAAAAATTTAACAAGGTTGTGATATCTACATTTTGGCATTTTTCTCGAACAAGGATATTGTTGACTGAACGTCGACTTCATGTTGGAGGTTGCGAGTTTGAGAGCATTCTTCATCCTGGGCTTGAGTAATCCCATCAACATGTGTCTCTCTTCTTCCCATATCATTGTTATGGTAGGACCCGTATGAATCCAGATGGTGTGGGAAATGAATAGTCACTTCTGCTTGTTGTGGTTCTGGTTGGTAATTGGACATCCTTGGGGAGATGGGGACACAGTCGAATTCCCTTTCATTGTATTGCAGCAAATGCATGGGGGATGTTCCATGCAGTGGTGTGCTCGGCTGACTTGAGAGAGGCGTCACAGATCCCAAGTGAATCTTCTGCTTTATGTTCTTCTTTGCTCCATGGTGCCAGGTACGCAGTGCCTTTGCCACTTTTTCATCGAAGATAGTTGGTTTCATGGCTGAACCCATCTGTTTCATTAAGCACAGACGAAACCAACAAAATGAGAGGACCTCAACACTAGGAAAAAAGACATGGGTAGCAACAGCAGTGTTTCTTGTCTTGCCTGTGTCACTAAAGCATAGAGTGGAAGAGTTACATAGCTGCACAGGGCCAATACAAGCACCCTGTCATAAGTGAAACCTTATAGTTGTCAGCAACATTCTCTATATCTTTGTCTGTATTTCTTCTCTTTCAACATGTATGATGCGAGTATGGATGTGTTCATATGAAAATGATTAAAAGCGGTAAGAATCAAAATGCAAACTCACCCCATTGTTATCCTGATTATCACATCCTCTTTGTTCTTGTGAAAGCATGAGTTGAACCCATATTCATACTTGATGTGGGAAAAAAGAGAAAGTAATATATAGTCAAAAGTTGAAAAATGCAGAAAGGAGTTAATTTTCAACACAAGCCTACCAACTTACCCAGGACCAAAGAAAGAAGGCCAGCTGAAATGCGTTCTGTTCAATTATGACAAAGATGAGAAACACTAGGTGATTAGAGACAATGTTATAGGAAATCGACATGTTCTGGGATTGAATATGGCTTTACAAGTACCTGAAAGAAGACAAAGTGTATAAGATAGAGCATGACACGAGGGCGCTTAAACCAGAAGAGGTCATCGTCTGGTTGAACCACTGGGGTCCCCTTGACCACTTCTCCTCTTTCTTGAATCTTAACGCCCATTTTTGTGATTATGACCTGCAGTTTAGTTCCTACAAGCAGGATGATCTGCAACAGGCTTATTAGATTTATTGGTTTCAGGGCTTGCGACTAAATTACCAAGAAAGCTGCTAACCGAAATTGTACTTACAATAAGTGGGATGAAAGGCAGCCACAGATATGACCGAGAACCTGTTCATAGAAGTGCTTCATGTTAGTGATTCAAGTATATGTGTTGCAATTCTCCTGTATGTTGTTTCGATTGTCAAGCAGATGAAGCTAGTTTTTCTTAGAATAATGGAAAAGATAGATGTTCTTACTATGCGTGTTGAACAGCAGGAAGAGTACAGCAAAGAACCAGATAGGCGGGCTGCACAACAAAAATATGTTTATTCAGTACATCTTTAACTTTCAATAGAATGGGAACCTTATGTAGAGTTCTATGCCAACTTTTTGATGTATTTTAATTGCAGTCTGAGTCTTTTCCTGCTGCTGTGTGAAGCTGTTTCTTTATGGACCTAATATGAATGGATAGTAGAAACTTCATTTACCTGATACCCACAACAATTTTGAAGTCTTCTTCAAGTGACCTTTTTATGTACTGCTGGAAATCAAAATTGACTTGACTTTGTGGTGCTAAGTGTGCCTGACAAGGTTTTGTAGAACAGCATAGAGCTTGACTAAAGGTAATTATGATATCCAAGTATCTTGGTGAAGTCATGAGACCGAGTGAATAAACTCACCATGATAAATCCATACCGCAGAGTCAGATAATCTACTTTGGGCACCGACCGAACAAATTGGCGAACGAAACATACCTGAGAGTGAAAATCCAAATACAAGGGAAGTTCGGGGAAATAATCAGTCATAAGATTTCATTGTACTGATCAAAACCCTTCAGCCACATAAGCAGGTAAGCCTAAGAAGGTTTATGCAGTAGATGCCATGATGATAACAATTATTACTCTTTTAGATCTTTGATTTGATCCTGTTGAGCATATTTGTGAATGTGGGTAGCTGTTTGTACTTTGCTTAGATAACATCGAGTTACCCTTCTTACTTTTGATTTCATGCTACCTTGGCTTATCTTCATTTCATGTGGTAAATGTTACTAGCATTTCTCTAGTGACTAATGTGTTGTTTCTTCATAAAGTACTGAAACAAATTAATATGTTTGTCAATTCTTGAGTAGTAGCAAGCAGCTTTAGGACTTTTTTTAAGCCTAATTCTACTGTTTATGTGAAACAATGGTCAATATGATCTATTAAAATTTGGTGTTATTGTTTTTTTTTTGTTTTTTTTTTCATGATATACTACTTGCAGATTGTATAGTGAGGATGTGGTTACCATCCATAGAAGAATACGTGAGCGACTCCAAAAGCTTAGATGTCTTCTACCAAAGGAAGTGTCTCTTGCGAACCTAAATCTCTCCTGATCTGCAAAAACATTTTAGTAACTTAAATCAATTATAATCATTGCAATTTTACATAATCAAGCCGACCCCAGATAGTTGGAATCAAGCTTGAGTGTTGTTGAAAGTTGTTGATTGTAATGTATCATATATTTGGTTAATCTTCTTTGAATGATCTTCAATTACTTGTGCAGATGCAAGAAGGACTTGATCTTCATACCGTGTATGTTTGCCTTTATGTTAACGAGTAAGACTTACCATTTGCAAATTGATACTCTGATGTTTTCGTTTCCATTTCCCAGGATTTCCATTGTTTCATCTGTTGGCAAGGCAAGATTTTTACGGCACTGGATTCCAAAAATATGCTCTGGTAAATTGAAATGAATACTTACCTTTAATGCTCCCACTGCGAAAGTGATGATACAATAGATCACATGGAGAACAGCTAACACAAAAATGAAAATGTGTAGCTGATGAATGCCGTCGGTAGATACCATAGAAACCTTTCCCTGCAACAAATCTCTGTTAGTTTATATTCAACGATTTATGAAAAGTTTGTTCTTATGTTCTGCATTTCATGATCAAGGGTTTATAAATAAACCATATGAAAAAAAAGTCCTACCTTTGCAGCACATTTGTCAGGTGCATCAGGTGCTAAGACACGTCGATGATCTCCATCAGCAATAAAAAATGCAAGGAGGCTTCTTTGACCAGGGTCACCTGTTTCCTTCTTATAAGCGGCAGCTTCTTTACCCTTCTTACATGGAAGCCATGTATTTGCTACGGACTTGGGTATGCATATTTCTGAAATTGGTCCTGCTCCTACTGTGAGGAGCAATGATATAAAACCTAGTAGCATAAGCTCTGCAAAAACGAGGTGAAGATATGCTTAGCTCTTTCGACTATGTAGTTTAACTTGACATTGAGTTAAGTTAGACAAAAGTAGAAATTAGAAACCTGATTTTATCTTTTCAAGTGCTTCACAAAGAGCTTTTCTGTTCCTCTTTGTTAGCCACTGCAGGAAGCATATGCATGCTTAATAATGCTTGTGGAGAAAGAAATTAACTAGACGGGAACCCGAAAACATGGACTCATGGTGATGTGTAAAGGTACCTTGTCAGTAAGGTGAATGATGAATTCAAGGCAAATTGATATCACTAGCAGCACACAGCAGACCACCGCAACAGCCCAGGTTGACGTTTCTTCAAGGGAACGACCTCCTCCTCCGCCTGCCATTTTGTACTATCTAATCTTCTTCTTTTTTGTTAACTGAAATTTCCTAGCTTGCAGTTCAAGAAAGCAATGAACTAACGAAGAGAAATTTAATTCAAGTGGACCAAGGATACAGAAGTGATGCATGCTAGCCATGGATTATCACACACATTATATATGCAGAAGAAAAGGAAGCAGCAGAGGATATGCAGGTACATATTGACTAGTTTGTTGTTTCTGAGGCATGATGGAAATGTTGCAGTCAGCCTATTTTGGAATCTTGGTCTTGGTTGGGTGCCTTTGTTTATTTGGAGAACTAAAGGCAAATTGGAGAATTGGTGACTAGACTTTTGGATAAACGAAGATGATATTTTGGTGTCTTGTTCTATTAGTATTTTAAGAATCACTTTGCTTTCTAATGGAATCAAGGATACACTCTTCCTTGACTTTGGAATATAATGGAATAAAACAAAATGACTCGCTAAATTGGCTGTACTTCTTATATTGTGAAGCAGCAGTTGATCGACACAGCTTGACGCATCATTCTGGATCATCGAGAAACAAGCTCTGTGTATTTCTAACAAACATGTATGGTTGCATACATCTGATCCTCCATACTCAGCCGTAGACATGAGCCTCTAAGCAATGGGGTAATGATGTTGTTGTTAGTCCAAATTATAATGGGAGAGCTTGGCGCTGAGAGGTTGAAAGGTTTTATGTAGTATCTGGAGAAAGGTTTTATGTCAGAATAAAGTAAAAAGTAACTAGTGATGTAATAAAATAAATGCAAAGCAAAGTTGGTGAATATTCATATAAAAGATACATGCATACACATTTGATTAAATATTAACTAAATA
Organism: Eustoma russellianum; assembly: GCA_036186865.1. Lineage (NCBI taxonomy): Eukaryota > Viridiplantae > Streptophyta > Magnoliopsida > Gentianales > Gentianaceae > Eustoma > Eustoma russellianum. The sequence goes on along the minus strand of AP025059.1, from coordinate 887,896 downwards.
AGAAGTTATATTTTCGAAATTATTTTTAAAATTCTCGCTTGGCTGCACAACCAGGAAGCTGCTGTTTGGGGTTAACATGAGGTTGCTGCTAAAGTAACCTGCTTGTCTAATTTGTCTCTACCAACAAAGCCAAAGGAGTGGTGAAGTGTAAGAGAACAAACGACTGTATGCATTATTTGTTTGTCATCCTAAAATCCACATTTTATAAATTGTAACAAATTAATTAATTTACAAATTTATGTTTATTAATAATGTACGTTGTAAAACCAAATGTTGGTTGGTGTAGGTGGAGAGTGGTGACAAGAATTTCCCAACTAAATTAAAAGAAAATTTTATAAGGTGACAGTGCGACAGACAATGCTATATGGAACAGAATGCTGGACCATCAAGAGGACACAGTCACAGAAGATGAAAGTGACATAGATGAGAATGCTGAGGTGGATGTGTGGGCATACAAGGCTAGACATGATAAGAAATGAGGTATACAGAGAAAGGTTAAGGGTGGCTAGTGTAGCAGATAAGATAAGAGAGGGAAGAATGAGATGGCTTGGGCATGTTAAGAGGAGACAGACAACGACGTCTGTTAGATCAATTGAAAGATCACTGTGGAATGGAAGAGGAGTAAAGGCAGGACCAAACTGACGTGGGATGAGCAGATTAAGCATGACTTACTAGAGTTGTATCTCTCTGAGGACATGGTCCAGGATAAGAGTTCATGGAGTCAGATGATTAAAGTTAAAGAGGGGTAAGCAGGATATATGGACACCTTAGAGCATACTTAGAGAATTAGATAATATTTATACTTTAGGTTGACTCTACACTTTTTTGTTTCGATCTTTGTCTTTCAACTATTTGCGCATATCAACTGTTATGACTACTTTAATATCTAAATATTTCTGTTTATGTTTAATAAAATCCCTTCATTGATACAAATTCTTATTATTGTGCTATATATGCAGGTACATATAGAGCCGGATGTCTCACTGGAATCAAACTCTCTATCCCTTGAGATGGATGTATTGTTTGTTTGCCTTTCATCCTCCCCAGACCCTAACGATAGCTTTTGATGTCGTTGAGATATACTGGGTATGATTGTTGTGGTTGTTTTTCCTTTTTCCTTGGGAACCACCGCCAAGTTTTGAAGCTCGTCCTAAGAATTATCAAGGAAATGAGATATTGAAAACTTAGCTTGGATTCGATGCCGTTTGTTGTTGTAAAGCTAAACCACAAGGTTATCCCTTTATATAATAATGCATCTGTGTGTGTTGGTTTCTGACATATAAAAAAGGAAACGCTTGTATAAGTTAATGTTGGATTTATCGGAAGGAAAATAGACCAGCCTTTTGGCCGTTTTAAGGGTCAACTTCAATATTATGCTTGGAACATGACGTTTTTGGCTCTAGGACTGGGTGGAGTGAAAAGTCTAACACGTGTTATTGTTCGTTTTGCGGTATCAGTAAAACTATGATAATTTTTGAAAAGACAAAAAAGAAAAGAAAAATGTATATTGCATATTAAGGGTGAACTTCAATATTATGCTTCGAATATGATGTTTTTGTCTTTAACTGGAGTCAAATGTCTAATACAACGACTATTTTCTTTCTATTATTATATCAGCAAAACTATGACTTTTTTATTGAAAGAAAGGCAAAAAAGAACGATTTAAATTACATACTGATGTAGCGTTGGTCTCTTATGTTTAAGATTTGTTGGTCGACATGCACCCCCTTGTTTCGGACCTAATAGTGAACCTGTTAGAATAGAAAGAAATCAAATATACCATAATTGTAAAGATACAGAGTTAATGTAGGTAACAGTCCCGTAATTACAGCAATTCGCATAATTACAGATTGATTGTAAATTGATTCTTTCCTTGTAAAGACTAGTCTAGTAGCCACAAATATTTGTACAATTCTGAGAAATATACAGTGAAGAAGAGAAAAAAATTCCTCTGATTTCACTTGTGCCGTGAATCTTATTTTGCTTTCGGGTTATACTTTGCATTTGTCCAAATAACATGGTATCAAAGCTGGTTTAATTCCTCTCTGTTTGATAATATTGTGCGATTGGCTCAGAGAAAATTTCATCATTGCCAGTATCAATACCTTATCTCAAGCCCGTATCTGTTCTTACCTCTTACTCTGCCAAGACCAAAACTCAAGTATATGAACCTGTTCTTATCAGGATCAACTGGTTGCGCAGATTGATCAAGCTGCCCACACTCTTGTCCATTATTTCCTGCAAAAACGTTACCAATGTCAAACCCATCACAAAATCAACCTGAAATCCCAGAAACATCAAACAAATCGCCTAAACTCCCTGAAAACTTCGACATTTTGGCTGAATTTGCCAAATTCTTGCAAAGCCAGATGATTCCAGCACCACCACAGACTGTGATTCCAACTCCAGCAATATCTGACAACTTGGTACTAAAAGTGAAGCTTAATTATGAGAATTACCCATTATGGTGTAATTTATGCCAAGTGGGAACAAGATGATCAGCTTGTTTTCACCTGGCTAATCGATAATATGGATGAAAGTCTAGTCAATAATGCATCTAGCTATCCAACTGCAAAGGCCTTATGGGACGGATTGGCCATTACTTACGGATCAGGGGTAGATCCGCTTCAGACCTTTGACCTGCACAAACAGACCTATACTTTGCAGTAAGGAGCCAACTCACTCTATGCTTGTTGGAACCACCTATAGAGTTTATGGAGGGCAATTGACAACAAAAGCCCTAATCCCATGGAATGCCCAAGGGACATTCAGAGATTTAACCAATATGTTCAACAACAATGCTTGTATCAACTTTTGATGGCTGTTGATGATAGATTCGTAGCCACCAAAAAGGAAATTCTCAAACGAGACCCGCGACCAACGGCCGAAGCTGCCTATGGGGAGCTCCGCAGATCTGACACTGAGAACAAGCTACTGAAACTGACTCCCTCAGAAACATCACTGTGAGTTAGTATTGGATAGGGACTAACGGGAAAAAGTACCGGGAGACATAGCAAAGCCACCACAGAAACATCAAGAAGGGGAGGGATGAATAACCCTTACTCAGGACCACCATCACGGCGGGGGGAAGATAAGACCCATCTAGAACGCACATACTGCAAGAAAAAGGGACACCACTGCGATAAATGCTTCAAACTCCATGGTTATCCAGAATAGTGGAACGAGTTTAAGAAAAAGAATCAGGCCACAGCAGCCCAGGTCACCGGAGACAATGAAACCCACATGCCAGACACATATTCCACAAGGGAAAGGCCGAATGGAGACCAGGAGCACCAAATCTGGACAGAAAACGACGAAGAAGAAGGTGGGAAGATATGCGCCGTAGCAGGTAACGGGGTTAGGGTAAAAAACCCTAACCCTCTTCCCTTTTATACCCTAGTCCCATCACATATTACATCCACAGCCCCTACTATTTCTATAAATTCTAGTTTGAGCCATGGGTTATCCATCTATCTTAACCAAGACCCCCAGTTTTTTAAATCCTCCACCGCAGTCCCTCCTGTTTAGAATCCTTCCAAATGTGCCCCTTCCTTTATACAAATACACACTGTCACCCCTAAACTATGGACCATTACCGATTCGACCCCTGAAATTTGTCCTCCCACCAAATGCACCCCTATCACTACAAATGTCACCTCTACTTCCCACCATGCCTCTACCTCCACCACCAAACATACTGATCCCTGGATTTTTGACTGCGGTGCTACCGACACTATGTCATACGATCTCCACGACTTCATTACTCACACCCCTCCATCTAAGAAAAGTGTTAAAACAGCCGATGGCACATGCATTCCTGTTCGTAGTGGTGGCACAGTTACCATCACCCCCAACGTTACCCTCAAAAACTACCTCTACGTACCACCAAATTACTATCAGTTAGTCAACTAACCAAGGAATTAGATTGCGTGGTTATGATGTACCTATCTTTTTGCATCTTATAGGACATTCGTACCAGGGAGATCATTGGGCGTGGTACTGAGCGACGTAGGTTATACTTTGTCGATGCGGTGGCATAACATGGATATTCTAATCTTGCCACCGGGACAGGTACAAGACAGTTATGGCTATGGCATCGTCGCTTAGAGCATCCTTCATTCGCATATTTAAAACAGTTATTTCCTACTTTGTTTACTTCCCAGACCAGACCTCTGCAGTGTGATACTTGTCTCCGGGCAAGACAAACTAGGGCATCGTACCCATCTAATAATACTTGTGTCAATCAAATGTTTTCTCTTGTTCACTCTGATGTATGGGGCCCTTCTCCCTATAATACCCCTCTCGGTTTTCGCTATTATGTGTTGTTTGTGGATGATTTTTCCAGATTAACCTGGCTATACATCATTAAACATAAATCTGAAGTCTCGCAAAAATTTCGTGCTTTCTACAATATGGTCAAAACACAATTTCACACATCCATCCAAATTCTCCGATCTGACAACGGGGGTGAATTATTCACTGGGGAATTAAAACAATTTCTTACTGATCACGGTATACTTCATCAAACATCGTGTCCTCATACTCCAGAACAAAATGGATCACCGAACTGAAAAATAGGATTCTTTTAGAAATGGCTCGCGCCATGATGTTCGAGTCCAATGTCTCGATGAGTTTCTAGCCGGAGGCGGTGTCCACTGCGGCTTACCTCACAAATCGCCTTCCCACAAAAATCCTTCACCTTCAAACCCCTTTACAGGTCTTATCCACCCAACACGCTATCCCCTCCATTTGTACCCTTCCCCCAAAAGTGTTTGGCTGCACTATTTTTGTCCATAATCCTAAAACCGACCAGACAAAACTTGATCCCTGTGCCGACAAATGCATATTTGTCGGTTATGCTACCACACAAAAAGGCTACCGCTGCTACAACCCCCGAACCCATCGCATCTATATCACCGTGAACTGTACCTTCGTTGAAACCGAATTCTTTTACCTCACCCAATCTTGGGTTCAGGGGGAGATCAATGCGACTGAAGGAACCCTAGATTGGTTGTCTCACCATGATTGTCTGGTGCTAGTTCTAATACGGCAAGTAGATGGCGCCGACTGTGCTATAGCTCCCGACGCTGTATCATTTGCCAAACCAGCACCACCTCTTGATGGTCAACCAGACACGGATGTCGTGTCAGAGGTAAGAAATGGTAATAATAACGAGCAATCTACCTTGAATAATGATACCTTTGACAATACTTCTGCTGACAATACTTCTGCTGTAACCCCTTATGACCCAGATAATATTCAGAACCCCCCATGTGTTCTACTGGTATTTTACAGGAACAGCAGTAGCCACGGATCTTACCCCCTCGATCGAATCGTGGAATACCTCCCAACAGATACTCTCCTGACAAGGTTTCCAGAACCTCCCGGTATCCCCTGAATAGCTCCAGAAGTGGGATAAGTAATGTTGCCCAAAGATTCTTTAGCACGATATGTTTTGAGGATATTCCAAAAACTGCCGAAGAAGCCCCAGCACAATCGAGGTGGAAGGATGCTACGATGAATAAGATGACCGCTCTCTCCAAAAAAATGACACATGAGAAAAATGTACCCTGCCTCCTGGAAAAAGACCAATAGGATGTAAATGGGTGTTCACTATCAAATACTCAGCAGATGGAAGTGCGGAACGGTATAAGGCTCGACTAGTGGCTAAAGGATATACACAAACGTATGACATTGACTACTCTGAAACGTTCTCACCTGTGGCGCGAATTGATACTGTTCAGGTTCTGTTCTCAATTGCAGCCACCAGACACTAGCCTCTGCATCAATTCGATGTAAAGAATGCTTTTCTCCATGGTGACTTAAGAGAAGAAGTTTACATAGACCCCCCCTCCAGGTTTCTCTGCAGGCTTCAAGAGTCATGAAGTATGTCGTCTCAAGAAGTCTTTGTACGGGCTCAAACAATCACTCTGGGCATGGTTTGGTAGATTCACTGAGGTAATGAAAGCAAGACGGCTATATACAGAGCAACGCGGACCACACCCTATTTATAAAACGTCAAGGTAACTTGGTAACCTGCTTAATCATATATGTTGACGACATGATCATTACGAGCGATGATAAAGAAGAAATGACACGACTTCGACAACACCTGTTTACTAAGTTCGAAATGAAAGATCTCGGGGGCCTCAAGTACTTCCTTGGAATTGAAGATCTTAGGTCGAAATCTGGAATTTACGTCTCACAACGAAAATATATCCTTGATCTCCTTACAGAAGTGGGAATGCTCGACTGCAAGCCTTGTGACACGCCTATGATCGTAAACAATAAGTTACAGGTAATTGATGGTGCACCCCTTGCAGACAAAGGATAGTATCAGCGACTGGTTGGTAAGTTAATTTACTTGTCTCATACCCGTCCTGACATTGCATTCGCCGTAAGCCAGGTAAGTCAATTTACGCATAGTCCTCAAGTACATCATATGGATGCTGTTATACGTATTTTACGATATCTAAAATGCACCCCTGGTAGAGGAATTTTGTTTCAGGATAATGAACACCTCGACATACAGTCATACACTGATGCAGATTGGGCAGAAAATCCCGTGGACAGAAAGTCAACCTCTGGATATTTCACTTTAGTGGGAGGAAACCTTGTTACCTGGCGAAGTAAGAAGCAAAAGGTTGTTGCGCTCTCAAGTGCAGAGGCTGAGTTCAGAGGGATCGTGAAAGGTATTACCGAAATACTATGGCTGCACAAGTTGTTCACGGACTTAGGTCTACCCGTCAATCATCCCACACCGTTGTTTTATGATAATAAGGCATCGATCAGTATATCAGAGAATCCGGTACAACATGATCGTACCAAACATATAGAGATCGATCGACATTTTATTAAGGAAAAACTGGATGCGGGTCTCATCACACTACCGTTTGTACGATCTGAAGACCAACTGGCAGATATACTAACCAAAGCAGTCAATGGCAGGATCTTCTCAGATGTTCTTTGCAAGTTGAACATTGTTGACCCCACTGTTCAATTTGAGGGGGGGGGGGTGTTAGAATAGAAAGAAATCAAATATACCATAATTGTAAAGATACATAGTTAATGTAGGTAACAGTCCCGTAATTACAACAATTAGCATAATTACAGATTGATTGTAAATTGATTCTTTCCTTGTACAGACTAGTCTAATAGCTACAAATACTTGTACAATTCTGAGAAATATACAGTGAAGAAGAGAAAAAATTTCCTCTGATTTCACTTGTGCGGTGAATCTTATTTTGCCTTCGGGTATACTTTGCATTTGCCCAAATAACAGACCTACAAGTAAGACTATTGCATGAGTTACATCAGCTTGATATATTGATTTTTTTTGGTTAATATTAACATTTTAACCAAGAAAAGTTTAAAATACTCTTCCAATCACCAATGAGTTGCATACTAGCCGAGGGAGCATCGGAGTTTCATATGGTTATCAGGTAAGTCCTTGCAAATTTTACAATGGTCTTGAGCAAATACGAAATTTCTCGTTAACCAATCAAATGTATATGATATATGTGAGTCCTATATTTTGTTCAATCACCTTTTACTTTGCATGTAGGTAAATATTATATGACATCATTTTATTGTGTCGCTCCTAAACTAGCATAAAATTTATGTTAATTCCTTGTCATACTAGCCCAAATCAACCCTAAAAATGTGAACTGATAGCAACCGGGATAGCAGGGAAAGTTTAAAGCCTACTAAACAATATAATCATTGTATATTAAACCTTGTCACAAGCCCGACCTATCGAGTATGCGCTCTTAGCCCAACTCTTTCTGGTACAATGATTCAACGCAAGTACGCTTCATGCTGGCCATAGCTCATGTCAGCATTATGACTCCAAAATCATGCATACCTCATACGATTTGCCTGAGCACCAACGCAGCATTACTCAATACGGTAAAAAAAAATGTCTTCATACATATATAAATTTGGTTCAGTTCTTACATCGATATATTCGGTTCTTTGTTTGGTCAGTGATTAAGAATGCATCATAATTCAATGGTGTATTTATCCAAAACAAAAAAAAAATCAAAAAATATAATTTTTTTTTTTTTTGAGGGGACAATACCCATGCTATGATAGAGAGAGAAAATTCAACAGTGAAAGTGGATGCTTGGTTAATGGAGTTTGAATTCCTAGGCCCAATTTTGCCACACACAGTTTGCCGGCTTTGTAATGAATTGGAAGGCCCAATAGCAGGGGGGGGGGGATTCCAGCAAAACACAAGAGAAAAGAAATATATGGGGGCATTCCGAGAATTGAACTCGGGACCTCTCGCACCCTAAGCGAGAATCATACCACTAGACCAAATGCCCAATTGCTTAGCGAAATTCTGTAGTTATTACTATTCAAATCAAGGTGTACTCATATTAGGACGTGTTTATTTTTCGACTCGTTAATAGGCGACATTTCATCATGGTGGTATTGTCCATGTAAATAGCTATGTAGAGACTGGAGTCTGATGTACAGATGATTGTATTTTTTTTTTATGATACCTGAATAAATTTGATCCCTTTATTCATCAAAGAGTCAAAATAGAAGGAAAGAGAGGGGGGGGGGGGTTCACACGTAACCCTTGTTTAAATTGTTTAATATTATAATTTGTTAATCTCAGAGAAGAAGAGTGTGTGGAGAAAATAAAGACTAGTTAAAACGAAACGAAATTCATTCATCCGAGACTCCAAATTTGCCCTTAGTGTGTAACTGTAGTCATGTGACAAATTGTATTTAAGTTTGTCGATTCGAACTTGAGAGTCGTAATGTAGATAATTGGACTCTATCATCAGTTTTTTATACCGTAGCGGGTTTGGACTTAGACACTTTGTGTACACCAACTCCTGAAATTCACACTTAAAATGACACTAAATAACCTAATTTACATATTTCACGAAACTCATTAAAGTTAGAACGGTTGAAACCTTGAAATCATTGTATAGTCTTTTTGGGTAGAATACTCCAAGTATTTTTGTGTAATTGAGAAAGAGACGTGTCATGGGTATTAGTTCTGACACAGAATTCTACTTCCTGCACAAATATTAATCTCTGGCAGCTTTGATTGAATTGGCATACAAAAGCTGTTTATTGTTTGACCGCAATTGCTTAAAGTCGTTGTAAATACTCTTCAGCAGTGTTGTTGAGAATTGTTATACCCAAGCAATCATACGTGTAATACACCTTTCAAAATGGTGTTTTTTTTTTTTTTTTTGGGTTGATGCATTCAAAATTGTGCTATGAAATCTGCTATTTGAGTTACAGAAATTGTCTAACTTATGCATCTGTCTCGGTGGCTTCACCCAACCAATAACTTACCTATGCATATTTTATCATGCATCACGGCCAATTATTCTTTTTAGGGAGAAAAAAGCGAAATCCTTCGACTGAGGATCTCCACTGCCCCAACCCCATAAAGTTTGTGAAAAATGTAAATCAACTGTCCATCAGCCTCTTAGATTGGCAAGCTGTTCTTAGATTGGCAAGCTGTACATGGGAACCTAGGCGAGGCGAAATCCTTCGACTGGGATCTCACTGCCCCAACCCCATAAAGTTTGTGAAGAATGTAAATCAGGTGTCCATCAGCCTTTTAGATTGGCAAGCTGTTCTTAGATTGGCAAGCTGCACATGGGAACCTAAGCAAGGGGAAATCCTTCGATTGGTGATCCCACTGCCTCAACCCTATGAAGCTTGTAGAGGATGTAAATCAGGTGTCCAGCGGTCTCTTAGATTGGCAAGCTGCACATGGGACCTAGGCAAGGTGCCCTCTACAAACTAGCAGAAGTGGATCAATTGCCCCTAAAGACTAGCAAAAATAGAGCACTTATACTGCGAGTGTCTCCGGATTCAAACTCTTGCCTTCTTAGGAGCAATAATCAATTTGAATACTAACTTGACTACGCTCTGAGTGCAGGTTGTTCTTTTTTGAATTCGAGTATAAACATAAGCACCCTAGCTATTTTAAACACATACATCTGTTGGCATGACGATCTCTCTCTTATCCATATAAAATTGAATGACAAAAAAACTACTAAAATACATTAACAGAAAAAATTGATGATCTTATAACGTAATAAAATTAATAATCTTATCCTATGCTAACTGCAAGATCAGTCGTCATTGTCGCAAACAATATTCACATCACATGCTACGGGACCCATCTTCTATGCTACGGCTGCCATAATCATGCATGTGGTCCTGTTCTCATCTAACGTTAATCTGATGGTTTATCATATGATTTTACATCTGACAAATAGATGATTTTTCATTATAATTATAATTCCCATGTGACGTTCTAACTGATCGTTCAGCAGAGCTGATTTTAAAATGTTACGAGATCATAGTAGTTAAATGACGGATGGGATCCTCTCACCGCGCGGTGAGTCAACGCACTTCCCACTACGTGACACGTGCTAGCAGGAGGGGTGGTGTGGATGAAGGTAGCCCTTATCCAACCTCACCACCCCCCTGCTGCCACGTGTCGTGCGGTGACGCACGCGGTGAGCGGAGAACGGTGAGGAGATCTGAACCCGTCAAACGATGCGAGACATCTTTCTTTACTTATGTGTATATAGGTGTCCTATCATCGTAGCGACTCAAGTTAGGCAATGATTTATAAATTTTAAATAAGGTGCTGCTATGATTATAATGATTAAATTTACGTATCGCATTACGAATAGATCTGCCTAATCTTTAATTAATATATAAAAATTGTTACATGTATGTTTATGTTTCTAAACACAAAAAGGTGATACCTAGGACTTCACTGCCCTTGCCCCATAGAGCTGCATGAAGGATATAAGTACAGATACTCAGCGATCTCCTAGAGCTGCATGAAGGATGTAAGTACAGATATTCAGCGATCTTCTAGGTTGGTAAGTCATGGCTAGAGCATACAAGATGCATACTGCAAACTGGGTCAGCAAACTTTCACTTCCAATTGGATCATATACAATAGCATAGACATTACTGACCCGGACATCAGTAGAACACCAGTGCGACTGTGTTCCAGATGAAACCTATGTCGTTGTAAACATAATTTTCCAACTTGAATACCAGCTGAGCTACACGTTAGCAGCCATGCATGTTTATGGTGCTCACGACGGTTGCCACCAGCTTTCTCCAATCAGACAAGAAAAGAACACAAAGATAACAATGAGTGAGGAGTTCCGTAATTATTCAGCAATTGACAACTCATAAAGCCTAGTGGTTGGACAAAAGGAGCACCTATAATTCTGCATCCAACACTTGAACTCGGCCAAACCCATTATTCCTGGATGAGATCCTAGGAGGCTAAAAATGAGGCAGAATATGAGGTCTCCAATCACGCATCGCCACGTGTATAAAAAAAATTGCAGCACCCTCTTGCTTTTGTACACGTGACGACGCGTGATTGGAGGCCTTATATTCTGCCTCACTTTTAGCCTCTTAGGATCTCATCCGATTCCCGGCAAAACTATGGGTGCTCCAGTGTTTGGTTAGTTAAAAAAAAAGTAAAAATAAAAGTTGACGGGTTAGTAAAATTCTCTATTGTCTCATATGCACGATTTGTGAAGGTTCCAAATCAAAGACATGTCTGTTCCTAATAAATTTGTTTTATTCTAGCAAATTTATATGATATGTAAATCTAAAACATTGACATAATATAAACTCTTATACGACATACCACCTAAATTACATGTTACTATAACATCCAGCTACAATTTCATTGAGTTATATCATTGAAGACCTTAAAGGTTATTGACGTGAATATTTCAAGCACAGTAAAGTATAGTTTAGTCGCGTTATCTTCTTAAATAAATAATATTTTGTTTGTTAATTTGATTACGATTCAAAGTTTCATGTTTATAAATATTACATTTAGACCGTAAGATTTTAACTTTTTGACAAATCTTTCCTTTTTCCAACTTCACTTTAGATTGTAGAATCCCGTCTGACTTGGGGATGGAGTCACCATTGTGTCATGCAGCTATGGACGATCAGAACTTTATCCGCAGCATTTCACATGCTCCTTATTAGTCACATTATTTTCATTTTTTTTGGATGTCACATGCTCCAAATTATATTACTAAGATGCAACTGAATGCGAAAATGAAATAAACAAGAATAGACTCATAGACAACAATTTTTCTTAGATTATAAGAAAGAGGATGCAACAGCTTCAAATTATATTACTAAAGGAGAGCCCACGATAAAGACTCAAATCATATAGAAGAAACCTCCCCTTTTTTTTCTCCCTAAAAACTCCCCTTTACTTTTTTTTTCTTTTTTCTCTCTCTCTCTAATTCTCTGGCAGAATTAGCGGCTTAGCTAGCGAAATTTTCCGCACACCAATTTAGTTGAGATCTCAAAAATTTATAGAGGTGGTCAACCGACTTCTTTCGCCGCCAATTTGCTGGCACCTCTTGTCTCCTTAATTAGATGATGCCAAAGTGACGCCAAGTGGGATACATGGCTGCATATTTGAGTCCTTCAAGGCTAAGTAAAGAAGAAGCAAAATGTTATTCACAACTTAATACGCATCATAATGTGCCTACGTGGCATAGCCTAATGGAAAGAGTACTAAATGTTTGAAAAATGTCATGCTCGAGGTTGAAGACAAAATCCAATCACTAGAAAAATGAAAAATTTCAGAGGATTAACGTCGTTCAATCTTGAACTAAATACATAGTCAAGATGGGATGGGGGAAGCATGATGTCTCCTCCGCGTCGATATAAATTTTAAGACAGCATCTACCAAACTTTTTCTGGGACAGCATAGACCATTCACCTCAGCCCAATTGACATCTTGCCAGAGTACACCGAGCAATGGTCACTTCGGACCCAGCGACCATCTCAGCCATATCCAACAGGACAACCATTGACACGGTACCCATGATCTTTTACCTACGCTTAGTCAAGGAGACGTCTGCTAGAGCAAACACCTGCCAGCGAGCAGCTTAGCCATTCAACTCGACACTTGACACCACTTAGAGGTCATGCACAAACTGAACAATACACTTGGCACTCCTCTACGATTCATTGACATGCATTGGCTGCTCAAACCATACAACAAGAAGAAATGACGCCCTTCCGTGGCCAAGCCTCACTTGAGTGAGCAAATATTTCAGCCAAAACATACAAATGAGACATATTTCTCTAATATTCCAGTATATAAACATGGTTAAACATATAACTGACTTAAGCGTCGAAGAGTTTTCTTTAGAGCAATAGCTTTTGGACCTCCAACGTTATTCATATTGTGTAGAACGCATGCTATAGAGTATCTGGCACCAAACTATATCTGTGCAAAACTTAGGTAATGTTTACGTTATTTGAATCATCTCTGATTCAGGTGAATATTCAACTTTGTCATTAAGTAAACTACATTGTGAGTTATTTGAATCTTCGATCGATATTAGTTTGAATTTGCATGATTTGTAGCTCTGCTGAAGAAATTGAAGTAATAACACCCGCTCTGATATCAATTGAAGTAAACAACGGATTCAAGAACACAACGCGTAAAAAGCACAACACACTTTTATTGATGTTCGGAAAATAATTCAAAACCGAACTAGTACTCGCCGCCCTTTGTCAATGACCCTACCCGGCATTGACTCACCAATCACCCTACCCGGGATTGGTATTTGGCACTCTTGGCGCTCTTGAGGCTCTTGGCGCTTTTGAGGCACCATCTACTATGGCCGGCCTCCTTTATTTATAGACCAACTAGTCTAAACAAAACCAAAACATAATAGGAAAAGATAACCATTAATAAAGAAATAAATTTAAATTGAAACTCCTATTTCTTAGGAGATTCCTAATCCTTGTGTAAGAAGGAAATTATCCAACAGAAAGCAAGCTCCATAGAAGACTATGTTTATTAAAACGTATCTTTTGTTTACATTATCTACATAGTCCTACCAACAAAACAGTGTAAACCCTTGACCTGAGGTTCAACCTGCATAATCTATCATATAAACTCTCGAAATCTAGATCCGTCTATCATTAACCAGATTTTAGTAACTATGCTTTTTAAGTTAAAATGAAATGAACGTTGTTATAAAAAAAAAGTTGAACGGTCCCAAAATTAATCTTAAATATTTTGTTTGAGGAAATAGTAAATCTGAAAAATGAAAGCTGAATTTGGTTATGAACACAAGAAGAGAGCCATGAAAAGGAGACGAATTTTCAGCATATGTTTGTGTAAAAGAAAGAAAAATAGCACTGAAATCCACACTCGTAACGTTCCAATGAGTGAGTATACCAACGTTGGCATGGATCTACTCAACGCAAATCCCCCCCACTGCATTATTCACCACGAGACACGTGTCAGTAAAGATGGTTAGGCTAGATGCAGTTGACTTTCATTTATTTTCACCAACTCCTAATCCAACGTGTCGCGCGGTGAATAGAGTTTACAGTGAGGAGGGCTCGTATATGTAGCTACGGCCCGATATCCACACTCTGACACCCCTGGGACCCACCTCTGCCTTGAAAGTCAGTCACAAATGATTCCCCCAATACTATTACACCAAAAGTCTCTTTATCGTTTTTTTTATTGACCTGAAAATAATTTTACCGTTAGAAATTCCACGTGTCTTCCATCCTCATCCCACCTGTCTTCTTCCCTTCCTCTTTGGATTCCCTCGCACTTTCTTTCCTTATTCTTCTTCCCATTTTTCATGCATTATCTTCTCTCTCTCTCCCTTTTCCTTCTAGATTCATACGAAATTCTCGTGACTTATCCAAATTCTCCCACCATTAAAACAGGGATTCACCGCATATGATGCTCCCCTGAATGAAATCTAGCAAATGACGTCACTCCTCAGACATTCTATCGTCTCCGTCGTCTTCTTGAATTGCATTTTGGCTACTAGTTTCTTTTTTCTGCATGTTGAATCCACTGATTTTGACTTCCAGAGCTTGACATTGACAAGCATGAAGTTGCTCGGAGATGCCCACTGGACAAACGGGAGCGTTAGTCTCACGCGTGACCTTCCGGTCCCTAACTCCGGCGCCGGCAAAATCATGTACTCCAAGCCAGTGAGATTCCGCCAGCCGGGGTCCCAGATTCCGGTGAGCTTCTCCACATTCTTCTCATTCTCCGTCACTAATTTGAACCCATCATCAATCGGAGGCGGTCTTGCCTTTGTAATCTCCCCGGACGACGAAGCCCTAGGCGACGCCGGCGGCTTTATGGGGATAATGGATTCCGACGGTGTTCAAACCGGAGTTGTTGCAGTGGAGTTCGATACGTTAATGGATGTCGCGTTTAAAGATATCAACGGAAATCACGTGGGTTTAGATCTCAATTCAATGGTGTCATCAGAATTTGGGAATTTAGATGAAATCGATATCGATCTTAAAAGCGGTGACCAAATCAATTCGTGGGTCGAATATTCTGGGTCAGCCCGGATGCTAAACATATCCGTTTCGTACTCGAACATTAAACCTAAAGACCCGATTCTATCAATTAGTCTTAATCTCAGTGAATATGTAAACGATTTGATGTTTGTTGGATTTAGTGGGTCGACTCAGGGGAGCACAGAGATCCATAGCATCGAATGGTGGAGTTTCAGTTCATCTTTTGACGTAAATCCCAAGTCAAGTTCTGCGTCAGCAGTGTCGTCACCACCGCCACCGCCACCGCCACCGCCAACGGCTACTTTTGCAAATAACAATACCAGCTCAATTCCACCAGCTTTAGCTCCATCTGAATCAACCGCTTTGACTGAAAAGAATGGTCGTTGTCATAGTCAGATTTGTAAACAAGGTCCCGGAACTATCGTCGGAGTAGTCACTGCCGGAGCGTTCTTTCTGGCGTTGGCTGGACTGATTCTGTTTTGGGTATATTCAAAAAGGTTCAAACTGGGGAGACATTCTGAGAAATTAGCAAACGATGTGATCAAAATGCCCAAAGAATTTAGCTACAAGGAGCTGAAATCTGCCACCAAAGGATTCGATTCGTCGCGAATAATCGGTCATGGAGCATTTGGGACAGTCTACAAGGGTGTATTGTCCGATTCGGGTGACATTGTGGCGGTTAAAAGATGTAGTCACAGTGGACAAGGAAAAGAAGAATTCTTGTCGGAATTATCAATTATTGGAACTCTTAGGCACAGAAATCTTGTTAGGCTTCAAGGGTGGTGTCATGAGAAAGGAGAAATCTTATTAGTATATGAATTAATGCTTAATGGAAGTTTAGATAAGGCATTATTCGAGTCGAGAATGGTTCTTACATGGCCTCATCGGCGAAAAGTCTTGATCGGCGTCGCATCCGCGTTGGCCTATTTACATCAAGAATGTGAAAACCAAGTGATACATAGGGACATCAAATCGAGTAACATTATGTTAGATGAAAGTTTCAATGCAAGATTAGGAGATTTTGGGCTAGCTAGGCAAATTGAGCATGATAAATCGCCTGATGCAACGGTAGCAGCCGGCACAATGGGCTACTTGGCTCCGGAATATTTGTTAACTGGTAGAGCTACTGAGAAAACTGATGTGTTTAGCTATGGAGCTGTGGTGCTTGAGGTGGCTAGTGGAAGAAGACCCATTGAAAAAGATGTTAATGGGGTGGGGAGAATAGGGGTGGGCAGCAATCTAGTGGAATGGGTGTGGAGTTTGCATAGAGAAGGACGGTTAATCGTGGCCGCTGATCCGAGGTTATGTGGGGAGTTTGATGAGATAGAGATGAGGAGGGTGTTGTTGGTTGGGCTAGCTTGCTCGCACCCTGATCCAATGGCTAGGCCAACAATGAGAGGTGTGGTTCAGATGCTAGCTGGTGAAACTGAGGTCCCTTTGGTCCCAAGGTCAAAACCGTCCATGAGTTTTAGCACTTCGGATCTTTTAATGAACTTGCAAGATAGTGTCTCCGATTTGAATGGGTTGATCACCCTCTCCGCCTCCTCATCGGAGCGAAGCTTCACTGGTGGCGGCATGGTGGAGCTCGTGTGAGGCAAAATGGACCTGCCCTACTATGGTTTAAATCGTCTTTATCATCTTTTTCTTTGTTATAAAATTCTTTCATAGAAATAGTAAGTTATCTCACGAGCTAATCCTTATGTAACGTTATAAATGACGAACCCTTTTGTTAATACAACATGAAACCTACTGACAAAAAATGCAAATTGCATTATTAGTGAGAAACCCACCATCCACGATGCAATTCACAAAATTAAAGAACCCATTTAATTAAACAAAGCCCACTTTCATCCATCAGAGACCCCCCCTTCCGTGAAGAAACTTCTGTATCATTTTATTCCGGAAAGCCACCACTTCCGGTAAAAGAAAAAAGAAAGAAAAACGGAGTTAAACTACAGAATAGGACGACCCACCGCTAAAGGCTGTTTGATGATGGAATCTGGAAGAAGAGATGGAAAAGACAGATCTGGAATGGCCGGAAAAGACGCAGAGGAATGGAGATAAAAGTTGAGGAAAAGAAAGCAATACGACCTTTAGAGCCAAAAAAGGAAATTAAGAAAGGAACAACCCCAAAAAAGTCCCAAAAAAAAAGGACGACGAATGCGTTTAGGCTCTTAGTTATACAGGGTAGAATAATGAAAGGCGGCGGAAACTTGATATTTTATTTTATTTTTATTATATGAAAGTATTGCACAACGTAGGAGAGTTTCCCGTTATTTCAAACCTTTTTTTTTTTTACATTAAAATCAATATTTTAAAATTCAAGCCGTTTTTTCAGGGGAAAAAACTGACAATAACTTGCGATTAAACTCTTGTGTTAAAATCATTAAAATCTGATAAATGGACAAATTCACCTAGTTAAGGAAAATTGTCAATGTATTAGATCATTAGCTATCAAATCTAACGTCAATGTCTAAAAATATGTATTGTCTGTTACTTGATGAATCGCTTTTCAGAGAAAAAAGTTTGCTGTTTCACACAAGCACGTACATAAGATTTTTTTTGTGCGGCTTGACTTCTGGGTCTGCTTTGTCTTTACGTTACACAGGCAGATCATGATAACGGTGGCTACAACAACATTATTCCATTGCCTTAGAAGCTCCCCAATCGGATGTACGCAACTATACTCATTATTTCATTGCCTTATAGGCTCCCACCTATTACGAGATAAGGAATCGGATGTACGCAACCATACCCATGTGTTAGAAACACATAATTATTTCAGATTATCAAGCTTATCTTTGTTATCTGATTTCAGTTAGCCAGCAACTGCAGATTGTTTCAGGATCCCGTCCCTACGCGTATACCTCGATATGCCACCATTTTGAAATCCCCATTTCTTATCCCACTACCTCTCGTTCCTCCAAATATATACAGCATGAAGTCACTGCATTCTGGAACTCTGTTTACTAGCCTGTTGCAGTCTCAAAGCCTGCAAAATTGCTTCTTTGTTTGGCTTGTTATGCATAGATGAGGTGTCTCAGGATTTCCTTCCATATTATGTTACGTCACCCAGAGAATGCTTCTTACGCAGCATATGATTATGCAGTGGTACCAGAAAAAAAATACATATTCAAATGCTACTTTTACGGATTAAAGGTCCAGCCCTCCTGCAGATACACCTTTTTGTCTCGTCTTACACCATGGGCAGAGTTGCCCTGCCCTTCGAGATCTTGGACGCTAATAAAGTTAAAGATTCATATATCGTGAGGTTAGGATATGCGGAGAGGCACACCCATGTTTAACACCGGCCATACCCTTTTCCAAAACTAAAAGATGGTTGCAAGTAAAACTCACACAAGATAGATGCCTGTGAACTTGCACCTGTCTCCATTGTTTAGTCTCCTAAATCCCTGATCAATTTAACGCGAGGAACATGTTTAGTAGAGCTTTCGTCAATATTGAACTCTCCACCTTAGAATCACAGAAACAAGAACGATGCTGAAAGAGAGAAGTAGACAAGTACTGCCCAGTTTTCTTGGAACAATTGAAAACAATAATATTCATATATTAGGATTTGACATTCAACCGTAAGAGTACACGATGAACAATCGGAAAATGAAAACGTGACCTGGTACGATATTCATTGCAACAGAATTCAGGGATCATAGAAAAAGAGACTGTCCAAATCACTAATCAGCAAACCAGTGTTAGCCCCTTGCTCACAATTGACTGCGAGAATAAGACGATGACAGCACCTGCATTGGAAAAAGTCGCATCAGCACAACTTTAAAGACTGGTTTCCAACTTCAAACACCTGCAGTTTTTCTTTCCTTTTCTATTCCAGCCATAACTTTCCATTGAATTTTCATTTCCAATGTAATTCACTCTTTTTTGATTTTGAAATATGATGGAATAAAGTAAAATGACTCATTAGATTGTCTACCTTCTTGTAATGTGAAGTTGCAGTCGGTCGATATAATACTTGACGCAATTTTCATTATAGATCATACGGAAACAATCTCTATATTTCTAACACAAATGGATAAAGTTGGATACATCTGACCCCTCCTACGCCGTAGGCGGGAGCCTCTAAGTCAAGGAAAAATATTGTTCTTCTATTCCAACCATAAATGGATAAGCATCTTAAGCTCCATATAACAGAGAACACACAAAACACAAACCGGAGACTAGACAGCAGTTTTTTGGAACAAGCGACGTCGTTGAATGGCTGGATCAGAACCTCGAGTCGAAGGAAGATCATGACATGAATATGCCTGGATGGGCATACCTCTTTATGGAAGGAATCAGGGCTGCGTGGTATTGGTGGAATGCCACGGTCCACGGAAACGAGATGGACTGAACATAATGTCCAGTTTGAGAGAAGTAAATCAGCTGTATGGAGCTTTAGATAATGCAAGAGGAATTGTAGGGACATGGTTACACTATTATGTACTTGTGCACAAAATGAGAAGCACATTTTGTGACTTCTAGACCAGAAACTATGTACATATTTATGTTTTTAGCAACCAATGAAAGATTCCTTTACCGAGGGGAGGGGAGGGGGGGATCCCCGGAGACACTTTAAAGAATCCTGGGAAAATGACCCCCTCCTAATGTTCTCAGGACGGAGGGGACAAAAAATTACTTAGGAACATGTTCTCATATGGCAAACTGAAAATCCTAACTTTTCTGGATTAGCCTAAACATGCTCCAATGACATCCAGGGAAATCAGAGGATGCAAAAATATAACTCTCACATCATTTTCTGCAATTCATCTTCACTTGCATAAATTAAATTTGAAAAGAATTATAAGTACTGTAGAATGCCATAAGCCTTGTCTGAGAAGCAGTTTAGATACACTTGTCTAATGATTTGAACTTATCGGCTCCCAGTAAATTACAGAATTCACTAATCAAACTGTTCCCCGTTTAAGGAGCAAATCTGCAAAGTTTTTATTCGCGCAAAACTCGAAATTTTCTCCAGGTCAACAAGAATATGTAAAACTGTCAAAATACCTGATAAGTCTTTGGCCCCTTCTTCAGAAGATAACCGACGCTGTTCAAACTTTCCACGAACGTGTCCATATCAGGAACCCTTAAGCTAATCCTGTCTGCCAGACCATATATTTCCTGCAAGTTGCAAGCCGAAGTGTCATACTTATTCAAGCTGAAAACACCTACGTTCTCACACTGATCAAGGAAATTAATTCTCCCTACGGAGATAGTAAAGCAATCCTTCTGCTGCAACTCCGACTGCTTGTTCAGAGCGCTTAAAAATCTCTTAGCTTCTTTTTGTTGGCTCATTCCACCACTCCGTGCAAAATCCACAAAACCGTGCTCGTCAACGTACTTATCATACAGAGATTCCTTCATTATTTCTACAACATCCTGCAAACAACATTCTTATTAAAGGAGAGATATTCAATTTTGGGGGTGAGTGGGGAGTGGGGTGTTCCAACTTTGCTGAACCGAAATTGATACACACAGAAAACGTTTTGTATACTATATAGTTTAACCAAAAAAAAAATCCAGACTAGCATACTTTCGAAAGATTGTCGCTGCTTCACTTCTGCCAGAAAATATTTACACTTCTGCCAGAGGATATTGTTGTGTAGAAATCCACAGTAAATACATGCATACGATACTTATACATGCAGAGTATAGTAAAGTACAAAGGTAGTATAGTCAGTATACCAGTTAATAGCGTCTATAGTCAAGGAGATAGAAACATCAATTGTTTGTTAGATTAACATTAACCAGAGCCGTAGAGTTGGCAACTCTGTCACTTGCATTTATGGCCGTTAGGGCTAAACTTGGAATCTGCCTATATAAGGGCTAGACTTTGTATTTCAAAGCATGATCATTTAATACAAACTCATTTCCTACTTTCTGAATTTCTATAACAAGCATGGAAACAACAACCATACCCAGTATATCCCAACGACAGCTAAAAGTTATCGCTAGAGTCTGGGGAGGACAAGAGGTAGGCAAACAATACCTCCATCCCAAGGGATAGAGAGTTTGCTTCCAGTGAAACTCCCGGCTCTATATATACCTGTAAAGATAGTATCATAATAGGAATATATACTACTGAATGAAGTTTATGAAATATAAATCAAAACCTTACGATATTAAAATAGTCAACAATGGATATGTACAAATAGTTGAAATGCAAAGACTAAAACAAAACAAGCAAACAAAAAAAGTGCAAGTCAATCTAAAGTGTAGAGATTATCTAATTCTCTACGTATGCTCTAAGGTGCACCTATATTATGTCTAACCTTCTTTGACCTTAATCATCTGCCTCCATGAACTCCTATCCCAGACCATGTCCTCAGAGAGGTGCGACTCTAGTAAGTCATGCCTAATCTGCTCATTCCATGTCAGTTTGGGCCTACCTTTACTCCTCTTCCCTTCTACAGTGAGGCTTTCAATTGATCTGACAGACGCCGTTGTCTGTCTCCTCTTGACATGTTCAAGCCATCTCAGTCTTCCCTCTCTTGTCTTATCTACTATACCAGCCACCCCTAACCTATAACAAGCATGGAAAGCAATAGCCTAATAGAAATTTCTGCGATAGCTCCAACCTGGGATAATAACAACAGATTCTACGTTCAACTCTTATTGCAAAATCTTTATGTGCAAGCGAGCTCCAAATACGAAAATCCCAAGAGCATGAGGCATCAGCTCATGCTGTCAGCTATAAGGACTCTTTATTACAGATAGAAACTGACGACAATTTATTCAAGGAGTAACAAGATTTTTAATGTTGTGATAATTTTTCTTCTTGTTGGTGCTGTTGCCTTTCTTTTTCCTTTTTTATCGATCTATGGGCTGTTAGGAAATCAACCGAGATCACTGCAAAACACGCAGCGGAAAAACAAAACTTGATCTCCGATTTCCTACCAAGGATCCATGTTGTTCGTTTAATTCGACAAAAGAAAACAAAAATTACCTCCGTAGATTCGAAATCTGCAGATGGAAGAGGTGCGAAATCACGAACACCCTCTGTCGGTATCCACACGAACGCTTCCGCCCGGAGTGCTAGCTCTTCAAACGGCGCGGCTGAAGAACTCGTTTTTCACAAAAACGGCTCTAGGGTTTCTTTGATGATTCTGTGTATTTTTCGTGTGTCTCGTGTATACGAGATACACAAGTATATATACACATACGTAGACATCAAAATCCGAGTCCTAATCGGATTAGTTGATGCCAATCAAAATCCATATCAGATACGGATTCTATCAGGATATTCAAAATTCATATCAGATATGGATTCTCTCGTTATTATCCGATAATACACATATATTTATAATCACCAAAAAACGAAAATAATAATAATAATAATAATAATTAATATCCAATATTAATATTATTAATATTAAAAACGATAATAAAAATAATAATAATAATAATAATTAATATCCAATATTAATATTATTAATATTATTAATCTCAGCCTTACGCATTCTTGTGTGTGACCCGATAGGCCCATATTAATTGGCAGTTGATTAAATCTCTATTAAACCAACAAGTTGTAATTGGCCTCTAGCAAGGCATTACAACTACCCAATTAATACGAGTAAAGTCCTACTAGCATAATAATAGTACATGCATTAATCCCTTTGTCACACGATATCTAGTTTGAACATAAGTCATGGTCAGCGTCATACTTATATAGTTCAAACATATGATTACTCGATCTCTAAGTAGACTGATAAAACAAATGATATTGATCACACTATCAATTCATTTGAGCACGGCCATGCATTTCACAGTCTCACTAATCGAGGGGCCCAAAGATATCTCTCTCAAAAGAGAGGGACAAATTCTATCTTGATTGTTCAATATCCTCTACATAATTTCTATCACATTCAATCATGACCTTTATTATTATCCAGTTACGGATAACGTTTGATCATGTCAAAATATAATAGTCCTTATGTTGGAAACTATGACAATCTCAAGTCAAAGGATTAAAAACATGACTATCATGAGATTTACTTATGACGCTAATCCATGTAACAATCTCATGATGGGTCTATCCAATACACTGTTCTCTAACAAGTATCTATGAGATTGATTCGTATCACCATACACATAATCATCTCATGATTATCAAATCAATACTCATACTGATTATAAATTATTTTATCTCCATAACAATAATTAGGGCTGTAAATGAACCAAACCGTTCGGTTGTTCAGCTCGTTTGTTTGAGCTCGAGCTCGAGCTCGGCTCGGATAAAAGGTTAATGAACAGAGCTTGAACACCTTTTTCTGTTCGAGCTCGGTAATTGGCACTGTTCGTTTAAGGTGTTCGGCTCGTTAATGTTGTTCGTGAGTTAAACGAACCAAGCTTGAACAAGTAAGTATGTTCGTTTAAATAAACGAACAAGCTCGGCTCGTTCGCTAAGTTAAATGAACAGAGCTTGAACAACGCAATGCTCGGCTCGTTCGGCTCGTTTACAGCCCTAACAATAATGAATCAGGGACATATATCAAAATTGTGTAACATACTAACCAACAATAATGATAATAAAACCTCTTTTATTAATAATAAATGCATAACATAAATATCCAAATCATGGCCTAGGACACATACACTAACATGGGCATCTTGGAGATAGGAGGTTTTGAACATCATTTCATACAAATGAAAAAATAAAACTCACTTTTAGCAATTTTTCTCCCCTGAAGAAAGAGATACCACTTCTACTAGCGACAGAACTACTCTTTAAAAGATTTACTCACAACGGCATCTTGCTCAGTTATGTCTTCTCTCAAGTCCACCCTAGCGCGAGCTTCTGCCAGCCTAACAAGGCTTTCTAATTGCCTGGCTGTTATTGGTGTTCCATCAGCAGAGGTGTTACGGTCCCTTAATTTTAAGTAGAACTTCTTCAGGATATCAGCTGCTGGCCTCGTCATTCTTTGTACAAAGGGAAAAAGACAGCAGTTGAACAAAAAGGCCAACACCTACATAAGCATGAACCATGGGGCCAAAAAAGTGCGCTGTGTGTCCAATGTGGTGGGGGAATTAGAGGCAATATCACATCTAACCTACCTCGGAAAAACATAGGTTCTCGCATAGGCAATATATTTGCGAACAAGAGCACTGGGCAATGGAACAAAGTCACTGTCCTTCAGCGGGTCAAGCCTGAGCCTTGCAATTAAAGAGCCAGCTCTCGTATTTAAATCTAAAGACCTGACATCTTGTGGCGCTGGTTTACGCAAAACACGGACCTTGTCAGACAACATCCTTTAAGAAACATATTGGCAAGTCAAACTTCACCTGCACATAGTCTCTTTGTAGTTGGAGAGTTTTGTCCGATTCCTGCATGAAGCTGCATTATGACATGCGTCAGTTTCACACTCCCAAGCAAAATTTGCACAAGTAGGCAGTAATTTCAGCTTTAGAATGTATTCAAGTCGTTAGAAACATTAAACAGCCGGAAAAGTAAACTCTAAAAAATGAATAGATATGGGTCAAAAAGGAAGAAAATACATAAATAACACAAGTAATGAAGAAAGTAATTATTGGATTAGTGGCCGTGCACGTGTCATTAAAAAGATAGCCATCCCATGTCATATAAAAGTCAAATCATATCAAATGCAATGGATGCTCAAATGCTCCAAGTATAACAGGATCTTAAACATATTTCTACAAAAGAAAGTGCTAATTGATCAAGATTTTGAAGCTGTTGTTTTGGGGCTTTGATGAAGGAAAAACCATGTCAATATATTTACAAAAGCTCAACTAATAAAAAAAATGACAGATTCCTGAGCTTTCAAGCAGTACACATCTGCTTACTAGTTTTCAAAATTATTTTCAAAATGTGCATATAATTTGACCAGTCAATGCATCACTTGAGCCAAGCTTATCTTGGGATCTGCAGATAAAAATGTTGGAATTACTAAGAAACAAGCACAAAAAGTAGTAATAGTTGTAGTAGGTACGCTTCAGGCTAAGAAAAAGCTTGGCATCAGCAGACAATCAGCTCAAGCATGTCCTGCTTTACTTTCTCTTATTTATCGCCATCTAAGTGTCCCGTTTAGTTGTAACGTTTGTGATTATAGGCAGATAATGACATTGAATATGTCTGTCTCCCAAGAGTTATCTTATTTTCTTGGATGACCTTAACCAGTGCAACCATTAACTCCTTTCCACATTTAATGTTGCTACCACCACCAACCACCTTATTCCCACTAGGTGAGGTTAAAGATGTAGATATTTCCCCTACACTATATCAAATATACTCTGCGTTAAATATAATTATTTGTAGGGTCACTGCTAGCATACATGGCCTAAGACAAGTACTCAATCACATACTATAAAATCTAAATGTCTAGCTCATATTTCCCAGATCTGAAGGCTTGTATCTCCAGTCCCAAGTTGTGAAGACAGCATTGGTTTCAAATTGGCCAATTATTTGCATTTTCGATATCTACACCTGTATTAAGTGTTCAAATTTACTAGAATAAATTACTAAACATGGTCTGTCAAGAATATTCTTTCCATAAAAAGGGTGAAATGCTTAATTGTTTGCATACATAAAATACAGTCTCCAGACAGTAAACGTACCGACATAATGTGTTCAGACAGCTGCTTGTCCAACAGCTCATCAGGCTTATCGAGTAATATAAAAACCAGATCAAACCTCGAGAGCAAAGCCGCATTCATTTTCAAATTTTCATTCACTGTCTTTGCACGGCTGCAGTTAACGTCAAAATATTAGCATAGAGAGTGCATATATCCTTAAGATACCTCTGTAACCACAGAAGTATATCTACTCTGGCTAAAATCTGGGTGTGTGTGGGTGTGGGTGTGTGTGTGTGGGGTGGGTGTGTGTGTGTGTGTGTGTGTGTGTGTGTGTGTGTGTGTGTGTGTGAGAGAGAGAGAGAGAGAGAGAGAGAGAGAGCAAAGAAACTTGAAATCAGTTTCATCGTTTCTGGAAGCAGTGCCTCAACTTCCAATAGAAAGCGAACACTGAAGAATAGTAATACAGCCTAAATAATTGGGAAGGAATCTTTATCTTTTTGTGGTCAACTTATGGAGCGATTAATACATATCTAATGTCATATAAAAGCTATAACCTGGCACGTAAGAGGTAATACATATACATATATATATATACACACACATGCACGAGTCTTTTTTTGTGTAAGTTAGAATTTTATATAAGATCCAAAGTATGACAGATTACAAAAGTGGATGCTTGGGGAGAGCAACAACACGCTTTACTTGCTCAAAATACAATGGCACAAACTGTTTTCAAGCATTTCTAACCATATACTAGTGTCAAATATGATCCCCAAACCATAGATCCAACCAAAATAAAAATGCAAGCCACCCAATTGAGTAAATCAAGGGCTTCAAAAACAACAGAGACAAAAAAGTACCACTGCTGAATATAGATACAACATATAAATAACACAATAAAACAGCAAGAAAGTCTATGTGGAGAGTGCGATTCAAAAGGCCCAGCATAGACAAAGACACCAAAATGGTCCACTATAGGTAGCTGGAGTAGCTTGAAACATGAACACTGCAGATGCTAAAGACAAAAGACTGCAATTTGGAGACGAGTAAAGAAGCCAGTGCACCAAAGAACTCTATGTATAGATGAAGCAGGCCCCAAGCCAGGAACCCCTAAAATCAGACTCGAGCTACAACAGGGAAGGACAGAAGCAATACCTTGTATAAGAAGACAAGATATGAAGAAGAAAATTGACAGAGACAGTAGAGCCACCAACCACAGAAGAAAATTTGTAATAGTCAATCCTTTATATTTCCTGGACTGTGAAAGCACCTGACCATCCTCAATGGAAAGGAACCCAGCAAACAAAGCAGTAATAGAGAGAAAACCCCAGGAGCAGAACAAAGGATGCCACAATTGATCGTAAGTCAATACGTATATAAGAATAAGCCACATTGGCCAGTAACCCACACCAAATTCAGGAACCAATTGGGTAATGGAAGGAGAAGAGAGGTTGTTGAAGATCTTCATTGGTAGACATTGACTGCTAATTCTTAATTTTCTTTTGTCTTTTTGATACCACTCTAAGATGTAGCATAGTACCTTTTGTTCTGGTAGATCTTACTATGAATACTTTGCACATTTCTTTGGATTAAGTGATGAAGTCTTTAATTTCTCTCCTTCAAATTGCATAAACAATGGTTGACTGGGCAAGGTAAACAAGGTTTTTATGGAATCTTGAGGTCCAGTGGTTAAGTTGAAGCCAATCCAGCAAGCAATTCCAGGAAAGAAAAAAAAAGTTCATGCATCTCAGTTGTTGCAAAACAGCCTTCCACGCGGACTGTAAGAATGAGCATTGCAGGAATAGGTGATCATAGTCCTCAAAAGCCCCTTTGCAAAGTAAACATATATTAGTCTCGATAATCCACTACAACAATAATTTGTCTCGAGTAACCAACCTCTTCCAACATGCTATCCAAAGGATAAAAGCATATCTAGGAAGATGATGTTTAGTCCAAACAATATGGAGCCAAGACACTGAAATAATATCTGGCATTAGTGAAGCTATGGCACTTTCGATAGTGAAGGTAAGAGAAGGGACCCATTTTCAATAATCATCACCATTAATCCTTTAAATACCCCTACAAGCATTGTAGAAGCTGGCAACCTAGGAGTCCCAGCCTCTGCCAAAAGGCAAGTTCCAGATTTCCCCTTGTAGAACATCAGCCACTTTGGCAAGTGGATTGTGGTTTAATTTCTTTTTAAGCTCACAGCAATTGGTTTCTAAGACACTCCAAGAGTGTCAGAGATCAAACCAAACTGATGTAGAATTTTCGTTTCCAATTACTCTTGAGACGTGCTTGTATATTGATCCTTAGTCCATAAAGGCCTTTTCCACATGCAGAAGTCTAACTGTTTATCCTTTACTTCCTAAAGAGATTTACTTGTTAGGATGATAGAGTGTACTCGTTTGATCCATAAGCTTTATTTATCTTCACAGATATTACATATAATCTTCATAAAATATCCACGGTTAACATGCACAATGTTAGACATACCCAAGCCACCAGCGCCCTTAGGTAAGCAAACAAAGCTCTATTTAACTTTGGCCTTATGACAGCCACCCCAAAGGAAAACCCTTAGAAGTTTTTCTATTTCCCTAATCACTTTCCTAAGTATGAAGTAGACGTCCGTCCAGTATCTACAAATAGCTATTAAGACAGGTTTATAAATTAGAGCTTGCTCCCATAAGAAAGCTTAGAAGCAGACCAGGAACTTATCCTACTATTGGTCTTATCAAGAAAAGGACCACAATATGTTTGGTTGGCAATGAGCCAATAAACACACCTAGGATATCAGAAATGGTTTGTTTCATAGAGTTAGATACCCCAGAAACAAAGATTTCGTTTTTATGAAGGTTTGGTAAAAGCCCGGAGAGTTCACCAAACCAATCCAGAACCTCTTTTATGAACAGAAGAATTCTCAGCTTTTAGAAAAAATGAAAAAATCATTTGTAAAAGACAGAGAGGTAAGTTACAGAGAATCACACTTAGGATGAAACTTAAATTGGATCCAAAATTCTAGATTTCAACAGTTGGGTGAATCCGTCCATTACAAGAATGAAAAAGGAGAAAGGAGTTCTCCATGTCTAATATCTCTTGTGGCTTTGAAGTAACCAACTAAGGACTGATTAAGGTCTAAGGAGTCAGAAGCAATTGAGATACAGAGGTGGATCTACGTTGTAAAATTATCAAACTTGAGAATTTCAATCAAATGATTCCATTCAATTGTATCAAATGCTTTTATAACTTTAAATATGATTTCAGCTCATGAGAGCTATGCCATGGGTACTGGTCATGGCAGCAGCGTCAGGGACTTGGTCTTTCCCTACTGGTCTAGATGATTGGGCCACAAGGTGAGTACCCAGTAGAGTGTGATCAGTAGAAGGATTGGTGTCGGGGAAGTTACCTTTACTGTGTCTAGTTCCTTTTCTTCCCTTTGCCTTTTATTCATTTTATGAGGCTTACTCGGGATAATGAAGTGCCATTATTCCTGCGAACCAATTTAGAGCTAGTTTGTTCCTTGGAATGGGTCCAACAGTGAAATCTAAAGGTTTTGCATATGAGGCACTGCGAAGGCATCTATTCATAGATGACTTCTTAGGAACATTCTTTACCATATTCATCCATAAAGGTTAAGGAAGTGAGGGGCAGAGTTCCAGCTTTAATTTCAATGCATATCATAAACAAAAGCTACCATAGATTGGGATGTGGTAAGTTTGTCCATGAACAAAGGCTTACCAATAAGGCTACCAAGGCCGCTAAGGCAATGAAGGTGAAGGTCTGATAGTTATACCCAAACTAGGACAGAGTCCAGTTTAAGTCATTGAATGGGTTTGTCAAGAACCCAATGCCAGAGGAAGATGACCATATTCCCAAAAGGCAGGGAGGAAAGATAGTATACTCTGCTTAGAATCCTCGGATCGGAAGTGAAATACATATAGCACATCAACCACTCTTTGAACCTTGAGTAGACCATTAAAGTTTCAACAGTCCTCTGGAAATTTCAGGTTGAAGAGATATGTTGAGTTACCCATTTCAGTTTTGGGTCTGCAATTCTTTCTCGGTTGATAGCAAAAGAGCTCTTCCTATTATCATTGTCAGTTTGGATTTGATTGAGTGTTAAAGCAGCTTCATGATGAAAGTCAGGCTTGAGTAAGAATGCCCAAGTTGATTTCACCCTTACAAGCTGTTGTATGTTGTTGACCGAGGTTGGAATAACAAAGGCCAGCCAATTTGGGATGGAGAAAAGGTGGATATTGTTCTCTGACCGTTTGTAACGTTAGCCAAAGTGGCCTAAATGGCCAAGGAAGTTTAGCAGATAGTTTTAATAGTTGATTCCAAGAAGAAAGAAAAAAATTTGGGTGTTGATCGTGACGATATGACCGTTGAAGACGGAGAGAAAGAGGAGAGATAGACGTTAGCGACGGAGATTTCTTGCAGAAGAGGAGATAGATATTATTTGAGGAGGAAAGAGAAAATTGTATCAGTTGTTTCTAGAGAGGAGGAGAAAAATATTTTAGAGCGAGAAAGTCTTTTTTTTCCAACTTTTTCTGAGAAGCCTATCACACATATACAAGTCAATTAGCAGATTACGGTTAATCTTTCCGTTATTAACTCTTTATAAGCAAACTCACACAAAACAAGCTTCAGATCCCTACTTTACAGCTAGTGGTTTGATACCATCATAACATCTTATTAACATTATCACCATCCAAGTGTATATGAAAGAGTATAACAGAAAACCTAAACAAATTAACATATTATTACTCATAATGACCCCCAGCAGGATTTGCAGCAGCTAGAACAGATGTCCGTGCAGATAAACTTGCGACAAGGCCTGCCTTTGCAACAGAGACGCATTGTTGTTCCATTGCTTCCAATAAAGCCTGTGGAGAACATGGTTCATGACAATCTGAGAGGTTTAGGACTTAACAGCAACATAGTTATAGATGCCAAACCTGATGCTCTGCTGACATTTTATCAAACTCATCAATACAGCATAACCCACGATCAGCAAGCACCATAGCACCTGTGAAAGAAATAACATACTTATGAATTATGATATGAGGGATTCTGGCAACACCCCCACCCCCCACCCAAAAGAAAAAGGAATTACATAAAAGGAACAAACGTGATGTTAATAAAGAACAAGCAAATAAGTCAATCATAACGTGGTTTAGAAATATAAACTCCACACCAGCCTCAAATGCATAGTCACTTGTCATAGAATCCTTCACGACAGCAACAGTGAGGCCAGCATTGGTTGTCGCATTACCACAAACATATATGCCTCGAGGAGAAACAGAAGCTGCAGCCTGGAGTAGTTGGCTTTTCCCCATTCCAGGATCGCCTGTAATAATAGCACAAATCTAGTCATATATTGAAAGAGGCCAAAATTCTATCACATCCGTAATAACTAATACTTGCAAAAAGATCTACAATAATTTAAGCACTACAATACTTGAAGGCATTTGAAGGAAATAGATGCAGAATTTAGACTTACCAACAACTATAACATGTATATCTCCTCTCACAGGTACCTTATTCTGATCCATTGAATACTTCCGCACCCCCCCAAATAACGCTAATGTTATTCCCCCTGTTGATGCAGCAATTAAATTGGAGATAAGTAAATGCATTGTAACCTTCTTTTCAAAGAAATTCCAAATTTGTAGTCAATGAAGTAGATAGCCAAGAAAGTAACTGAAACCAAAGAGAGTTACCATTGATTTCGATTTAGCAGCCCACTGGAGGCTTATTTTCCCATTGTACTGATTGCGCGACATTAAATTATTTAGATTGATTAGAAGCCAAATCCTATTGAATAAAGAGATACAAAAAAGAAGTAATGTATTAAGAATTTTCGTGATTAAGGAGTATCTTTTTAGGTGTATACTGATGCTAAAAGGGCTGTCAGGATAATTATATTTAGAACAAGACAACCAAGAAAACAAATTAAATACTTGAAAACGTTATGCATAACTTTGTTTCAGTAGGTTATCAGATGTTTCCTTTAAGAAAAGTTGGAGAAAGTTCAGTAATTCTACCATTGGAAATATGTTCAGAAAATATAACCTTATTTAGAAAAAGGACACTGTCCATTATACTGTATATTGATCGAGGAAGCTGTGGTAGTAGCAATCAGTACTAGGAATGGAACCCAAAAAAAACAAGTCATAGATAAAGCTCAACGCACTTGTGGCCACACAGGCAACATAGAAGGGCGAGATTACTGAGAGGACAAAACAGATAAGTGCATATGCAAAATACATTATGATCCGTTAGGGGGACAAAGACATACAAATCTAAAACATTATACTTCTGTTACTACTGAGCCAGATATTGTTGCATTGCTGGAGACTGCAATAATTAACCCACTAAAAGGCCGATCAAATAGATAGTCATCGACTGAAAAGAACACTCACCTTTAACAAGCTCATGTCCGTAGATTGAAGGACAAACAGAATGAAGTAGTTGGCAGAAGACATCAGAACCATGTTCCTCCGAGAACTTTACAATGAATTCCAAATCTCTGGGGGAAAAGGAGAACGTATCTAACAACTCTGTTGCCCTACCACCAACTTCATTATCTTGTGAATCCTCGGATTGTGACTTTGTGTTTTTTACTGAAACAACTTCCATGTACAAGTAAAATAAGCCCTGGTTCTTGCTTTTAGATTTTCCTGAAATCCATGTAATTTGAGTGATATCAGCATCAAACTAGGCCTCAAAGTATAGGTAAATCAAATACAGTGTCATACTTGGTTCTGCACTTCTAGTTCCAAGATCACAAAAAGCACAATCCCAGTGGTCTAATGTGGGGCAGGTTCAAAAATAATGTTAGAAATCACAAAAGTAGAACAGATAGTATCATTTCCCTCTGCGATCATTTTGTATAACAATAGTTTAATACCCTTCTTATAACAAAAATATGTACCATATGCAGTAAAATACAGCCAAAATTACATGGTAGGAGGTTGAGAAATAGGCTTTGTGTGGAGGTTGTACTCTTGAGAAATTTTAGATTTTCCTGAAATCATGTAATTTGAGTGATATCAGAATCAAACTAGGCCTCAAAGTATAGGTAAATCGAATACAGTATCATACTTGGTTCTGCACTTCTAGATCCAAGATCACAAAAAGCACAATCCCAGTGGTCTAATGTGGGGCAGGTTCAAATATAATGTTAGAAATCACAAAAGTAGAACAGATAGTATCATTTCCCTCTGCGATCATTTTGTATAACAATAGTTTCATATCCTTCTTATAACAAAAATATGTACCATATGCAGCAAAATAACGCCAAAATTACATGGTAGGAGGTTGAGAAATAGGCTTTGTGTGGAGGTTGTACTTATCTTCTTGAGAAATTTTGTTGCACCCCTCCAAATGAAATTATAACTATTTTTTTATTTTTTTCAGGGGTGCAACACGAGGACTTCCCAGGAAGTCACCCATCCTAGTACTACTCTCGCCCAAACATGCTTAACTTCAGAGTTCTAATGGAATCCGGTGCATTAATGCTGGTATGGTTGCACCCAATGAACTTATAACTAGATTTACACCCCCAAAAAAATAGCAGAAAATTCACAGGCAAGAATCTATAAAATGAATTTCACATGAGCCTCTAGAGTCATTGCATGAATTTCAACGCCACAAAATTATCTGTTTCTCAACCTGCATCCATTGCATGTCTTCCTGTTTGCACCTGACCTCTTTACCTGGATTTTTTTGGCAGTCCTAAAATTCTTGGTCTGGTTGATCATAACTTACATGTGATTGACTCTGGAGTCAAACTGAGGAAACCAAGAATGACATAACTATTCTGTATTATTGCAACAGGTGTGAATCATAAGGGTTGTGAAAATAGTTATAGTCAGAACAACAGCTTATGCTCTTTCTCTCACCATGACTCCAAATTGCACTAAGAAACATGAGCGAACCTTCAAAACAATAATAACAATAATAATTGAAAATCCAAATAATGGAACAGTAACTAGTGCCTCTGAAGAACAGCTCTCTAATGTCAAAGCTTATGTGTACAGCTTTCTACGATAGCATAATCTTTGGTGCACTTGAAAAATACTTTCTTATGCTTACTTATTGCCCCCGTGTTTTATGACCATCAAGGTAGGAAATTTTGCAAACATTAGCAGCTGCCATTTGATTAGGAAACATTACGATTTTATTGTAGAAGCATATATTGGCTGGAAAGGCAGAATGTCATATAATATAAGAGTCATACATCTTAAACATGTGCAGTTTAAAATCTTATCCATCAAATACCAAAAAATTGCCAAAGCCCAGCTTACTTACCTCCTCCAATGTCCATGTAATTATTAATAACTCTTATAACGCCAGTGACAGTCACAATATCTCCTGGAATGCAGGCATCTACAAGGTCTTCTGTCAATTCACATTCAACGGTTCTAGGTACCCGCCCTTCTTCATGATGTTCAGAAATTAGCAGCTCCTGAAGTCTGCATAAGCGTTGAAGTAAAATACAGAAAATAAGCAAGGCAAAAAAAACAAAGTTCCTAACTCATATTTTGTACACAAATCGGAAAATTCATTTAGGTGACAGCTGTGGCTGTCAGCAACTCAATAGCAGGTGTCACCAGACTTCACCTTATTTTCTGAAAGTCGACTGGCCTTGCAGTAGATCTAATTGGAGTGAAATTTCGACTTTTGCAACCATGAATTACACAGACTGAAGGAGGTGAAAATTTTCCATCAGGAAAGCGACGAGGGATACTGGTCCCACAGTTTGAGCAGACGAAATTCATTTGCATGATAAGGGGCCTCACGGTACTAACTTTAATCACAGTTCCATGTACAGATACAAGCCTGTCTATCACATCATAATATCATGTCACTGACTTATAACTGAATATAGCTTTCTTTTGCTCTTCCTTAAGAAGTCACTTGTAGAAGTCAAACTTGAACATAAAGAATTACCAATATATGCTGCTTTCAGGTTCTTCAAAGAGATCATAGATTCAGGATAGTTGTACAGGCGGATGTTTACTTTTGTGAAGTCTTCCATACTATTACACGTGCTTGTAGAAAATAGAACCTGATTTGGTAGCAAAATAAAAGAAATTTGCTCTTAAAAGTGAAGCACTTGGTACACATACCATAACGTAGATATACCTTGTGCACAGCAGCACTCATACATAACAGCACCACTTTTGGCTTCTCGTCTATGGCTGCATGCAATTCCTTTATTCCACAAACTATTCTGAACTGCTGGAAATCAATTGGTAAAGAGCATAAACCACCATCATCTTTTACCTGCCAATGTGGTCCAGGATATTATTTTATTTTTATCAGCGGCAGCATGCATAAAAATGTCACAGTGACTAGTATTTGCAAGGAAACTCACTAAAGGCGGTACTAAGGGTGAAATTTATCTCAACGAAAAAAATTAAATGCGACAAATACATGGCAAAATTTATTCCGCAACTCTACTGATCTCAAATGTGCTCCAGTGCAGAAGTTTCTTTCAAAATCTGGAAGCCATTTATGAGAAAATACGAATCAATATGAAAAAAATATAAGCTCCACTATCACAAGGGTTTAGACCATAATACTTATTTCAACTTTGCTCAAAGTTTACGATCCCTTGTACTGCAGCTGCCAAGACCATGCCCACACAACAGAGAAGAATTGAGCACAATTTTATTGCTCAGTCAGTGAAAGCGCGAAAACAATGTACGAAGCCATTTTTCGGAATGCTTCTGCTTATCGAAAAAAAAAACGAGAGAGAACACGGGAGACGCTGAAGAGTTGTATATTTGCGAGAATGAAAAATACATAACCTGGGAGAGGATGCCACTGCTGGGATGAGTTGAGAAAAAATGAACAAATTGGGAGGTGAGATTGACAACGAATTTAGAATCGTCCAGAGAGAAATCGATCTCAGGAAAATAGAGCTCAATAATGCTGTGGATATCGCTCATCATCGACAATTTCCGCTTTTTCACACTCGTAATGTCTCCCTGTAATTCTTTACCGTACATCGTGCTTTGAGACGCACCCTCGCCGCGGTGGCGCCGTCGTGTATTCCTCTACAACGGTGCTATTTTTGGAGGGAAATCGAGTGAGAGTATTCAAGTGACGAGGCAGGAGCCTCGTGTTAAATAACGGAGTCTAGTGGGGTTTACTTTTTTTTTTATTTTCTAGTACACTTAAACGCAATTAGGGGTTACTTTATTTTATATATTTTTTGATATTTTAGTTGACTTTTTATGTGTTTAGCTCATTTTGTATTTTTAAGTGTTTTTACACTTATAAACACACATCTGTCTAATAAACACAAAAACATAAAAATAAACATAAAAAATACATGAAATGCTTAAAAAGAAAAAAATACTGAGTAACGAGTAAAACATACCCAAAAGATTCTAGTCAAAACGTTCAAAAAAGACATGTAACATTCAAATGCACATGATGGGGGAAAAACCACACACATAAACTACTTGGGAAAAAAAATACAAAATATGAAACAAAGATATGAGATCAATATGCACATGATAAAAACTGGCTAATGAGATATTGGGTATAACCATGACTACCCTCTCCCTTTTATTTGTGTGTGGCTTTTACTTGTTGGCTGGTAAAATTGCTCTCATACTATGCTACGGAGAAGGCTAATTTTTCAATAATTGTCCATTAACTAACGAGTCCATAAGCTACACTGTTAATAAAGACAAGCATTTTCATATCGATCAGTATCGGTCTACCTTAATCAGTAACAGTCAACGTATCTGGACCTATTAGGAATGCATGTCAACACTCGCCCTGCTCAGCCTTACGATTAGCTCAACCCATGAGTAGATCATAGAACCAGCTGGTCTCGATCATCTCAGCTCGGCCCATTAATACCACGAGCCGCCACCAGATTAGCATACAACTTCTGAATCAGCTCAGCCTGACAAGCGGCGAGGGAAAGCGCCCTTCATCTCAGCTCAGCCGACCTCTACAGACTAGCTCATGGCATACTATCTTCACCTTGTCTCTTAGCTCCGCTGCTCTGAGCGCATCTCAGCTCGGCAATGCATTCTAAAACAGACACCTGTCAGCAAGCCATCCTGACCATGCATTGTGACATGTGACGCCACATGGCCACCATGCGGACGAAGACTACCAGAGGCGCAGCCAGATGTCATCGCCTTACAACTCCCCGTCATTCCACTACTCGTCCTAGTGTATAAAAGGAAGGCCCCACAGCGAGGAAAGGGAGAACCAAGTTAAGCAACCAAC
Source organism: Eustoma russellianum (assembly GCA_036186865.1). Classification (NCBI taxonomy): domain Eukaryota; kingdom Viridiplantae; phylum Streptophyta; class Magnoliopsida; order Gentianales; family Gentianaceae; genus Eustoma; species Eustoma russellianum. Next base: position 850,741 of record AP025059.1, on the reverse strand, counting down.
AAAAGAGAACAACCACTTCAGTAGGGTAAAACTCGAACAGGCTGCTTTGTCATCTACTTCTTATTTACTATCATCGCAACTATCTTGAGCATCAGATGATTTTCCAGAGCAGTAGCCCCGGAACCTCTAACATCATCATTTTTCTGCAGATTTCTAGAAATACGACCTTGACGTTTTCACGATACGTTAACGGCGTTACTCCACAGATCACGTCTTGAAGTTCCGACTTCATCATTATCCAATACTCCTCCGGCGTGATTCATCGTAATGATCACAGCTTTAGGCGGCGACCGCGGTATTTGTTTTTTCCGCAGTTTATCTAAAATCTCATTGAACCGTTACTTTCGCGCTTGTTTTCCTTGAGGTGCGTCCTTTTTGTTAGGAACAATATTCCGATTTTATTTGTTTAGTCCTCCATCCTATGTCGTTTGTTACTGTATACGAAGTTGCGTCCATTTACAGTAGTCTTCTTCACTACCCCGAGATAGAAGAGGGAGAATGTGTTGTCTTTGTCAATAGTGATTCTTACTCCAATTTTGATTCCTGTTTTCACGTAGTACACATAGGGTTCCTAAATGTCTGAATTGGATGTCCTAGATATGATCTCCGGCAATGACGTGATTGGAGCAAATACCGCTGCCAATCCTGATAAAAGATCAATTAGTGATAACTTCTTCGGTAATCCCAATGATCATTCCGAATTTAGCAAGGTTTGGTTGATAGGGTTTTAAAGGCTGCAAGTGACTCTTCAACGGGTGAGTTGGTAGGCAACTGTTGTAATTCAGATATGATTGCTGAGGATGAGAATTTGAAGACAAACATAAAGAATGGAAACATCGAGGCTGCAGACAGAGAGGTAGATTTAAAGGGTGGGATTGAAGTCACAAAGGGGGTTCTAGAAAAATTAGATAAGGTTGGTGAGCATGGAAATGGGGATTTTGGCGGAGGTCTGTGTATGGAGGTGGAAAATTATGACGAGGAGGTTGGATTGAAAATGGAATTTGGCTATAACTTTGCTGAGGGAGCTAACTTGTTTGTCCAGCATCCGGATGATGGGGGGAGGATAGCCTTGTCCTCAATTTTAATGTGCATGACCTACACGAGGGGGAAGTGGTGTCTGATAACATGAGCAACTACAGGGGAACAGACCTTGAAGATGGTTTCACAGAGTTGAGGGATCCCGCGTACACTGAAAGCACAACTACAACATTACTCATTGCCTTAGAGGCTCCCGACTATAGCGCGGTATGGAGGACCGGATGCACGCAACCATACCCATACCCATGTGTTAGAAATAGTTATTTTCCGATGATCCATAATGATACGTCAGGTTATGTCGATCAACTGATACACTGAAAGCACAACTGATTGTGTAATAAAGAGGTTGGACAGAAGCGGAAGCACTGGTGTGGCTTCTATTATAATCTCGTGAGTTAATATCAAAATCCATAGCAAGATATGGTTGTCTTTTAAGAAGAGTGAACCCAAGCAAAAAAGGCAAAAGAAAAGGCGGATTCTGTCGAGTGATCGAAACCAAACACAGTGAAAAAGGAAGGCTCATTTCCAAAATCGCTAGACATAGGTTATGCTTTATTTCTACTTCAAACTTCAAAGCTAACACATGTTCCCAACTGTTCAGGAGATGCATACACAGCAAAAGGGCTGCATAATCAACATGCTTGATTACTTTAAAGCTTTTTCTCCTCATACCAAAAACCTTACCACATCAGACGCCATAGACCAAAGAATTGAAGGAGCGCAAAGCAAAATTGAGAAACAAGAGAAAATACAGAGATTCAATAATAGTAGCTCAAAATCCTGGCACAGCATTGAGGACAAAATTGGAAAGAGACTGTTCAGACAGTGAATCAAAGTATACATAGCACATTTTGCTACTTCAAAGGCGTAGAACTAGAGAAATGCGATTGGTAACAGAAAGTCTAAGATCTTGGCTTCTCCTTTTTCTCCTTGAACAAAGCTAGGAGAGAAACTCCAGATACCTTCACTACCTTGAACCTGACTCCAGGAATATCTCCCACGGCATGACCTTTACGTCCAAATCCAGCAATCAACACCTCATCCTGCCATTAAACAACACTGGCAAGTCAGAGTGTGGTGAACAGACAATTATCACATATGAGGAGAAATACTGGAGACATGATACATTGATATGTGATGGAAGAGAAAAATAACATCAAAAGTGCTCACATTTTCCTCAATGTAGTTTAAACAACCATCATTTGGCACAAAAGCAGCGATCTTCTTCCCATTTTTTATAAGCTGCACTCTGGCACATTTACGAATGGCAGAATTTGGCTGCTTAGCCTCAATACCTCTGCAGAAGAAGAATCACCAATTTATCTACACTTGTGATAACAAGACTCTTGCTTAGTGTGCAAATAGATCAAAATGAAGGCAAAAGTACACTCATATTGCCCTTACATCTTCTCAAGAACAATGCCCTTTGCATGGGATGAACCTGCAAATGGCTTCTTCCATTCATTTCCAAGATGGGACTTCTTATACGACTTGTCAGCCCACCTCTGCGTCCTACGGTGGGACTTGAGCTTACGTCCAGCTCCCATTCCACGAGTCTTCCTACAATCAACATTTTGTAAGCCTCAAGGCTGCTAAAGATTTTTGCCATGCAGGCCAAACCAAACACCAAACCTTCAGCAAAAAAGAGCAGAAGAACTCCACATATAGAATCTATTCTGTAAGTATTACTGAAACCACTTCAGCTAAACATAATCAGTAATATCTCATCAGATGATAGGATATCCAGCAAGTTATACTAATTCCTAGAGTCAATCAAACCCAGAACAGTTTCTCCTTGAGACAAGAAAAACAATCTAGACCAAGAAATATCTGCTTAAAATCATGATACTGTAATTACCAAGATTACAAATTGCATATCAAAATGAAGGTTCTATGATTTCTGCCTAACGTACATAAACCAACATCTTAAGGATTTGAACTTCTGTTCCAAGGAACTGACTGACCATGAGCCTAGAGTGCCTTGACCAGAAAGCCAAGCTACCAATGTACCCCCAAAGAGCTGGTAAACTGAATGAGATAAAAGTCTTCTATTGTATACATCCCACGCAATGCACCAATGTGGGTTAGCTCCGTCATCAGATAATCAAATACGTCCACTACCAAGACATTACTACCAATGCTTTGATAAACAACAAAATACGCAGAAATCCAATAGGGCATCACTACATTCTACAAAGTTCAAGAGCAGATGTAATATGCGAATTAAGGAAATGATTCGAACGTCGGGTTCTTATACGATTTAACACGATTTCGCGACTCTATTACAGCTATGTTTTGAGACAAGCCAGAGTATATAAGACAGGGTGTGTGTAATCGCTGAAAAACTTAGAAAGAAACATATAAGAATATAGAGCATTTGAATTTTGTACCCCATTATTGCTGCCTGGAAATGACTCCGACGTCAGAGTGTTTTGCGTTGTGATGAGACGCCGGCACCTGCAGCAGCGTAAAACCCTAGTCTTCAACAGTGGAGAGAATTAGTGAGTGGTTATATTTAGGAACTTTGGGCCTGGACTCATTCTTATTCAAAATAACTAGAGGCCCATTCACTGACTGCGTACATTTTCTTTTCTTTTTTCAAGTAATTAACAAAGCACTATTTTTTTCCTTTTCGAAAGGACCCTGACCAATTTTTTGGCCGAGTTGGTGATTGGCAGAATTTTGTAGGGTGTTTAGGTATGCAATCTCATGTTTGAGACCATTTTATTAGGACAACAAACAGGTTGAATTCGGGTTTCCGCAGATTGACGGGTCTCAAAGAGTAAACCGAATTTAGCCTGTGACGTTGGTAGGTCAGATTTGAGTTAAACCGTCAATTCTTTTTTGAGCTTACAAAATCGTTTTTAGGTTAAACCGTCAACATAATTTTTTAGCTTAGCGGTTTGGTTTTAGTAAATTGGTGGGTGGGTTGCTTTTTTAGTTTGATAAATTTTGGTTAGTGTCTGGTTTAACGGGTCGTCAGTTTTTTTGGGGCTTGTTAGTTCGAATATGTGTTAGTTTTAGTGGATTGGCCGGTCACGAGTCAACCCGTAGGTTAGACAAGACCGACCTTATTTTAACCAGAACCGGTTAGGTTCGTATCGGACTGGCAGATCGTGTCAGAGATTGTCATCCTTACATTTTATCACATGTACATGCTACATATGATCACACACACATACATAATACATACATCATCATCATCATCAGGACCCAGTATATCCAACCGACAGCAAAAGCTATCGTTAGGGTCTGGGGAGGGTAAGTGGTAGGCAGACAATACCTCTATCCCAAGGGATAGATAGTCTGCTCCCAGTGAGACATATAATATATATATATATATATATATATATGTATGTATGTATAATGTGTGCCAATAAGGAAACACCAGGAATATCTTAGATGCAATATCAAGTTCTGAATATCTGCATGTCCAACAATTCAAAGTGTTCTTGCAAATACAGAGTCATTACACTTAGGTTGATATGAAGGCAGCAATTACCAAAAAGGATAACAAACTAGCAGCCGGTTGACTAGAAGGAAGACGAAAGAGCCTAGTAACCTATAGGGTGTTTTTTCCCCCTTTCTAGAGAGAACTTGCTAATAATTCTCAGCGTCACCGCTTTTAGAAAATAACCCCCTCTTTTAATAAGAAAAATACAATAAAAAAACAGAAACTTTTTATTTTTCCTATTGGATAATAGATTTTATTTGAAATTTAAAACAGATAATTTCTACTCAACGTTTTAAGTCGAATAGCCTTTCTTTTAATATAATAAGAGGTTCAAAATAGTGCCATTTTATCCACCTCGTTATTGATCTGTGAGTGGAGAATCAAACCAGTAAAACCTATAACTCGTACGTTTTTTGGCCAAGAAAAAAGTCTTCTACTCTATCTTCCATCTCAGTCTTCTAAACCATCACAACTAAGAATTTTATGCATATTCAGATTTCCTCAAATCGCTATGCGTATTCAGCAAAAAAAAAAAAAAAAACAAATTGCTTATAGACGCCAACACTAGATTCCCCCTCCCCCTCCCCCCCACCAAAAAAAAGAAAAAAGAAAAAATCTAATAAATCTTCCATAACACATCTTCTACCTTACTGTGCATATTCAGTTTTCTCCAAATTGCTACACATATTCAGTTTTCCCCAATCGATAGTTTTAGCAAAATTGGTATACATATTCAGTTTTCCCCTGTGCACGATGCTAACAAATGGGTTTCGAATATTCAAGTTTTCCCAATTGATATATGTGACAATATGTCAACTGATATGTTAGAATAAGACAAGCAGTTGGAATAGAAGATCATTTCTGATTTGCAACCTACCTCACTCTTCTTCCAGTATGGACAAAGCTGGATAATGGACCACGTCCATATAAATTAAACATCCTTCTTTATTAAAGAATGAAACTACCAAGGATCTAAAGATCAGATGGTACACACAACTCCTTTAGAAATACACAACATTCGAATATCCCCAACTCAAATCAAACAACTATAGAGGTACCATGCAGCTTCACATCATACCAGGTATCCAACCTCGTCCACCTTCTCCCCCCATCCCTCTTTCAGAATAGTACCATAACCTCTGCCTACAATCACCTTCTTTCCTCTCAAAAATAAGACGACAATTAGAACAGCACAACAAATGGCTAAAGCACCTAAATAAACATTTATTGCATTTTCTCTTAGCTCACATGACCAAAAGGGATACAAGCACAGATGTTCTCAATAATCCAACAAAAGGATGAACACAACACAAAAATCTCACAGGGTAGACATGTGTATGGTGTCTACCCTCATCTCATGAAAATTTTCCTTCCAACCTTAAAGGGCAGGATAGGTAGCAAATTAAACTCCATATCACACGAGTTGCTGACCTATATTGACTTGAGAAAGTGAATAATGTCTTTCGTCGATATGCCAGCAACAACCATGTACTTTGCCCGTCACCAAACTTCATGCTCCTCCACCTGGTTCATTGATATGCAATGATGTTCTTGATAAGCTTGCTTCCAGTTCATCCAACTCATCCATATCAAGGTCGTCGTCGTCGTCATCAAGATCCTTATCAGGTACTGAATCTCCCTCATGAACGGCTGAAGCAGTAGTACCGGGTCCTGCAGCGCCATTATCCACCTGCAATGAGAAACCACCAAATAAAGCAAGACAAAGCAAGGGTCATGATGCAACATTTTGACTGAAAATTAAGGACATGCCAAAGCAATTGTTGTAACAAGCACAGCAGCATTTCTCTCCTAGCCAAATTTAAATAAGATTTGCTCCTGAGTGACTAGAAATTAAATATTGAGAGCTGTTAAATGAAGATCGAGCAGAAGTAAACAAAGCATGCAAAGCAGTATAAACAGCACAAGTCCAGGTTTAATAATAATAAACCATTCCCTTCAGAATATTCAAATGTAACCAAATAAGATGCAAACATTTCATGCATTATGTACGACAGCCACATAGAAGGAACCAGTGTGAAATACATTCGTTCAAATCCATAGGTAGCATTGCTTTCACGTCTCCAAGAATTTGATAGAAACCGAGTGCCTAACATTTTATAATCCCCTGGAAGCAACCTTCTATAGAAAAACACCCACAGGAGCTGAACATATGTCATCCGTCAACATTTAAATCCTTTGTGTTTATTATCTTCCAAGAAAATAACCTCAATGCTTGAGCATTAGCTATAGCCTATTTTCAATGCCACTAAAGATACCAACAAATGAGACATCTGACAGAAACGCAAGAGGTTAATGTGTCTCACAATTTCCAACAATATCCTATTCCTTAACCCAACATCTATGCCCCACAGTGAAGCCCAAAAGGAAACATCACATTTGCTTACCGGAATACAAGTCAAGCCACCTGGCCAACTAGTGACTCTCCAGATTTTTAATGAGACAGCAAGGTCCACCAGGTTATGATTAACCCTTCTTAGATCCTTCATGATTATACTTTTTGCAAACGACAGTGTAATCTCCAACCATTCAATTAACCTCCATGTAACAAGAGAACAAACGAAAACCAGCGTAGCCTTTATTCCACAAGCTTACATACAGGTGTAACCCATACCAAATCCCTCCCTGTAACTGATTCTGGCAGCTAAAGCTAAAATCCTTATCATATCAAACTCCATCATGCCATTCTTATGGTAGAGCTAAGGTTGCCAACCAACTTATGATCAATCAGTTTTATGCAATTATACCAGATTTCTTAGCCACTCAACAACAGATTATTTAGCACCTATATCCTTCCAAACTGCCAAACCTTTAAGGAAATGAGATTGAGTAGGTGCACACAGGATTTTGTTCTGGCATATAAATCAAAATTGATCATAGTTCAAAGGGTACCTTCTCTTGAGTATCATTTGTATCTTCTTCCCTTTGATAATGGTCATATGCCTCGGCATCATCCACAAACAAACTAGCATCTGAAAGGAATAGCTCACGACCACTGCAATACAGAAGAAACATATTGAAAACTACTGCTATATGACCCATAACAAGAATAATAGAACCTGAAACGAACAAATTACAACACCTGTAATACAGTTAATCTATCAAACGCATACCGCTACATGACCCACAAAAAAGAACATGCCTTGACGGACAACCTGGCTTCAAGAACAAAAATTAAAAATGTTTATTACCTCATACGATCATTCTTGGCCCTGTCTGCCCTTTGAGCAGCCAATCCTGCATCTCTTTCTTCCATCTTTTTGTTCTTCCATTGCATAAACAACTCGGGAGTCATTGGAGTAGACGCGGTTAATTTTGCACGCTGATAAAGGATTTAATTAGTAAAGATATTAATGGAAAGACTCAAGTGCTACAAATTAAAAATTAACCCTTCACAGTACAAACTCACCTGATTTTCAATTTCTTCCTCAATAGTAACTTTGTTGGCTTCTTCCTCGATAAGAGCCTTCATCTGTGACTTCAGAATATATCCAGGCGGAAGAGCGTGTCGATAGTGGCATTCCTTACCACCATTTGGACAAACCCAAAACCAACCATACTGCTTTTTCTCCACTGCGTCCAAGAAGTATTTGCAGACCTGCATATAGTTTGGTACTAATATGAGCAAATAATAAAACTTGCAAATTGACCATGGATGTACGCCTCATGGCAAAGCATGTAACATCAGTAACAAATCAGACACATAGAACAAGAGGGAATGTACGTCTATTACTAAACGCCTATCTTGCAAACATTAAGATTATCCCACAATCACTGCAGTATAGTCCAGGGGTCCAGGATATACGGTGGAAAAACAAAGAAATTTTGATATGACAAGAGACCTCCATCTTTTCCTCTTGTTCTACCTAGTGAAGAAGCCCTACTAATATGGGGGTTAAGACCCTATTTACCTACCCCATCAAAATTGGCACCAGTAAAGCAATATAAGGTACTGGCTGTGGATGAGAACCTCCAAAACAGAAATGGAGCATTTATCACACCAACGATGAACTAGAAATTATAGGATTTCATGTCTTTGAGAAAATAGAGTACCTAAAGGAAAGGACTGCCCGAACAGGACACCTGAAATTCCCAAAACTAAAATCATGAAAATCAATACCCAACACTTACGATGTCAGTTGGCTTATTCTTGTTGTACTCCTGGCTCTTCGACTCAACAACCTTCTCCAAGGTAGCTTGATCCCAGTCCTCCATGGTGTTCTCGTCCTCTGTAAAATGTTAAGAAAAGCGCCCGTTAGAATCAACCAATAACTGAAAGGAGCGAGATGAAAAGTAAAGAAGGACACAACTGATAAATAAGATACCTCCGTCTCGCTTGTCACTGTAGATATCAATTTTTTCTCCTTTCCTCTGGACATTCAGATCATGAGAAAACTTGCACTTGAAGCCCTTCGCACACTGCCCCACCTTGAAATACTCACATACAATGGATTTTGGATCAACACCTAAACAAGATAACTTTTTGGTCAAATAGTAATCACTATTAATTCCAAACTAAAATCCTTCAGACAGAGAACCAATGGTTCAGAGACATGTATCACGCACTATCCAAGGTTAAAGAAATATAAACACTATGTAGCACATTGGTATTAACTCAGGAATATTCAGACCTAGTAAAAAAGAAAGGGCGCAACGATAAGACACTTGATTATTACCAGGGGGCACTTTGGGCTGACTGACAGCAATTTTGAATAGCTCATTGAGCTCCTTCTCTTTTGCCTTCTCTTCTTCCTTCTTTTTCTGTTCCCAATTACCCAAAAAACTATTGATTAAGCTACGAAGACATATTCGTGTAATGTCACAGACTCATCAAAATCTAAATTCAACTCCATGCTTAAAGAAGAACCCTAAACGAAAAAAAATTGTACCTTGGCATCTTTTTTGGGGTCAGTTTTTGGCTGGACGGATTGATGTAGGGATTGCACGTACTTCTGAACCTGTTTGGACTTGTTTTTATTCTTGAGCCCGAACGTCTTGTCCTCGACTATCTTCTGCTTCTTCGCTATATCTGCTTTTTGCTTCGGAGGCATCTTTTCTTCTCATTCAATTGTGATTAATTAGGGTTCCGATAATTATCCACGAAGAGATATCCTAATTAATACAATCGACGGCGAAATAATCTCTCTACTTACCACTGCCTCTTCCGATATCAGGTGGTGCACGCAGAAGAGGTGGAGGTGCCAAACAATGGTTTGTTTCTCGAAGCTTCTTACGAGTGCTACCCGGTAAAAAAAAAAAATTGAAAATAATTCTACTTCTGAGACACTCAATAACCTACATCCATAAATCAACGGAGCCGCCGATTATAGTTAGAATAATGTTTTATAATATGAATGAGATCCACAAACAAAAAATAATTTAAAAATATGTAATTTGAATACTATCTCTTCTGTTTATTAATTTAATTAATTATATTTCAAAATTCATGTTATTTTGCAATACTCATTGTGTTACAACATCAACCGTATCTTATATATCTCAACGACACCAAAAACTATCGCTAAGGTCTGGAGAGGATGAGAAACAGACAAACAATATTTCTATCTCAAGAGACATAGAGTTTAGTTCCAGTGAAACCTTTAGCTCTATTATGGTTAATATTATCTAAAACAACTCATACTATGTATCCTTATTGAATTTACACAAATGACGTAAATTTTGCTTGGAAACATGTAGAAATTTTCGTGTGTGTATATATGTATTTTGTCTGAAAACATTTATATGCACATTATATAATTCTGTTTTCCATTTTAGGCCCAAAGAGTCTAAAGGTCGATTTGTCATAACAAAGGGATGAAATGTTAATTATCCCAAGAAACAATTATAAACATTATTCAACTCAATATCAATTTGTTTCTCTAGTAACCTATAGTCAATCTTTCCAGTTAATATTTTTACTGCTCCTTTTTCACCCTCACTAGAAGACGTATTGCAAGCTGCTAGATCTCCGTAGGCGATATTAGAAAACACATGGCATTTTTCACAGGTTGTGCTCTATACAGGTAGAGTAGAAATTGAAGCTGTTTTGAGCAGAGGAACTGCAACTTGAAGAAGGATTTGGTTCCAGTTATACAACTTTAACTATACAACTCAAGTAAATAATAGTTCTCAAGGGACCTAGCATTCAGAGAGTCCACCGTTCTGTAACAATGTCATTGCTTGCTTCATACTAGTTACACATAAGTACTGCTTTCCAAGTTTAAAGTCTAGACAATAACTAACTTTGCCAATATCCATCCTCCTGGGATGCTACAGGAACTATGTAGCAATACCAGCAGCAATAAAGTTGCATGTTACATTATATACAGTACAGATGAATGATAACCTACATGAATCCCCTTTCATCCCGAGTCCTACCACTCAATAAAAAAGCCGTTCCAGGTGTAATAAGTTCCCGTATTTTGTGCTGGATCCCAGGAAGGACCGAATCGCTTCGTGATATAACATACGCAGCCTTACCTTACACTTTGTGCAAGATGTTGTTTCCACGGCTTGAACACGTGACCTCAAGGTCACAAAACAGCAACCCTACCACTGAATATCTTCATAAATGCACACGCCGGAAAAAAGAAAACTAGAATCTTGAGCCCGCTGAATCCTTATAAAATAGCTCCAAGTAAGGCATTTACCTTGCATAATGCTACAACACATTCATTATCTATAGCAAAGTGAACTTTGAATAGTATGCCACTTCACCATCAATCATGTATACTAGCATCAATCATGTATACTACACTCCACTATCAATCATGTATACTAGCACTTACCAGATGAAGGGGAAGGCCAGCTATACTGATCCATATTCAGGCAACTCATTCACAACAGGCTTTCAAGATTTCGCCAATATATCATCACCAGCTTCTTTGTCCTAAAATAAGCGAAACGTTAATTGCTGATTTTCTTCATACTGGGAATTTGGAGTGATACACTAATGCATTGGATCACAACCAGCTAGAAAGTAAATGAAGTTATGTAAGATCACCAACCATGTGGATATACCTGATATTGAGTTTACCAGGACCTGCAACAATATTTCCACCTTGCTGCCTCAGAATATCAACAGAAAATAAGCTCAGATAAGATATTTCCAGAATGGACATCCACAACAACTCAAAAGGATTTAGTAACCAGGAATTGCAGTGGTTGTTTGTAGCGCCCCACTCCCGAACCCTAACATCGGGAACGGTGCACCCGCCGTATCTCACTGAGGAGAATACAAAGCGTCGAGTCGCCTTTCTACCTGCTCGAAATACTGTAGAAATTTTTCTCGCGGAAACGAATTACCATTAATTAACCTCCATAAATAAAAGAACTGTCTCAATAAAACACTGAACCAGTACTAACAATATCATCGATGTGCTAACTGTCAAAACAGAATAGTGACTAATGAAATCCCAACAGGATAATAACAAATGCCCGCAAGATCGTCCTGTGTCCTAAATGCGGCCATCAATCTGCCCACTCCACGGTATCGGCCCCGTCCTCAACAAAGACATAATCAAAAATATCTTCCTGCTCACCTGGTGGGGGGGGGAAGTAGGGGTGAGTGACTGGGAAATCACTCAGTAGGCACCTGCCTCCAAGCAGTACAAGACAAACATACCATAATGATAAAACACATAGCACATATGACATGATATCACATAAGCATATGGTTACGGAAAAGTAATTCACTCCAGATAAGAATGTGCAACAACATGATGCATGCCCTACTATGCATGTCACACGCATCAAAGTCATGTCACTCAAATGCCAATAACTCCGCCATGCAATGCATGATCCCGGGACCTAACTGAGCGGCTGTGAGTCGTACCCACCCACAGTCACCATCCTGAGTGTACTTGGCCCCGCCACCGTACACCATCCTGAGCGCCCGTGACCCGTACGTCACGACCCACCATCATGCAAATGCACGTGCCATGAATGCAAACAATACAATCGCCTGAGGCCCCTGGCCCATCCTCACCATCCTCCGGCACTCAAATCTAGG